>WKFP01015039.1:54866-77526 GCA_011057875.1 Pterocles orientalis
AACAAATAATCTTTATGTCTAAAGCACCAGATTTCTAGCAGCCTTGTGCCACCAGGGAGCTGTTAATCCAAGGCATGTGATGTCTCTTGAGTTCCCCAGGGAGACATTAGAGATCTACATCAGGAGCTTGGGACACATCTTGTTGGACTGAATGTAGGGGGCTTGCAGCAGCTTTCTGCTTTTTGGAATTCTTCTCCTGGAGGATGAGTTCTTCTGAATAGGGAAGCATAAATGTTAAGTGGAGTTGAGGATTTGAGTATTTGTGATGTCTGTTTCTTGTATGAGCTCTGAGAGATGGTTTTCCTCAAACTGAGACGTTACCTGCTCTCCCAATGTCTCATGTAATGTAATTTCCTTCTGTTTGCAACCTTTTCTTTGGGAAGGCCTCTTACAGGGTGTGTCTCTGTCCAATTTCATTAAATAATTAAAAAAAAATAGTATTTCTGAGACCATCACCACCTTGTGGAGGTAACCGGTGGGCTCAAAGGCAGTTAGTTGGCCACCCTCTGAGCCCAGCCCTGACCCTCAGGCTAAGTGCGTGTTTTAATCCTGATGCTGGCAGTTGTACAAAATGCAGATCGTATAGGGGATTTTTAGTTCCCATGCTGATTAAGTGCCCTCCACTGTCTGTGCACCTGTGTGGTACTGGACAGGTAGACTGGTCTGCACATAGGCTAGGCAAACAAAGACCGTTTTAGTGCCAGTAAAACCGTTTATAGTCTTCATGCTGCCAAACAGTCCCTACACATCCAATTTTATATGTGCAAGCTCATTTGGGAAATTGCTGATGAATGATTTAATTTTTCTTCAGGTCACTCTACACGCTGCGGTGCTGGAGGTGTTTGTTTGTTTGCTTATTCAGAGGCTTCAGCAGCCACGGTGGCATTTTGCCCACATGGCCAGCAGTTGGGCTTGAGGGGGCTGCTCTGCCTGGGGACAGGGGGTTCTGCCACACAAGCTCCTGTGCCCCCAGGCAGGTTTGCTCAGGGCAGGCAGGGCACTCCACATTTGCTTCATTATGCCCACCCCAAAAATGGTGTCCTGGCATAACAGTTCTTTGATGATCAGATTGCGCTGACAATTTTAAAGATCCAGATTTTGAATGTTTTCCTTCAAAATGCATTTTAAGGCATGTCCTTTTCCCCCCCATGGACAAAATTCCATTTACATAATTTTTTTTTCTCCTGTCAAAGGGAAGCAGAGAATTTTAGTATTTTGAGGATTTCCATAGTGAAATCACAGAGATGAGTTTTTCTTGTGCTGTTTCCTTACCCAGCTGAAAAAACCTGAGCGAAAAAGAAGGATCATGCCTAACTTCCTGTAAACCTTATATCTCAGAAAAGTAAAGACTTAGAAAAAAGTTAAATTTCAGGAAGGTGAAAAGGAGAGGAGTGAATATGAAGCTATGAAAACCAAATTCAAAGCAAAAGAAGGGTCTCCAAAATGAAGAGAAGAATCATGTAAAACAATGCTTCTCCTATTGTTTTCTCAGGAAAACACGCTTTTTCTTGTTCACTTGTGTGAAGCTGACATTAAGAGATTCCTTTTCTAGTCGCTTTCCTAAGAATGCGTAATTGGGAAGTTCACTGAGTTTTAGTTGGCTAAAAAAAATAGAAGTAAACATGCAAGGAGTCAGTTAGAGGAGATTAATTTTGTTTGTGTTATTTTCTTTTGCAGATATTTTCAAAATATAGTTATGTATACCGTTGAACAGTGTGCTCATTCTATTAAAGCAAGTAGAACTCAGTTTAATTTAATGTCATTTCTAAAGAGGCACATGTGCTCTTTGCTACCTATGCAGTATGGTGCAGATTCTTCTGGGAACTCATATATTTGAGAACTTCTATGACTGATACTGTCATGAGAGACTTTTAAAGAGCTTTATTTAAAAATATCTGCACAAACACTGAAGACTGAACTTTTTCCTTTGTCCCTGGAATATTTGCTTGTCTGATATTTTTATAGTTTAGCTTTCTAATGCTGTATCTGATACTATGGTGAGGACGAGCAAATTTACATCTCTTTCAGTAACTATCTTACTTTTAAAAAAGATTATTAGATGTAAAATATAGTTAGCCTGGAAAAAAAATCAAACCTGAAACTACTACTTTCATATCTCTTAAAAAAAAATCAGATAATTCAGATATTTTGCCTTTTTTGTAAAAACCCAGTAAGCTAAACTAAGTTGGTTTATAACTCTATTGTATGTCAGTCTAAAGATGACATTGCTGTATATATTTAAGCTATTTAGCTGTTGTATTAAGTGCTTTAGCTTCAAAAAAGAAAGATTTTACTCAACAGGGCTTGGCAGTATGGAATTATGTCTTCTTTTGCAAGATCATTGATCTAAGAGAAGATTACGTGCGTGTATGTAAAATTTCATATTGCAGGTGGCATCTTTGTAATCCCAAATTTAACATAGGAAATTCTGGGACTGATGAATACCACGTTCCAAACTTACTCCTGAAACCACATAATTTGGGTATATGAAGTGCTCAGTACTCAGAAGGCAGTTAAGTAACTCTTACAAGGTTGTTATTGCTCGTAACCAGAACCACCTCAAAGCCCTAGTGTGTGTTACTTTCTGCTTTCAAGATCACTGCGTAATCAGCCTTCTGTAATACCCTTTGTAGATTTGAGAGAAAATATTACCCAGAGAGAGGGAGAAGAGGAGCATGTGGAAATCCCTTTTTTAGCTGATAACTTTGTAGAAGCTGTTATTTCAATCCCTTAGAAAAATGTAGGAGGAAACTTCAGGTCTAGACTTCTGGTATTAGACTCAGGTTTTGGTATCAGTATGAGTTTAGAAAAATACCATTTGCATAGATACATTTGTACAGACATTTAATAAAATGCATGGATATTAAAGCAGATTAGGAGACTACAGAAAAGTTCAAATTTGCTTTCGGTGTGTTATATTCTTGTAGTTTGTTCCAGATGGCTGATGGTCTAGATGTACATAATCCTGCTCCAGAGGATGAGTTCAACTAACCCAGCTTTACATACCTGTGACTTCTAATTATATGTTTGCACTTCTTTGATTTAAACTTTTGACAACCAGTAGAAAGGAAGAATGCTCAGAACTTCCCTATGTCTGTGGTCATTGCTCATTTCCTAACTGAATCTCCCCTTAACGTTCACAGGTACACACTGGTGGATATTTTGCGTGCCATACTTCTTTCTTTAGAAGCCATGATAGAAGACCCTGAGCTTCAAGTGAACGGATTTGTTTTGATTATAGACTGGAGCAACTTCACCTTCAAGCAGGCCTCCAAGCTCACACCAAGCATGCTTAGATTAGCCATAGAGGGCCTTCAGGTAAAATTCTTCTTTGCTTTCTTTTGCTAATTCTCCTTCACTTTGCAGCTCATTATAAATCTAGGTAGGTAAAAAAACACAAACAAAAATTCAAGAACTTCTGAATTAAGGTATAGGTGAGCAGACAAGCTACAGTGGCAGAAGCTAACTGGTGAGCTCAGTCAGCTAACTGCAGTAACTCTGGGTGCGCGGGCTCCTTCTTTGACATAAATAAGAGGTAACTTTTCTGTCTTTATTCCAAAGTGTCTGGCTTCCTGTAAATTCAGACCGTAGCTTCTCCAGTAACAAATTAGAAGTAATCAGTTTATCTTGTCATCTTGCACAGGGCTAATGAAATATGGGTTGCTGCTGCCATGCCAGGTTGGGTTTGTTTTGATTTCTTTTTTCATTGGTTCCACTGAAGACAGGCTCTACATCGTTTTTCCTGAAAAGTGTGGGATACTGTGTTTAAACAGTTAGCTGGGACTATTTACTTACTCAAAGTTCAGCATGTGCTTGGCTTTTTTGCTGGGTTGGGATTAATTTGAGCAGCAGCTTCTGGGACTGAGTATACAGTGACTTAAATTTCCTTCTGCTCATTGTAAATACCCTTTACATGGCACAGGCACATTGGTGGAAAGGATACTACGTAACTCTTGACTGTCTCCTGTGATCTTTAATGCTTATTAAAATGAAAAACTAGAATCTGTAAAGTAGTTTTCTGTGCAAGCTTGAGTTGCTGTATTAAAAGTACCAGTAATTCACTCCGGTGGCAGCACACCTTGGTTTTACAAGGACATATTCCTTTTCTGTGATGTTTTTATCATTTATACATTTTTATTGCTCATAAAACAAAACAATAGCCTTATCTTTGAACTTTCTTCACTTTGATATTGCTATTTTTGAAGAAACTTGTATAGAAATAGTATGGAGTTTTGATCTGAATTTTGAAATGACTTAACCAGTATTCAGCCTGCTTTTGCACACAGAAGGGTAGTGACAGTCATGAAACAAAGATCTCGGTTTAAATTTTGTTGTGTTTCCTTATGCAATGGTGTGATTCCATGGTCTTGAGAACTACATCAGAAGGCAGCAGCGAGATCTGTACTCTAATATCACTGCATTTCCTTTTATTGTTTTCAGAGTTGTTTTGTTTTTTGTGCTGTTTTTCAAACCATTGTTTTCTTGTTTAGAACATGAATAAATACTTTAGTAGTCTTTGTTTGTAAATGGTAGCGTTTCTTCTTGGATGTTAATCAGATGGTTATTTTGAGGAGAGTTGCAGTGGATATTTGCATGTGAAAATATGATGAATGACCTACCAAACTTCACGTGGGCTCTGAGACTCTGTGTTCTCCTGCCATCAGTTGGCTCATTACTGGGTTGAGGTGAAGTCCATTGGCTTAACTTACCTATGTCCCCAGCTTTGTATGTTCGAATATCCTGAGTCTGATGACGGCCAGCATCCAGGGCATCATTTTGTGCCAACTGTCATAGAATCGTAGAATGATAGAATCGTTAAGGTTGGAAAAGACCTCAAGGATCATCAAGTACAACTGTCAACCCACACCACCTAACCCCCTAAACCATGTCCCTAAGCACCACACCTACACGTTTCTTGAACACCTTCAGGGATGGTGACTCCACCGCTTCCCTGAGCAGCTTGTTCCAATGCCTAGTCACTCTTTCAGTGAGAAATTTTTTCTAATATCCAGCCTAAACCTCCCCTGGCTCAACTTGAGGCCATTTCCTCTTGTCCTATCACTTGTTACTTTAGAGAAGAGGCCAGCACCCACCTCACTACATCCTCCTTTTAGGCAGTTGTAGAGAGTGATAAGGTCTCCCCTCAGCCTCCTCTTTTCTAGCCTAAACAACCCCAGCTCCCTCAGCTGCTCCTCGTAAGACCTGTGCTCCAAACCCTTCACCAGCTTCGTTGCCCTTCTCTGGACCTGCTCCAGCACCTCAATGTCCTTCCTGTGGTGAGGGGCCCAAAACTGAACACAGGATTCAAGGTGTGGCCTCACCAGTGCCAAGTACAAGGGTACAATCGCTTCCCTGGTCCTGCTGGCCACACTATTTCTGATACAGGCCAGGATGCTGTTGGCTTTCTTGGCCACCTGTGCACACTGGTGGCTCATGTTCAGCTGGCTGTCGACCAGCACCCCCAGGTTCCTCTCTGCTGGGCAGCTTTCCAGCCACTCTTCCCCGACCCTGTAGCGTTGCAGGGGGTTGTTGTGACCAAAGTGTAGGACCCGGCACTTGGTCTCAGCCCATTGGTCCAGCCTGTCCAAATCCCTCTGAAAATCCTTCCTACCCTCAAGGAGGTCAACACACCTGCTCAATCTGGTGTCATCAGCAAATACACTGAGGGAGCACTCAATCCCCTCATCCAGGTCATTGATAAAGATGTTAAACAGGACAGGCCCCAAAACCGATCCTTGGGGAACACCAGTGGTGACCAGCCGCCACCTGGACTTAACTCCGTTCACCATGACTCTCTGGGCTCGGCCATCCAGCCAGTTTTTTATCCAGCAAAGGGTGTTCCTGTCTAAGCCATGAGCCACTAGCTTTTCTAAGAGAATGCTGTGGGACATGGTGTCGAAGGCCTTGCTAAAGTCCATGTAGACGACATCCACGGCCTTTCCCTCATCCACTAGGTGGGTCACCTCTCATAGAAGGAGATCAGGTTGGTCAAGCATGACCTTCCTTTCATGAACCCATGCTGGCTGGGCTTGATCCCCTGGTTGTCCTGTACATGCCGTGTGAGCACACTCAGGATGAACTGTTCCATAATCTTCCCCAGTACCGAGGTCAGGCTTCCAGTTCCCCGAGTCCTCCTTATGGCTCTTCTTATAGATAGGTGTCACATTGGGAAGTTTCCAGTCTTCTGGGACCTCCCCTGTTAGCCAGGACTGTTGATAAATGATAAATGTGGCTTGGCAAGCTCCCCTGACTGCTTCCTCAGTGCTCTCGGGTGTATCCCATCTGGCCCCATAGACTTGTGTGTGTCCAGGTGCCGTAGCAGGTCATTAACTGCTTCCTCCTAAATTGTGGGAAGGTTATTCTGTTCTTGGTCCCTCTCTGCCAGCTCAAGGAGTTGAATACCCTGAGGATAACTAGTCTGACTATTGAAGACTGAGGCAAAGAAGGCATTAAGCACCTCAGCCTTTTCCTCGTCCTTGGTGACAATGTTCCCTCCTGCATCCAACAAGGGATGGAGATTCTCCAAAGCTCTCCTTTTGTTGTTAATGTATTTGTAAAAACATTTTTTATTATCTTTTACCACTGCAGCCAGGTTGAGTTCCAGTTGGGCTTTTGCCTTCCTTATTTTAACTCTGCATGACCTGGCAAGATCCCTGTACTCTTTTTGGGTTGCCTGACCCTTCTTCCAGAGGTGGTAGACTCTCCTCTTATTCCCTGAGTCTCAGGAAAAGCTTTTTGTTTAGCCAGGCTGGTTGTCTTCTCTGCCACTTTGTCTTTCTACAGATGGGGACAGCCTGTTCCTGTGCTTTTAAAACCACCCTCCTGAGGAATGTCCAGCCTTCCTGGGCCCCCTTGCCCTTCAGGACAGTCTCCCAAGTGACTCTCCCAATCAGCATCCTAAACAGCCTAAAGTCTGCCCTTCGAAAGTCCATGTTAGTGGTTTTAACTGGCACCTCTCCCTACTTCACCAAGGATCGAGAACTCTATAATTTCATGGTCACTAAGCCCAAGATGGCCTCCAACCACCACATCTCCCACTGTCTTCATTGCTGTTGACTTCAGAGATGTAAAACTGGGCGTGAAATGCTCCGGAAGAGGGAATGAGAAGGCTCTGGAATGTCAAACGTGAGGTGAAACTCTCCCAATGCTCAAGGAATCTGTTCTAACCTGTGACAGGTATTGTTATCTGTAAGCTACAACTTTTAGAAGGCTTTTTACCACAAGTCTTTTTAGGAAATCAATTAGTTGGGCTCTCATAATACAGAGTTTGATTTTCTGTGGAGAACCACTGGGGGAATGAGGACTAGTGTTCTTATATTAGCAAAATTAGCTGACTCTAGTTGTATTTTCCCAGTAGTTATACTACGTGGGGGATTATTTTTATTTAATTTATTTTTTTCTTTTTGTTTTACTTAAACATTTTTCTGTGTAAAGGTATATTAAAATCAATGGAAAGGACTAAAGACAACTGTACTGAGCATCTTGGACGGAGAACCTCGCTTGAAAAACAATTGCGATCAGGAAAGAAGTAGGTGGTGGAAAGGTGGTACAGAGACACCCTGGGCAAGGCACAGGTTTATTTGCACCTTCTTGCAAGATTTCATGCCTGAAATGTTACATCCCCCTCTTCTCAGCAGGGACTGCATTTTCTTTTATTTTGGACAAAAATGCATAGTGGAAACATCATTCTGAATGATGTTGAAGTAAAAAGTGCTTACTCAGGTGGTATGAAAAAGAACAAGAACAACTCACACACACTGTTTATTTATGATCTTTGTGAATACTCTCTGTTTAATCGGAGAAATGGAATTTACTTTGGCTTAAAAGATTTAACAGGGCTCAAGATGCTGAACTTTACCATTTGGGGAATTTAAATATTTGTGTTACTTGGGTGGAAAGGGCCAGGGAAAGTGGGATTAGTGACCACTGGATTTGATGTTAACCAAATCCCTTTGCTTACTGAATGAAATCTACTAAATTTGCATTATGTTTGCTTACCTTCCATGGTGAGCAGAATATTCAATGTAGTTGATTACAAGCTATGCCATTTCTGGGCTCTTCACAACTGCTTATTTTTTAGGAAATTGCTTCTGAAAGAAATATAAGTGAATATATTCAGTTTTCTACTGAAGACAAGTTCTGCTGTGCACTTTGTCTGCATGTATACACTAAATGGGAGTATGAAAAGAATCATACCCCTGACTGACTTGTATATGTTAGGAAAACCTCCTATGTAGTTGTTTTCAGGAAAAGAGCCTTTTGGCCGCAGAATTTTTAATGTTAAAGGACAGTGAGTATCTGTAAACTAGTGTGAATTTCCAGTATATCCATCCCAACAGTGATGTACCAAACAATTGGTGCAGTGTAGGTCAGTGCTGATTTTTAGATCAAATGTTTTTGTTAGCCAGGAAGAAAAAAACCTCCTGTGGAGGTTGGGGCACTTCGCTGGTACTCTTGATGCTTCAATCTTAGCTCATACACTGGCTTTGTGCTTTTGGAAAAAGGAGCAATACTCTTCCCTGCAGATGCTGGTGAT
Organism: Pterocles orientalis; assembly: GCA_011057875.1. Taxonomy (NCBI): domain Eukaryota; kingdom Metazoa; phylum Chordata; class Aves; order Pterocliformes; family Pteroclidae; genus Pterocles; species Pterocles orientalis. Next base: position 63,403 of record WKFP01015039.1, read on the forward strand.
TACAGTATTTATGTTGCTCCTTGTCTGTGAAAAGGAGGATTTGCACTTCAAGCCCCTACACCTTCCATAGTAAGAATAAGAACATAAGCAAATGCAACATGTAATACTCTTTACTTTCTTAGAAGTGTCTGTCTGGATTAGGTGTCTAGGAGTACCTAAGTGCTCAGAGCTGTGGAACCTGAGCAGAAGGAAAACATTCTTTGGTAGGAGAGACTGAAACCCATGCCCTGACTTTAGCACATTGTATTGACTCTCCCCAGTGTATTAAATACATGGGTGCTTGTGAATCCCAGTCTTTAGGTGCCCTCTTCTCCCCATTCATTGATCTCTGTAGCCAAGCATTGATTTTGGGCTTGTGAAGGAGCTCTTGTTACTCGGCAGCTGTGTTCCTGAAAGCAGGGGGTGTTACTGCATTGTGTGCTGCAACACCCAAGTGCCTTGAATAAGTCCCTTTCAAAAATTTTGAAATAATTTACAAAATTTTGCTTCTTTTACCAGCAACGGGTTACAATCTGCGTGCTTCAGCTGCTTTTTCCAAAGGAGAACTCTTGAAGGCTCAGAAGAAAACCAGTCCTAACTTTCTATAGACAGTGTTGAACTCTGAGCTCTTACCACTCAAGAGTGACACCTTGATGTTATGGTCTGATAAATAGCTCTATCAAAATATCATCTCAATACATATGTTGTTTGAAAAAGTAGATCAAATGTTGGGAATTGTAAGGAAAGGAACGGAGAGCAGGAAACATGGTGAAGCCACTGCAAAAATCTGTGCCATCATTTTCATCTTGAATGTTGTGGGTGCTTCTGATTTTCTGTCTCAGAAAGGCTACTGTAGGACTGGAGAAGGGCAAAAAAACCCCAAAGGTATGGGCTGGTTCCTCTATAAGGAACAGCTAAGTTGGCTGGCATTCTTCTGGATGGAAGAAGAAAAACTGTGGAGGGAAAGGACAGATATTTATAAAACCATAAGATCACAGGATAATTCAGGTTGGAAGATACCTCAGGAGATCAGCAAGTCCAACCGCCAGCTTAAAGCAGGGTCCCTTATGAGGTCATACCAGGGTACAAGCAAGGTCATGGATGGCTGAAAAGAGTGGACAAGCTGCAGGTGTTCTTTGTTACCTCCATTTTGAGAATTGGGCATCATCAGATTATACTAGCAAGAGGTCTGGCTCTTGATATGACATTTTGATATGACTTCTTATTAAACTTTCTTTCATTTTACTGTTCCTGGCACTCCCATGGCCCCTGCTGCCCAAACAGCGAGCTGGGAACACTTGGGCAGAAGGAGGGAGGAGGTTCTGGGTGTGATTGCTTTATTTGTGATAGTCCTTTTATAGCTACCTGTATGGGGTTTTTATTAAGTGTCAAAAAAGCATTGTTTTCACAAAGTAGGTAGGAATAGTGTCAAAGACCGAAAATTCAGTTTGAAAATTATATTGAAAGTTGGGGTTTATTATTAACTCCGACAGACAGCTTTGGGAGTGATTACAAGTGAGCTTTGCAAAAATGGAAAGTTGTGGGTATGCATAAGACATGTTACCTGATTAACTGATATTTAGGATTCTAAAACCATTCTTAAAGGAGTTGCATACAGGACAGGTTTGTTTTGCGTGTTGTCACTCAGGCAGGCTGTACCACCAAATGCTTTGCAAAGCTGCATAGTTATTGGTGCCTGAACATGAATGCTTTTCCTCTAGGTAAGAAGCTGGGGAAAAACAGATGATTCACATTTAAACTGGGAGCTGAACATATGTGGTCAGTCAGCATTGTTGTCAGAAGACAGAAGACTCTTGCTTTTGGGTTGAGGATGTTTACAGGAAGAGAGAGCGATAGTTGTTGTGGGGGACAAGGCAGGTTTTTTTTTTTTGTAGCAAAGGAAGGCTTCATAAGCTAAAACAAACTTGTTCCTGTGGACATGACAGCAAAATAGAAAGAACGTGAAGACAGCATGCTTGCAACTGCTATTGTTATCCAAAACATCTTTCAAACAGCTGTTCTTGTGAGGTGTAAGGACAATATCCCCAATCATATTTGCTGCAGCAGTGTAAGGTGGAATAACAGAGACCAGAGAGTGTACAGTCTGATGATGAAGGGGACAGGACTTCCTGCTCCTATTTTCTTTAAGCATGAACTTCATCAATATCTTACAGGGAATCTTATCTGAACATCATGATTGGTTCACCTTTCTATTTAGATATAGACAGTGTTTAAATTTCACCACCTAGTTTTGGACTACATCTATACAACCAACAGGTTGCAGTGTCAGGAATTTGTAAGTCAGGGACTTCCAGAACTAAGGATGTCTCTGCAAACAGTATCTTGACTTCATATAATTACATGGTCACATGCTCTGTGCAGTGCGTAAGATTGTTAATAATGAGCTTAAGTAACAGTTACTCAGTACTAGCAATGAGTATCAGTGAGCAGCAAACCACAAAAAAAGTTTTGAATGTCTTCCCATCCAAACTTAAAACTATAAAAAAAACCTCATTCAGTGCTTGAGTTTTCTTCCAGTTTTTGAGAACAGGGTCCTGACACTTCACGTAGTGTTTGGCAGGATGTTAAAAAGTAGCAGGCTCAAGTTTTTAATGGGAGTATCTTCTGCTTTCAGGAGGGCTAATAAATTGTGTAACTGCTTTCATTATTTTTTTTTATCAAATAATTAAGCTGTTTGTAGATGCTAGAGTCCCCTGAGCCCAGGACCAGCCCAGGCAGTGGAGGAATACAATTTAGTTACTGGTCCAACTCATATTCTGTAGCAGCAGCAGAATGGGATATATTTCCTAAGAGCTTGTTATTTGACAGGAGTTTGCATATATCTCATCTTCTCTACTTGTAAATAAGCTCTAAAAAAGGCTTGCCAGCAATTTACTGTGGAAACGGGGTGGACTGGTAGTGATTTTTAGTTCTAGCTCCTCATTTCCTGTCTGTATTGGCTTAACCTGCCAGGTGAGAAAGGACTTGATGGCAGAAGCTGAGTTCAATTGCTTACAGGCATGTCTGTATAGGCACAGCCATTACTGAGTGTGGTCCCAGCTGTTAACCTGTTGTCTGAAGACAGAATAATTAATTTTCTTGACAGATTCTTTTATGATGCTCATCAGTAAAAAAATAATTTAATGCCTTTCACATGGTAATTTATTTATTTTCACAAACACACTTTTATGATGAGGGATACTATTATGTCTTTTTTTTTTTTCCCAGCTGACAGCTGTTCCACTGAAAGATTACTGTTCAAAGTGTCTGCTAAGTTGGAGTGCCTACTGTAACAGGCCATGGTCTGATTTTCAATGACCTTTTATATTTTCAGAGTATTGCTGCCATTTATTTTTGATCAGGTGGATTCAAGACTTCTAAAGTCTTAATCCTGAAGCCCCAAGCCAGCAGCCTGAATTCTAGCATGGTCTAAATTTAGATCTCCTCGTTAGATGCTCTTTGAATGCACATAACACTGTGTGGGCTGTCACCTCTTTGAAATTGGTAAGAAGCAGGAAACCGAACTCCTATTTCACCCCCAGAACCTCTGCTGTGTGGCATCTTACTGAAAACTGCAAGGGTGCTTAATAGAGTTAAAGGTCTGCCACCCCAAAACACTGCCACTGGAGCGAGCGGGGTAACTGCCTGCAGACTAGGTTGTCATCCTCCATGTGAACCCACACTAGAAAGAGAGCGGGCGCTTTGCCAGTGTTTTGCAGATATCTGCGGTAAGGAAGGTGTGATTAGCTGTGGGGATTTCGGCTTTTGTTCAGGCCCTTTGATCGAACTGGCACAGAATCTTCTGTCTGTTCCTCCTGCCCTTTTCCCTCTGAGCAACCTTTGCCCCAGTCCTACCACTTCCCTAGTTCCTCATCCTACTCCTGTTGACATTGCCTTACCTTGTACCCGCCTTCAGTCTTCAATGATGTGGGTTTTTTTGTCTCCATGTCTGTATGTCATGCTCCAAAACCTCAGTAACTGTGGGTGATTGCATGGCATGTTAAGTTCATCTTAGACTTTAGACCCTTAGACTCGTTTGGAGATCTCAGCCTTTTGTGGTCTTGCTGTCCAAGTGCTCCCCACATCTGACATCAGCTTCAAATTTCCCAACTTCAAATCTCCTCTTAATCAGGGTTCCCATTGCTCTTCATACCACTCTGGAAAGCAGCTCTAGAGTGTGAGTCCTGATCTGTTCACATATCAAGTGAGTCGTCTCGCCACCAGACTGTTGAGGAAACAGTCCTTGTAGTTCCTCAAACTGGAGCTGGTCTGTTTGCTATATATGACTCAGTGCTCATGGGGCCGGACAGGACATGTTGGGATGTAGTGGAATGACATGGTATGATCTGGGAAAAGAAGACTTCTTGTATCTGAAGTTTTCTACTTCAACAAAGTAGCCATGGTTAGTGTAGAAGCCAATGAAAATGCTCATAGTTGGCATTTTTCCATCAGTTCTGTCAACAGAGAAAAACATCCAATTAAAATTATTGCAGCTTGAAAGAAAGAAAATATAAAAGATTCTTCTTTTACATGCAGCTTTTGCTAAATACTAAACACTTTTCCATTTTATTTCTTTTTATCAGGAAACCAAATGTATCTTTATTAAATAAAGACAGTGACTAAATAGGTCTGATAAAGCTGGAAAACTAATATTATGTTAAGGTGAGGGGCACCAGCATGAGAAGAGAGGGGCTTGTAGCACAAACTTGGTGTAGGGAATTAACTCCTGGCACTGTGATTGACTTCCTGTTCTCTCTGGTAGGCCACAGTTCAACAGCTGTGTGGTTCTGACCATTCCTCATCTTCAAAGTATGTAATTATTTTTGGAATTGAATTTTCTCAGTGCTCAATTTTCTCCTTGCTTCACTATCTTAAGGCCATGAAGGGAATAAATACTATTCTTCCTCATAAGGTCACTCAGAAATAAAACTAATTTGTTCTAAATGGTAAAGCCAGAGACAGAAGACATGTTTTAAGATCATAGTTCACCTTCCCGTTAAGGCAAGATTATCTTATGCATTGTATTTTCTAGTACTTTGCAGTTTAATTTAAAGTCTTGAAGGCAGGTCTGGCACGTTCTTTGGAAACCTTTCTGTGACTTCTTGCTCTTTAGAGTTCCTCTCGGCATTAATCCTATGTTTTCTATTTCAAAATGTCACCTCCTATAAAACTCTGTGCTATTTCACCACATGCTGTTGGGTCCAACACAGGGATTGATGTGTGACTCTCAGTAACCCCAAGAAAGATACTCCATCAAACAATTCCATATCTGCAACAACAGTGATCTGGAATCAGGACCTGGAGACATTCTTCTTGTCTTATCGTGAGATGTGAAAATCAGTGGGATCCTCTTTATTTGGGGAGCTTAAATTTACTTTTTTTGATTTGTCCAAATTACCTGTGTTACCAATCCTTACACGTGTTTCAGGTTTACCTTGTAAGGATATGTTGGATCATTTTTGGAATTATTTTCTGAAGTCAGTTTGTCCTTTGTTCTCTGTGGTGCTCGTAAATCCTCTGCGATCTTCTTAGGCTGTGCACAGTTGGCTTTATGTTACTGTCTTCAGTACATACTGACTTTGCACATAGTCCCTGTGATACCAGCTAAGCTTTCAGTGCTCGCTCCCCAAAACAATACAGTGTATTTTTTTTTATTTTTATTTGTATTTCTTAGCAAGTATTCAGCTTCTATGACAATTATTTTTATTAATCCAATTTGACTTTTGCTATAAGCAAAATTTTGACTTTAGTTATAAGTGATTGCCATGCAGGAAGAGCACTACTGTGATGTTACACTAAAGTTGAAAAACAAATGTGGGAAATTTCTCTAGAGGGAAGCACTATAAAAATCTGAAATTATGTGGCTGGTGATGTTTTCTCTCATCTCATGTTTCATAATAAAAAAAATTAAGACAATTAAATTCTCATATGTTTTAATAGGTGTAACTGTTTAAGTAAGTGCTGGTGATGTAAAGTAGTTCAGGAACTGAAAGTTTATAACACATAAAGAAAATTATATTTCTTAAGGAAAAATTAAATACAAACTTTTTGAAACATCATACTCCAACTTGGACAATGTATTTTTTTTCAAAAAAACCCACCTCAAAACACCAGCCAAAACATGTTTCTCCAGTAATTTCCTGCATATTTTGCAAAGTTCAGAATAAGTCTTTAAAAAACATTTCTAACTTCTTATTAGGTGGAATGGGAAAATAGTGCTTGTAATCTTTTCCAGGGTCTTCTGTAATAAGGAGGATCAAGCACTAATATTTTGTCTATACACAGTGAATAACCAAACGTGGATATGGGCTGAAATCTGAGGTGACTGCACATATCAGCCTATTGGTGGAAATTTGGTGTGCATTCAGTCCAGAAAACCTGAATATAACTCCAGTGCCTGACACTGAGTGCCTGACACTCGTGTCAGCATCTCACCCAGAATAGTTCTGGCTACATTGGGGTGCTTGTTGGCTCTTGTGGGTTACATTTTATGTTGTGCATCACAGTATAGGCTTGAGTTCACACTATAAAGTGTGTGTTCAGCTGCCCTGCTTTGTGGGATTGGCTCCAATACCACATCAGCAATTAAAGATTGCATTTTCAAATGTATTTGTTAATTTATTGGTCTTTTAAGCTGGTTCTTCAGAAACCGTTACATCTGTTAGAGTCATTTTGGGAAGGGCTTTCTGTATGAGAAGAACTGTATTTCAACCCTTTTGCACTTCCCCCATTGAAAACATTTTCTGCAAGGAGAAAGTGATTCTGCTGTGATTCAAGAGAGGACCTCCCTAAAGGTGTGTTTAGACTGCAGTTGTCATTAATTCTTACCTGATACTGCACTGAATGTACCTTAGTACCCACAAAATCTTCTGATTTTGTTGGGAGGTGCCTTCATCCTGCACTAAGCTGTTGACTGAAAGTATCATTTAGCGCACTGCATCTTCTGGCTGACAGCCACCATGCTAAGTGTGAAGGATCCAGGATAAATCATCAAGTCCTGGTAGTCCTCCAGCATTCTTTGTCTCTGCAAGGTACAGCCAGTCCTCTGGGGTCTGCAATAGGTCCTTCAGACCTTCAAGCAAAAAAACCCATAGAGTTTACTCCAGACACCAGCGAGTGCGCTTAGGAAGACTGGATATATTCAGTGATTCAATTGCAGTAGTTAAAAATCCAGCCTTCTTTGGAGTAGGGATTTTCAACCTGCAGGAGAGTCTGTGATGGAAAAGTAGCTTCATTTTGGGAGGAAATGGAAAAGATTTTGAAGAGTGATGCTTAACAGAGGAGAAAAGAAGACAGAAAGGGTGTTAGGAAAATACAGGATAGTTCTGAAATGACAGGGCAGGGTGTAGGGCAGAGTGGAGACCTAAAAGCTGCCCTTCAGATTAGCTTTTGAAATGTTTCAAATTAGAGAATTCCATTTCCTATTTTATTGCTGTTTACAATCTAGTTGAGTAAAATCTCATTTCTAAAACTGATTTTTAAAAGCTATACTGCCACACCATTACAAAATAAAAGTTTACATTTTTGAAGTCACAGCTGACATAAGCCTGTCATACTTAGCCTACATCATACCACCAAATATTGTCAGTCCCTTCCAGGTTTAGTTGGTAAGCACACCACCATTACATGGTAACTTTGACAGACCACATGTGCCTTACAACTGCATTCCTCCTTTAATCCTTACTCCACTTTCCAGAAGAATTATATGGGTTAGCTGTATACCTCCAGCAACATATTTCCATCATGAGGGGGAAGTAGTTAAATAGTTATGATTGAACAGAGACTATGTATCAGTGAGGACCTGGCTGAGCCCCTTAGTCACTTATTTTTCCATCCTTTATCTTTGGGGGTTTTAGAGATGCAGAATTGCAAGCAAGGTTTGACATATGTTTTGGGCATAGCTGAGCTCCACTGGGTCATGGTTTTCGGAGCTTTTTTGTTAGAAATATTGAGCAATTGATTTTTACTGGAAAACCTGAGGATATCTTCATGCTAGTGCTATCAATATGATCCAATTCTGTTCTCCACAGAAATTCAGCAGGGGTGCAATTTAATGAGGCCAGTGAAAGGAATCTGACCACTCTATTTATAGCACACTAATTGATCAGGGTAGCCATGATAGGAGGCAACAGTATCAAATGAAAGTAGCACTCAAGCCTTTAAAGAGAGCTGCATGGAAAGCCAATTAAGAATGATCCATGGGAACAGCTTGGACCATGTGTATTCTTTACTTGAAGTTGTAGGAAAGAAATCACACTGAGCAGCATCTGACTTGCAAGGTGAGTCTTGCTATATATTTTCTTCTTCATCCTGTTGATATTCTGTCCCATTAAGTCTTCTTGATGAATTGTTTTACTTTCATATGGTGACGGTAAACATCTTCTTTTAAGAGCTTCCCTTTGACAACCTTATGCTTTTTTGTAACAAGGTCTTATGTCCCTCCCTGAGGATGGCAGCCACACTGTGTAGCAGAAATTCACAGCCTCTTGGCTCTGCATCCAGGACTCAGGCACAGTCCCAGGTCTCAGGGCTTTCACTTAAATACAGGGAGAAGGTGGTCCATCTACCTCCATTCTAATTCCTGTAATCCAAATACTTGTAATCATAGTAGGTACACAAAGCATAACTTTTTGTACTCATTGCTCGAGTTTCTTAAAGCTGTCTAAAGGATCTTTGCTCCCTCTTCTAATTGCATTTTTTCCTCATGATAGCTGCTAAAGTCCTGAACAGCACTCCATGCTGCCCCCCAAAAATTTTGGATTTGTGGCAAGTATTCTCCTTTACTGGTTGTATCTCCATGCCATAGGGCTGGCTGCCCTTCAGTACTCTGTTACTGTAGGAGGATGGAGCAAGCAACAAACTACCATACAGACATTTTAGCAGTAACTTGCCTCAGAAAGAGCCAAAAGGGGAATGGATGTACACTTTGACTTTAAATGTACCTTTTGTTCTTGTGTTTGTACCTCCACAAAATTTTTACCTCTTCTAAAAAAGATGGCAAATACAGAAAGGGAGAGAATTACTACTTGTGCCTTACATGCGAAGCTGTCCAAGCTAGTAACGTGTCTTCTTTCCCTCAATGCTTAAATGTGCTTGCAATAAAATGAATAAAAACCTTGCTTCTTTTTTTGGCATGTGGGATACAGCACCTAGGTTCATTTTCTGAGGAAGAGTGCATGTATTTTTTTTAGTAGGCTAATCAAAGGCGTGGCATCATGAAGTAGCTGCATGAATAATTCTGTTTTTCTGCTGGTGAATGGGAAAGGAATAACTAGTCTGTACCTTCCATGAACAGTTAATTTCTGTGGCCTGAATTTATATAACACCAATAGCTAAGCATATTCATGGCGCTACATTTTTTGTTCGTTCAGTTTTGAGCATATGTAGTGGTGTGGAGTTTTGGCTTAATTAGCTGGATGAATAACGTCGGAAATATTGTCAATTGTCAATGTGGCCTTCATCTTTCTTTAAGCCCCAACTGGGAATCCAGTTCCCAATGACATCAGCAGTTGCCGTGGTGAACTTTCATAAGCTAGTCTTTAATCTTTCATTAAATCACAGGCTAGAAAAGCAGACATGAGGGCTGAGATGAAAAAAAACCATGCATTTGCTGTACTTCTCTGAAAAAAAAAAAGGCATGCCTCTGTGTTTTTGGAAAAAAAGATAATTTGCTGCACTGGTGAGTGCTCTTTCAGCCGCGTACATTGTCTAAGCAACACCACGAAAGAAGAATTTGCAGGTTGTAAATGGAGGAGAGATGTGTGGGGCTTCAGGGAGGTCAAAATCAAATATGACACTAAGGCCTGAATATGGTGAATGGCTTGGCTCTGTTATGTGCAGTGAGAATGGAGGTAAGGGTGCCAAGTTTAGCAGCCCTTCTTCTAGCTGTTGCGCTTAAAAGGTGGGTATTTTTCAAAGAACAGACAGTGATTTTAAGGTATTGTATAGGAGGGGGCTGGAGAAGAGAAGCACAGAGATGATGTTCGAACTTACACTTGTGGAGGGGGCTGCTCGGGCTGACACATGGTGAGAAGAGAAAGGGACAGAGGACAGGGTGCTTTGGGGCCTATGTGGGGCAGGGTGGCTTAGGAAGGTCTTTTGAGAAACAGCTCAGAGTTGGGAGGGCAAATGGAAACCGGATGGTGGTTGACAAGCTTGAGCGTTTTTTGCACTGAGCAGAGATTGGAAGAGTGGAAGAATCTGTGTCACTATTGTGGGACTTAAAGGTACCACGTATAGCTTTCATTGTGGAACAACCCCCATATTGGGTCAATATGTAACTGTCTCATTCTGTGCTATTTGCTCTACTAAGAGAAGATTCTTCTTCCCCACAAACCTTAACATGCTTATGTCATTACAGTATTATGGCTCTAAACTTGCCATCACTGTAGCTCTTATTGGCACAGGTCTTCTCAGCAGTTTGTTTCTGCCAAGGTCTTGGTCTAGCAATGCAAAGCTTCGTCCCCTGTTTCTTTGTGCTCTGTCAGTCCTGGCTCCTAACTGGGACCAGATGTTGAGCCAGTGCCTCCCTGTGTTTGTTCACTCTGTGGTGTGGCTGCTTTTTGTGAAAAGAAGTACCGTTGCAATTTTGTATTTGTTTTCCTACACTAGAAATGGGAAAGCCATGATTTTACAATTTGTAAATGGAAAAGGTTTTAAAGAGGCAGTAGGGAGCAGAGCTACAACTGGTTTATTTTGCAAATACATTAACTGTAAAAAGCAGGAGACAGAGCAGCAGAACATGGAGGGTTTGGGATTTTTTTTTTTTTACAGATTTTGAAGTTTGGATTGATTTCCTTTAAAGTCATGAATTCTTGCTCACAAAGCTTTTATGCTTTCCTGGAGGCTTTTCCTTCCTGGAACCATTTTTGACAATTTTAACATAGGCAAAAGTAGCACACTAAGCTGTAATTTATGTTGCCAAACATTATTTCCCAAGGCCCTCCCTTCTCACCTATAGAAGTGCACTGATGAAACAGCAGAATAGAATTATCTTTGCCCAGGATGCAAAAAGAGAAGCTGTCTGTGAGAGATCTCTGTTGTGTTTTCCTACCAGCACCAAGTTCATGCTTATGTCCTTGAAGATACCATCTGCATGGGTGACAGACTGTCACAGGGTTGGGACACAGGTTATTGCTGTGAGAGGGAGCCTTTTGGTGTTCTTCTGAGTCATTGACACCATCTGTCCCTCTTCCTGAGGTAAGGCCGGATGGAGTGAGCGGAGCCCTGGCATGCCATTTGGCTTTTTATTTGAGATTCCCAAGCTTGCCTCAGTTGCAGGCTGATGGAGAGGTTGGTTTATGATAACTTGTCTTATTCCATGTTCTGCAGCGAACCCCAGCCATGATCTGCTTTGGTTCACATGTTGTATTGGAGGAGACATGTCTTGCTGCAAAGCAGATGGTTCTAAAATGATTGTTTCTGCTGTTAGTACATCATATAGGGCTAGATGTTGCTTGCTTCTCACCCCTCCTTGTTCAGGAGTTTGATTCTATTTTAAACACACGATAAAACCTAAAAAGTGAATTCAGTCAGATTCAGTTAGGATTCACGTTGACTACAATTTTGGTCACCCAAATAATGTCAGCCTGGTTTTCTTCTCTGCTTTGACTGATGGAAGACATGTTCTTGTGCTATTTCTCTTGGGTTTGATCCTTTCGACACAGGGTGAAATTCACAGCCGTGGTACTCATCAAACTCAAATTGGACAAAAAACTCCAATCCTTACATTGAATAATTTTTAAGAAACAAAAAGTGTGTTAGTAGACTAGTAGACAAAAAAGGATCAGGTTCTGCACAACGCTGTATATAGCAAGATATGGCGTGTATTGGTCTTGCAGTGGGAGTGTTGTGGTTTAACCCCCGTTGGCAAAAGCTCCATACAGCCAGTCACTCAGTCCCCAACCCTGGTGGGATGGGAGGAGAGAATAGGAAGGGTAAAAGTGAGAAAACTTGTAGGTTGAGATAAAGACAGCTTTATAATTAAAAAAAAAGGGGGGGAAGAGGGGGAAAAGTAATAGAGATAAAAAATAAAATACAAGAAGGACAAACGAGTGATGACAGTTAAAACAATTGCTCTCTACCAACTGACAGATGCCCAGCCAGTCCCTGAGCAGTGGCCCCTTCAACAACCTCCTCCCTAGTTTTGTTGCTGAGGATGACGGCATATGGCATGGGAAAGCCCTCTGTTCAGCTGGGGTCAGCTGTCCCATCTGTGTCCCCTCCCAAGTTTTTGTGCACCTCCAACCTACTGGCTGGTGGGGCGGTGTGAGTACCAAAAAAGGCCTCGACTCTGTGTGAGCACTGCTCAGCAATAACAAAAACATCCCTGTGTTGTCAACACTGTTTCCAGCACAAATCCAAAACATAGCCACCTACTGGCTACTATGAAGAAAATTAACTGTATTCCAGTCAAAACCAGCACAGGGAGCCATGGCATTAGAGGAGAACAGGACTTTACAGATATTCCCAAAGATGTGAGTTTACTAGCTGAGTGCTTTGTGGGGGTCACTGCAACACTACAGAAGATAAAAACTGGGATAATTTGAGTTTAGTGCTGCCAGTGAGCTTTCAGCCAAGTAATCTGAAGTGTGAGGCTTGGCTGTAGAAGACAGAATGTGTGGAGGGATGTGTGTTTCAGCACAGGGATGACAGCAGATTGCACGTAAGTGAAGGGAGTTCTCTAGGGATGATGTTCAGTGGGAAGAGAACAGGGGAAATAAGAGCTGAAGTCTTTGGGATGGTGGAAAGCCACCTACAGCACTAAAACCTGGGGAGGACAGTTTGCATGGAATGGGGAGACTGGGGAGGAGGCGGGGAAAATGGGTACTGCAGCAAATGAGGGCATCCTGTTTCTAGAGCATTAATAGTAAAATGGAGACAAGATGAACAGTGATTTATTTTACAGTGAAAGATGCTGTAATGCATTTGTATGCTAAAAAAAAGGAGAAGGGAGAAGAAGGGGCTGAAAATAGGAGCTGTCATTGCAAGAATATGTCGTCAGGAGTACAATTAGAGGAGTTGGTGCTGAAAAGCCAAGTCTTCAGCTTGTTTCCAAGGTAAAAGGGGATTGTGTCAGGGTCAGGCAAGGCCCAGGCTGTGGAGTGGGACTCTAGGGTAAAGGTTCATGTTTGTGTGTGCCATTTGTTTTGCCCTCATTTTCAGACTCCTAAAATAGGTCTCGTTTACCTTAGTATTACATAATAGTGAGTTAAACCCGGCTTTTAAACATCTCTAAGTTTTAACAATCACATTTCTAGTTAAAACAATTGGTGTAATGAAAGCCGTTCTCCATCTGTGCCAAAAAGCTCAAAGGTTACCTGCAGTGGGCATGCAAGTGCCTTTCACCAAAACGGATCCAAACCTCTGCCACCCTTTTTCATCCTTTTGAGCTAGACAGGATGCTCCGGTGCAGGAGGTCTGAACTTTCCCATCCATGATGCTAGCGTCTTTCTGTGTCTTTATACTTTCTCTTCCTCTACACACATCTGCAGGCTCCTGCGAGCTCTCGTGCAACCTCCTGTGCTCCTGAAGCCCTGCAGCTTCAGAGAGCTGGCCGCAGTTGCCTGTCAGTGGAGATCACCAGAGCTGGTGTCAGCTTGATGCGGATTTAAACAAAGCTAGGCATGCCATGTTGGACAGAGAGTTGCTTGCTTGAATTTCAAAATTTTGGCTTCTGGTTTGATTCTTGCTTCAGGCATTATTTCAGATCCCGCATCTGAAAAAGCAAATATCTTCTCTACCTGGCTGGGAGCCATGTCCTGGGCAATGCAATGTGATTGTCACTGGGAATACTTTTCATCTGCAGCAATGGTAGATGATGCACTTACTTATCCATATGCTTTGATAAGTAAATAGTTGGAAAACATACTCCAGCATGATAGGTATTGATCAGAGAAGAATCATATCTTATGTGGACTGTATAAAACTATATACAGCCTGCTAATCATGCCACAATGCATTAATTTTAGAAACTTGGTGCTCTAGTGGAATGCACATTGCAAGTTTTTTGCATTGATGCTAGGTTATATTAATCTGTCACCACTTAGAATCATAGAATGTTTAGGATTGGAAAGGACCTTAAAGATCATTGAGTTCTAACCCCCCTGCCATGGGCAGGAACACCCTCCACTAGACCAGGTTGCT
>WKFP01015039.1:86032-137906 GCA_011057875.1 Pterocles orientalis
AGGTCCCTCTGGATGGCATCCCTTCCCTCCAGCGTGTCCACCGCACCACACAGCTTGGTGTCATCAGCAAACTTGCTGAGGGTGCACTCCATCCCACTGTCCATGTCTCCAACAAAGATGTTAAACAACACTGGTCCCAGTACTGACCCCTGCGGAACACCACTTGTCACCTGTGTACACTTGTTTAACTATAGCACTTTAGAAAAGATAATGTAATTTTTTGTGAATGTGTCTCCATCTATATTTACTTTTGTGTCAAAAACACGAGGGAGAGCTTTATTCAAAAAAATAAAATACTTGTAAATTGATTTTTCTGTTGTGAAACACAAAACCATGGGAAGGTCTTGATCACATTATTTATTTACTACCAATTCAGCTTCTCTGCTAGCATAACTCCTATTCCCATTGGGGCTGTGCTGCTCACCCTGCTGATGATAGGGGATAAATTGTTTTTATTATTATGCTTATGAAGCCTCTTATACAGAAAAAGCATTCAGCAGATACTCAGTAGTAGAGAACTGTTTCCAGACAGGTACATTGTTTTGAAAAAGGAGAATCTCACAGCCGAGATGTGTTACTCTTTATGACCATCAGAAATAACTATTAGTGTCAACATTTACAACCCTACACGTGGATTATTATTTGCTTTGGATTTGTTAACTGTGTAATAAGACTGAGATGGATTCTCATCTGATGCAGAGTCTAGCTGTTCAGAAGCATTTAGTTATGTTGCTGTAGCTGAGGTTCTCCAAAACTCCTGCATCCTGTTACCAGACCTGCTGGTCAGTAAGCACTGGGGTCCCTCACTTGTAGCTGATGTTCAGAGCTGGGCTCTTTCTGCTCCCTCACTTTCCCCAAGTACCAATTTTGTTATTGATCCCAGTCTTTTAAGGTTGAAACCTTTGAGTTACCTACTGAGTTAATGGGGATATGGACAGAACTTACCTACTTAACACTAATCTTAAATGTACAGTACATCTCTCAGTCCTGCAGGAAAGGAACTGGGATGCGAAGACCTGATGGATAAGAGAGTAATAAGTATAAAGTATTTTGCTTGGCGTTGTTTACTTGCTTTTGTTTATAACTTACAGTCATTTCTAGTCTGTGTTTCAGACTATACAGAATGAGGACAACAGAAGTTTCAACAACAGATGATATGAACAGAAGCATTATGTGTGATACTAATTTTCTTAAAAAAAAGCTGTTCGATAGAGGTCACTACAGTGGACGGAAACAGCTCCCAGGACTCCTTAATATGTATTTACACAATAGACCTCATAGTGCTTGAGTAGCCACTCTGTTTCGTTAGTGGTATTTAAAAGGTTTAATCTGTGTAATTGATAGAATTTAAAATGTCTATCACTTACATTTGAAAGTGAATATGTTTGCTTTGCATGAGACATAAGAATTTGAAGTTGCTTAATATTTTAATGGGTTTCTTGATGTTTTAAAATGGCAGCTGCCAGTGGAAAACATCTCTAAGAGAGTGTAACTATGTCTGTACTAATGAACTAGACATGCCTAGGGCTGCTCCCTGTTGCTGGAGTGGCTATGTCCTACTCTTAATGTTTTTGTTAACCTAAACAGATAACTACATCCAAAGAGCATTTTGGAAATGGTGCCTGATTTCTGCTTACCTTCCAAATTGTTTGGGAGAGTGCTAGGTGGCTTTTACTTGCTCTAACAGTTGTAGATAATTGAGTTTCTCCTCCATGAGTGCTTCTGGGTGCTGTTAAATGCACAGTACAGGTGCTGCTTGGGTTTTGTACAGTGTTATTTTGTGTATCTTGGTATTATGGTACATTTTAGAAGGGCAAAGCCTGTCTCTCTAGTCAGAGATTGTGGAGTACACCTGATGCAGTCAGATTAGTGCAAGTCCCCAGTGAGATCAAGTGAGTGAGCTGTACGTGAAGAGCATTGCTTTGGAGATCTTTGCACTCACCCTTGCAGGCTGGTGGAGCAGGACTGGAATGTCACAGAGTTGAGCCCAGCGGACCCACTCGCTATTAGCTTTTGTGGATCTTCTGTGTTAAGTGTTTGTACTGATGACATGATCACATCCTGCATGAATAAATAAATGATCCTGTCTGCTGTTTTTCAGTGCTTGGCAACACTTTGAGGCAGCTAAATGCTGCAGTAAAAGTGCTGGTGTCAGCTAGAGAGAATTTAGAGTGAGATTGTTGTTTGACGAAGATATGGGAGTTAACACTTCTACAATGGCACCATGAGACTTCATACACCCAGAAGTGGTTAAGACCTCGGTTGTTTTTTTTGTGCTGAAACTGACAACTCTAGCAAGTGCACCGGTTCTGTCCCATTGTGCTGGAGCTGGAGCTTTGGGAAGAGTTGAGTCCAAAGGAGAGAAACGAGTTACTGAAGTGCCAGCCACCATTGTGCAATATTGTGGCTTGCGCCTGGGCATTAACCTGCATGGCCTTGCTTTGCTGGGGAGGTCTGTCGCAGTCACAGAACCAGGTGATGGAGTTTCCAGCAGTGTAACAGCTCAAAATAACAAAGCAATCTGTTTGAGTACTGGTGGTGTCTTGGGACACATGGATAGCCTTTGTCTGTAATTTATTTCTTCACGTAACTCTCCAGATCAGATCTGCATTAAATTAAATTTCTGATCCTGACGTAAGCTTGCATTTTGTGTGATCACAGCAAATAATAGAGTGGAATCTGTTAGTATACCTCCAAGGTGCTGCATTCACATGCACAAAAACAAGGGCACTGTAGTTCTTTTAAAAATTTAAGTAGAAACATTATAACCTTTGACACTACTGCCTTTCTAAGAAGAGTTACAAGTTTTCCATCAAGACAAAATGAAAATGTTTATGTAAAGTGTCTCCCTTCTAGAAAATATTTATTTCCATAGACAAATATCAAATGGGTCAAAACAGAAGTTTCCATTTGGGAAGGCTGCCAGTGTTGAGTGAAGCATTCAGACACGTCGTATCCTCCTTTACAACCCTCTAGACTGTATATGTTCCTGTCTCCAGGAGAGACTACTGTGCACCGTAGGAAAATATTTCAGCCAAATAACGTCTTTGTATGGAAATTGAAGCTTAAAGCACTCAAACTACAGCTTCTAGGGCAGGAATAATAGCTAGAAAGCATTTTGAGATAATTTGCGACCCCCCCCCTTTTTTTTTTTTTTTTTTTTTTTTTTGTCCTACGCTGGTAGTCTGAGCTCTTAAATCTATTTTGAATTAAAGTGAATAGGCTACTGGAAACTGACAAATTACTCATGGTAATAAATTATTTAAGAGATTAATTTGGTGTTTGAGACATAATGATTTTTATACACAGACCCAGACACACACACAATTTGACACATTCTTTTAAGATTTCAGTGCAGTTCTGTTCCTTGGCAATTGAAAACACTTTACGTCTAGCAAATATTGTACACTTTGGGTCTGTGTTTGTCTCTTGCTGTGACCCACACCTGTTAGTACCTAACAGAAGATTTTGCTTGCTCAGACTGCTTTTTGTAGAGGTGAGAGAGCTTTGTGACATGTTCTCCAGATAGCCTCAACAACTGCATCCCTTTGCGAACGGACAGGTTGGAAAAGGCCACGTCTACTTCCATTAACATTGGCTCTGATTTTGCTTCAGCTTGTCATATGCTGCTTTTCTTAGTTGCTGAGGAGCGACTGTTGACTGTTCAGTTTAGTGGGGATAGAAGCTTGCTCAAGGTGTAATGTTTAGTAATTTTCTACTGAAGTGAGTTCTGTGTTTTCAGGCTCCTTTTGAGGTGCACGTGGCAGTCACAGCAGGGGCATTTGGAGCTGTAGCAGGAGTGACAAGTGGATGATGGTTGAACAGTCGTGTGGCTAATAGCACATATGTGCTGGATGGCGTGGCATGGTGCAGTGTATGGTGCTGGTGGATGGGAAGCAAGTGACAGCCATCAGCGTGGTTGTCCCTTCCATTAAGTCCATTCAGGCATACCATATGTCATTGTCCCTGTACTGGGGATTTAATTGTCCTGTTAGTATCAACCACTCATGTTGGAGTGACAGTAATATAAGAAAGCAGAAAATCTAAGCCGTGCTTTAGAAGAGGGCTGTAAAGCAGAAGGTGGCCAAGTCAGAAAAGTAAAAAGGAAGGAGAGGGAAGTAGGTTCTTTTTGTGCACATTCTGAAGCCGTGTATGCTAAAAATAGGTTACACTGTTTTACTATACTGCATTGGACTTAAGATGCTACAATTTGAATAAAGTTTTAGTAGAGCAATAAACATTTTACAAACTATAGTTACAAATATTTTAAGGTGTTAAATGTGCAACAGCTGCCTGCATTGCCCTTTGGGACATTTCCAAAAAGCTGGGCTTGCAGGTGGGTGTTGTGTCAGAACTGGGGGAGCAGCTCATTCCCAGCCTCTGGAAATGGAGCCTGTTCAGTGCTGCACAGATAGCTTGGCAGTGGCTACATTTTGTAAATCCCAGTTCAGAGAGGGTGATGCGTGAAACTTCAGAGTTTTCAAGTATGGCAAGCCTTCATTTAGGTGGAGTAAGCCATTCACATTTTTCGGCAGTCATTTGTGATGAAAAGATGAGGCTCAAGCAAGCCAAGCAGCTTGAGTATATTACATAGGGAAAATATGAACGTCTACCTGGAAATCAGTTTTTTATTTAATTTGAGAAGTCTGTTATCACGTTGGGTGCTTTGGCTGATGATGAACTTCAAAAATGGGACAGCTTTGGACAGTGAAGTGTTTTCAGAAAAAACAGCTAAAAAGTCCTCACGTAAGCTCAGTGATTTTACGTTTTTCATCAGTGTCTGGCTTGTTTGGAACTGTGTACTCTTACATGGTTTCCTTATATTCAAAAGGACCTTCGGGTGTTCAGCTTTGTGCCCATTGCCTTCTGTCACTGGGCACCACTGAAAAGAGGCTGACTCTGGCTTCTTATACCCTCCCTTCAGGTATTTATATACATTGATAAGATCCTCCTGAGTTTTCTCTCCCTTGTGCTGTACAGTCCCAGCTCTTTCAGCCTCTCTTTGTCTGAGAGATGCTCCAATCCCTTAGTCATCTTCATGGCCCTTTGCTGGACTAGTTGCAGTATATCTCTGTCTGCTTTGTGCTGGGGTGTCCAGTACTGGACTGGGCACTGTTATTTCTTTTGCTGAGACACATTCACGTGGGTTCACTTTTAGGCACAAGGGATCTACATTTCTGATTCTGGTCTCCTTGGATATGAATTTTCAAGAGTTCAAAAAGTGTGATTTTAGGATAGACTCCACCATCACATTTCTTTGTTGCTGGCACATACTGAAAGCACAATAAACGTGCTAGCTTTGTCCTAGATAAAACAAATAATTATTTATTTGCCCAGTTGTTGTGAACCTTTTTTTTTACTGGCAGGGTTTCCTCCATAGCAGCTAGCACAGAGACAGCCATGCTTACACGGCTTTAAAAAGACAGGGGGTTGATGTCTGAAGTTGGAATTCGACAACAGTGATTTACGATCCTCCAGAGTAATAACCAGAATGACAGTTCTCCCTCAAACAATATTGAAATTCCCTGGGCTCCCAGGAGCATTTTACTTGTGTGTACCACCAACAGTCATTCAGGAGTGTGGAAGAGTGACGCTGAGATGGAGTTACCTTGTAGGAAGTGGTATCTTTTTGAGTACCTTTGTAAAGATAAAGTGTAGCTGAGCAGTTCAGACTTAGGCTTTGTTGAAGCTGAAAGGCTGAAATAAACCTCCATTCTGTACTATGACAAAGACATTTGAACACTTTTTGGAACTGGAAATAGTTTTGTACTGTTGGGAACTGACCTCTTGAAAATTTGTATGCTGCATAGTTCATGACACCTCTACTTTTATTAAAATATAATACTTATTAATGGATCTCAAGTCAGTTATTCAATTTCCCCATTAATTTAGAGTTTAATTATGCTGCTTTCTGGCTGTCCTCAGCTGATTTTTCTTAAGTCACTATCCCTCCAATTTTATAGTTCAGCTCAATTCTCAGGACTCTCATTTGCATAGAGTGACAGATTAAAATTGGATGGTTAAAACAATTACTGCTCTTAGTGCCTACTGCAGTGGTTCCTCATAGTATGAAGAAAGATATGGCTCACGAAATAATTTGAATCACTATGGTTTTCAGTCTATTGTATAATTGTAAATTGAAAATGACAAAGTAGTAATCCAATTTTAATGCATCCTGTCTAAAACTGAGAGTTGCATTTTTGGAGGAGTTTAGGATGATAAAAGTGTAGGCAACAGCTTAGAAGTTCCCCATTTCCAGGGAAAAAAGTAATATTCTGGTTGGAGAATTGGTATCTTTTAACTCAGTGACTTGTTGGCACTGCAAAGCTACACAATGTTGTTTGAAAGCTGCCACAACAAGGAAACTTGCATTTTTGCCTCTGTGCAGTATCTCTGTTCACCCTGTCCATGTGCAGAGCTGTGCGCCTCATTGCCTGGACAGGTGTACTGATATACCGCTAAGGGTAGTCAGTTCAGATGTAGCTTCTTGCAAATTTTCTCTGAAGCCAATCCAGAATTAAAAATCCATAGGTTTTCTCTGGTTCTTCTGGGATCTTGTCAGTTGGGATGATATGCAGAAATTATATGGAAGGCATAAGATTTGGTATGTACTTACCTTATTTGAGTTTAGGTCTGCAAAATCAGTCTTGCATTTGACTGTAAAACATGGGTCCTCCGCGTAGGAATATTTTACATTTCTCTGCCTTTCTCTGTAAGTTTTGAAGAGGGGCTAGAAAAGGAATATGATGAATATGTTTTTCTCCTGTGCATCGTAGTGATTTCTCTCTGTCTCTCCCTGAATTCATTTTATTAATCTCTCCTATTTTTATCTGCTCTTCACTTTTGTCTTATTTCTATGGTTTCTGCCTTGTTGTTGTTTCTTTCAATCTTTGTCTTAACATTATCTTAAGGTTTCCCTTTCTTCCTTCTGCTATGAAGGAAATGTGACATAGCACAAGAGGTCACATTTTGGCTGAATAAAACAGAACAAATAAGTGTATATCCCGTAAGGCAATTATAGAAAAGGTGTAGCTTGCTTACTGTGGGAAGTGGTCAAGCAGAAGTGGAGGGGGGTGCATCTGATAGCTACTGATGCTCCTCTTTGAAATGGCCTCAGGGCTGTGGGAGCCTTTTTGCATGATGAAAAGCATCATGACAGTAATCCTGTGGTCAGTGGTCTCAGCAGAGACCAAGGGCTGCTTGAGCATCAGGATAGCCTCACTGACTAACAGAGGGTGACCCCAGGATGAGGGTGGTATGAGCTGAAATGCTGGTGTGGCATTTAATCTCCTCCTAAATGGTCCCTGGCCAAAGATTTCTGCCTTCGGGAAACTGAGTATGGCATTTTTATGAACAGCAATTTCCTGCATTATTTTTATTCCACCGGCATTGTGGACATATTGTTACTATATTTATGCACAGCAGTTTGCAGTATAGTGTTTTTTTCCATTTATCTGTAATCTTAATCTAATAAGACATTCACAAGCTGCCTGGAAAATGGATTTTTTTTTCCCCTGTGGGAATTTCTGTAGAAGAAATCACCATTTTATTATTGCCTATTGTAAAGAATGATTTTAATAGCAGGAAACGAAAACAGTATAGAAGAACCTTGTAGTGGTTTAAGCCCAGCTGGCAACTAAGCACCTGGTGGAGGGGGAATGAGCAGCTCTATGGTGCTTATTGTTGACTGGGGTTAAACCACGGCAATCTAGTTCTGCTATGTTTCTTCCTGCTTTTCTGGCTTTGCCAAATTAGAAAACAGCATCACGCTATGAAAAAGTTTTTGGGTTTTTTTTTTCCACTTTTTAGTATCTCACCTGAAGTGTTACTTAGAATTAAAAAAGAGACAGTGTTGATAGTTGAAGACGGAATTGTCCTTGGAAAATTATCCTCTTTAAAATTAAAGCCTTAGTTTTTCTAGGTTCAAACTAAACAAATGAGCCAACGGAAAAATATACACAAAGCCCCAAGCTTCTGTCAAAACAAGCAAAAATTGCTAAAAAAAATTCACAAAATTTCTAATTAAAACTTTTAAAAAAATCAGGCCAAAGCCTCTTGAAGTTAATTTACAAAAAAAAAGTAATTTCAAATGAAAATGAAAGGTTTTATATGAAATATATGTAGATTTTTTTATTTTATTATATTTATATATAAACATGCAGACACATGTGGTCAGATGACTTTTAAATCCCTATCCACATAATTAATTTAACCAGTATATAATTTTTATGAGTAGCATATTGAAATTAAAGATGGAAGGTTATCTGAAATTAAAACTGATATTTCAATAAAAAGAGCAATATTCTCACTTGTTGGATATCATCTCTCTTTCTTCTCATCTCAATTTCACACTTTTCTATATGAGCTGTAAGGTTGAAGAACTAATAGAAATGAAAAGGAGGACTGCCAAAGGTTGGATTGCTTCACTGGAAGCTTCTTAGCAAAATGACAACATCCAGTTCTAGATAATTAAATCTTCTTTTGTAGGGATGTCACTGAATGATGTTAATTTGCCTTTAGCTAGTGCTCTTTTGGTTGCACACAGTAACAAAATTTATTTGGGTACTTTTTGTTTCTCCTAGAAATGGTTCAATGTTGTTTAATAAAATGTTCTCTCCTAGCTCAAGCTAGGAGAGAACAACATCGTAGTCTTACAGAGAGGAATCACTAACACAGCTATTCCAGAGATCACACAAAATTTCACCACCATTGAAACCTGATTTTTTTTTTGATCTGAACCTTAAAGAACATTAACACAGAGTGACAGAGGGGAAGTCTTCTGTTGTTACAGACAACCTCATGGTTTAGTCATCTGTCTCAAAAGGAGTTCGGTTGCTTATTCCCCCCAGACTTATTGGATGTCTACCTCTTTCCAGTCTAACTGTGTTTACAGTGAGCTTTTTCTCATTTCTTTGGTTGTTAGTGTTGTCCTTTTTTTAAAAGGGTCTTTTGTCATCTGTTGTTTATTCTCGCTACTGTGTTTATAGGTAGCATCTACCTTCCAGTATTTGTTTTTATGAACAAACCAATCCAAATTCTTTTAGACTCTACAGGTTTACTTTTCAGTGTCTGTATCATCCTACTACACCATTGGATAGGGTCCCAGTCTAAGGTCATGCCTTGAGCACAGGTGATCAGTCTTGACACACAAGTTACTGTGTTTTGAGATGTTGCAATTACCCTTGTCATGGATAGATGCCTGCAGGAAGTTTGGTATTAGGAATGCCTTGTTCTTTCATGCCTACAGTGAAAGTTACAGTTTCGGGGCAAGACTTGGGTTTCCTTTCCTGATGTGGACAGCAGCAGCTCTTGAGTCCTCTGGTAATTCAACTCTTGGGAGTACTGAGGAAGTGAAATATTCTTTCTAATCAGAGCCTTTTGTTTCTGTGATTTTCCATACTTTCCCCTTTAACATGCTAAAAATTAAGTTTAGCCATGCTGCCTCTTGCATCAGACAGAATGTTTCAGTTTTTTTCTAGTGGAGCTTTCCATTCTGAAGATCCTATTTTGGTTCATTGTAATGATGTTTTTTTTCCTCCATGAAGTGTGTGACTTTTTGAAATAGCTGGAGGAGACTTGAATTTATTGTCTTCAGGAATAACTTTTAAGTGACATTTAAAATATTAATATTTTAATATGCTATCTTTGAACTTGTAATTTTTGTTGTGAAGATACAGTTTTCACGGTTTTGACTCTGTAGACCCTTGTTGCCCACAGATGCTATGGCCCGAATTCACCACAGCACTCAAGCACAGTCTTAAGTAAAGCGTGTCAGTGTGTTCATGATATTTGTCTAGACAGTCCTTTGAAGGATGTCTTTAGGCTGTTCACAAAAATGGTTTCACTGCCTATAAGGACAGTAAACCCTCCAACGTGACCCCAGAGCATACATGCCCAGCCACGCTTGCAGTGTTAGTAGGTGGCAAGGTGTGTCCGGACGGGCTGCTTGCAGCTGCCGTGCAGCACGCTGGTGGGGCCCTGGTGTGGCTGGGCTGCCAGTGCGTCTGTGGGCGCGCAGCAGTCCCTGCGGTTTCTAAGGCTGCACTTCTAAGAGTTGTGCAAACAAATTTGATTCCAGTACTGATTTCAGATGGGAGTGGGTGATGCTGGGGCTAGTTCTTTAAGAGTAGACTTCAGAGATTTAAATGTAGACGCGATACCCAAGGAGTGGAGAATGCTGTGGGCTTTAAGAAGTTCTTTAGTTTTTCACATTTGGTAACAATTAAAAAGGTGGGTCATCTTTATTGTCTCTGTGATAACAGTTCTGACAGCACTAAGAAGACTTACACTGATTTTCAGTAGAAATTTTGCACTTTTGGTACTGTTGAGGATGTCATATGATGGTTTTGCTGTTGTTACATGTGCTATTAGTGGTTCTTCTGCTGGCCACAGGGGAGAGTGGGACCCTCTACAAACCCCTGGGAGCTTGCACAGGTGATGGCCAAGCCCAGCACAGGGTGGGATGTGGTCCTGAGCAAGTAGAAACCTGGCTGCTTAGCATGTGCTGAGAGCAGTAGCAGGTAACAGCAGCTGGGTCCTTGGACAGGAAGCTTACGGAGACAGATTGTATAAATTATGTGAGGCAGAGAGGTAAAACTGCTGTGCTGTGAGTGAGCAAAACCATGCCATTGGAGATGGAAACCTGGTGAGGCAGTTGACTTGGAGTCATTCTCCAATGCTGGCTTCTAGATGTTAGAGGAGAGGTCAGTTACTGCCGTGCACTGGTAGTCGCCCAGTCCTGGGAATAGTAGGGTAGGGGTCTGCCTCTTCCTTGGCAGCCCGCTGTTAGTTGTCAGTTCTAAGCCTTGTATCACAGGGTCTGTGGTCTTTAATAGCAACTACCTGCTTGCCCGCGCCTGTGGCATGGCTGTGTCCCAAACTGTGTTTGTCAGAGGCACACAGGTTGTGTTCTGCTGCATAAGTAGAGGTTATTGTAAACGCTAAAAAAAAATACACTGTGCATATATAATTAGTTCTTTGTAGTTTGGTAATACACCATCAGATTTGTTACTTTTCCGGTCAAATGCACAGGTCACTTCATGGCTGATCTCCATTTCTTACTGTTTCCTGGCCTGAGATTCCTTTCACTTAGAATTTATGTGATTCATGGGTTACAGGCTTTTCTGTTGAAGTGCAGTTTGTCTACAGAGGCAGCTGTGACTGCCACCATGCTTGTGACTTAATCTATGTAAAAAACCCACAGGAACCAGTGATTTGGAAGAAATTCCTACCTGCTGTTTGTGTAGGATGGCCATCTGTTTGGCAAATCCCCATGCAGAAGTCAGATATGTCTGAAAAGAGCCAGACAGCCTTGTGACACCTGTTTCTTCAGCAGCTGTAGTTGCTTGTTCCACTTTTTTTATTTTCTCACTTGGTGCTGTTGAGATTGGGTTTTGGTTCTGCGTTCAGCAGCTTTTCAGTTCTAGTCCCAGCACTCTGTACAATGCATGGTCATTCTGACCAAATCACCATTTCTCTTTCCAAGCCCAAATTTTGGGAGTTCCTAATTACACCTTAGGAAGTGCTCCTGAATTTCGGCACCTCAGTTCACTCACAGAAATAGTTAAATACCCAGCTTCTCTAGTCAGTTCTGGAAGATGCCTTCAGACTTGCTGAAAAACACTGAGACAAATTGGCTTTTAATATCAAGTAGTGTCTTCTGTTTGAGGATCCACATATATTCATAACCCTCCATGTAAATGGATTCTAGGATGCAGAAAAAGATAGTGGAAGTGTCAGGGTGGTAATTTCTGAAGATACTCCTTTTATCTGCTAGAAATTTAATTTTTATAAATAACTGAGTATTGAGAAGTCATGCATTCTGAGCCCACAATAGATGATGAATACAATTATCTCTCTCTGAATCTGTGTGTGTGCACAGTTGTTTGCCTGTTGTAATCTTCTGATTCTCAAATTGTCCTCTGTTTCTGTGGGAGACTTTTTTTTGAGCAATACTGAAAAAGCATTTCATAACTTGGTGTGTTTAGGTTTTGGGGAACTTGTATTCATATAAAAGCTTATAAAATAATTCAAAAAGGCATGCAATCAGAAATGGCTGGTTTGCTTTGCTTTCTTCCACAGTGCCTACATTATAAAAAGTGTTTGACCTCCACAAGGCTTCACACAGTTACCATTCCAGAGTTAACTCTGAAGATATCTTCAAAGACATGTAGATGAAACTAGCAAAAATGTCTCCTGCAGCTCTAGTGTATGCTCTTTTGTGTGTGGTACACAGCCTGCTGCACCGGACTTCTTTGCTGGAGCACCAACCATGATAAACCAAATAAACACAACCTTCTGTAGATGGATAGTATCTCCTGCAACTAAAGGTTAAGGTGTCATCCAGTGATTTATCCTTCCTAATGTATTCATTGGATTGCTGTGATAGGGGCATGATTTACTGTCTTGTACAGCAGAGGTTGTGTTCACTAAATTATGTTTGGGGATTTATGATATTGCACAGAGTGAAATACATGTCAAATTATCAACCATCCTGTTTGACATTTAGTCAGCGCTGACAGGAACTAGGTATTTAGCAAGATGAGGCTTCTGCAGCAGTCTTTCAATAGGATTGTTTTATTTTCAAGGCTGTTGTTAATGAAATGTTTCTGGAGAAGATCTGTAAAATAGACTGCTGATTGCATTAACTGTTGTGCTGTGGCCAGCCAGATGTTGGTGGTGTGTGTTGTAGCTGTCATCCTCCCTCTAGATTGCCTCCTTCGTGGAAAATACTTCATCTGGTAATCCACCAAGTTGTTGCAATTTGGAGGTGGGTGGCACCCTGATGTAAAGACCTCCTGGGTTAGGTGTGCCTGCCAATATTTGGGTGGTACGTTTGAGAGGAGCAAGTGACTTCTTCTGGCTTCGTTATTCCCACAGCTCTGTACACATTTGCAGAACCAAGGAAGTTTCTTGACCCATGCACTTTGCAAAGTATTCCTATCTGGAAACCTTCCATTAAAGATTTCCTTCCTACAGTTCTTGCCTTCCTTCCCTGACAGTTCTTGATTGGTTGATAAAGCTTATGACTTTTTCTTGGCCATTTTTTCACTGGGTGCTTTATGACCTTAAATATCAGTATGCTTCAAATGGTGCTTTGTGGGTTATATCTAGATTGTTGGCTGCTTCTATGTGGCCTACTGTCTTATCTCCAGAAGGGACAAAGTATGTCTATTTGCACAGAGTGCACCACTTAACCATTTGATTGCCTCCTTTTGAGCCTCTGATCCCCCTGACACACACCTGAAGCTGCCTTTACTGCATCCACACAGGAGGAGGAGGTGCAGCTGGGAAGCACGTCCTTGTTTATACCTGTATTGTCGAGCCAGACATAGGAATCGCTGCTGCTGTGAGAAATCTGGTTTTGATCTAAGTGGCTACCGTGGCTGCCTAGAGTGGACCACCTGTTGAATAAGGTTCAAGTGAAAGCCGCTCGTTTAATGTCTGTATACCTAAACAGTGAGAAGGTTCTGACATAACCCGTGAAAACAAAAGGGGACATGAATCAGGTTTACATGCCTGTTTACACCTCTTGGTTCCTTGCTCAGTACTGCAACTCTAGGCAACATAGGAGACGCGGCAGTTTATTGTGGTGTTTGAGTGTATGATCAACCAGACAAAGACAAAATGAGGACACGCGATTGATTTGGCAGTAGTATTCCAGGACAGAGTGGCTGTCCTCTTCAAGCTGCCAAACCCTCTGGCTAATTCTTTTGACTTAGAAATTGAAAATGGAGATCAGAATCTTTCCTAGTGAGTTGCCTGCTCCTTGTGTTTTTCAGTAAGAAAAAGAAAGTCATTGCTTCACTACAGATGTACTATCTCTACATTTAAGCTCCCAGAATGCCTTTGACTATGTGACAAGAATTCCTGTCATGGATATTGCATAACAGTTTATACATAATGTTTAATGCATTCACAGTTTTAGGAAATATGAATAATACTGCAGACATTTTGAATAGTAGTTTAGATTTATACTTTCTTTTTAAGGTGAAAACAAGTGGGACATTTCTAGCGCTCTTTGATGACACTGGAAGAGTTGAGATGGTTACTATTAATAATTAATAAAATCCATGGAAGTGGAAAGGAGAAAAAAATCATGCATAGATGGATTATGGGCAAATCATAAATCTTTAAAGCATTTCTGGAGGTTAGAAATGCTTTCATGCATTCAAATGCCATTATTTGAATACCATAGCTGTCTCAGCACACTTCCTCACTGCTTTGTCCAGGGTGTGTTGCTGCTTGGTGTGGAAGGTTGGAACTCAACTGAGAGGACACAGTTTTGAAGAATGTTTCTTCTTGTTTAAGGTTTATTGTTAAAATTAAAGCATTCAGCATGAAAAAAAATTGATGCATGTACAACTTCTGTTAAGAATCAACTCACTTTTTATGTATTTGTTTCGTGACATACAGGACAGTTTTCCAGCTCGGTTTGGAGGAATACATTTTGTCAATCAGCCGTGGTATATCCATGCCCTCTACACGGTTATACGGCCCTTTTTAAAGGAGAAGACACGAAAAAGGGTATTATTCTGTTTAATTGTCCATTACCTGGCAGTTGTAGTCAGTGGATCTATCATACTCTTAATAGATATACACAATATATGAACTTGCTGTTGGTGGAAAATATTTAAAAACATCTGCATTGTAAAGAGTAGATTTAACTGTTTTAGGAACTTATACAGCATTATCTTTTAAGGACTCAGTCAAGCAGTGCACTTAAGTGTCTTTTAAAATGTGAGCATATGCTTTCTCCTGGGTTATATAAAAATATTACCAGCCTTACAGTTTCTATTAAGATTATATTCAATTCAATTCTATTCAATTTCTGCTAAAACTATTTCTGTCTTTCTTTTAAGAACTGAAGTAGTGAGTATGAAGTCCTTTCTTAGTGTGATTTCCTTGGCATTAGCATGAACTAAAATACACATCTGGTATATAGTAGTTTGCAAATATTGATTTGAAGAAAAAACAGTGAAAGGAAATTTGTGTGCACACATCTGTGCATAAGCATGGGCAGTCTCTGAGATGTTCCTGAATTTGCAGCATTTGCATCAGTGCAATTAAATTAGACCTTGGTGGTGATAGCATATAGAATGGTATTATTTCTGTAACAGGAAATTTGTCATCCAGGAAAACACAATCAACATCACATATAAAGCTACTACAAAGAATGTGATGATTTTTTTTTTTTTAATTGGATCATCTCTCTAAGCAACTCTGTATTTTCTCTCTTCCAACATGGTCTATAAGGCCACAATGATTCTGATGTTTAGCTGGTTTTTTACTGACAGATTATGCTTGAGCAGCCTCTGGTATTCACAGATTTTGAACTATAGATCACAAAGCCTTTTATGTAATATCATCTGTTATAAATATGCAAATAAAAACCCATTTTGCAGGATTCAGTTGCACTCTGTAGACTACAACTTCAGCAAAGAACATTATAGTGCCAAATATGTTTGAGACCTTTTAAAGTAAAGAAGTGCATATGCATAACCAGGTAGTAAAGTACAGCTCATGGGTATGTTCAAATGTTAAAAATAAGTGAAAAAGCAGTTGAACATGGGTGCTTATCAGTTAGCATCTAAATTTTTATTGAGACTCCTGAATCAGTGGCATATATTTTCAGAAACACAGATTTTTACAAGTGTTTTGTCAATACTGAATACCTGTAAGAAGTAGTCAGGTTTTTAAATATCAATTTAGATTCCAGAACTTAGTTTCAAAATGTGGAAGTTATGCCAAGCACATAAAATTTAAAATCACCTTTAAAAAAAAACCTCAAGGGAGAACACGATTGTGAAAAAAACCCCAAACCCAGCAGAATTATCTGTAGAATTTTATCAGGCTCGTTATTTACCTGTTGTGTGTATCCTGAATTATTCTGTATTTTTTAATATGTCTGGTAGATTTGCAGCTGATAGAAATAAATGTACTACTAGGCATGTATAAAAACAATTGCTAAGAAGTAAAATATTCATTTGGAAAGGCACCATAAAATAAATTACTTTTGCCATTTATATTTGTTCTTTCACACAAGGATAAATTCCTTTCTGAGGCAGAAAAACATTACTGGGATTGCATGGTCATATTAAGCTTCCTGTTTCCACAGCTGACTGGAAGATAGGCTGAAATAGCCAATACATGACAAGCATATATTTGGTCTTTTTGTCTTTCTGTCTTTTGAATTTAATTCTTGTTAAAGAGCTGAGCTTGTTCTGGATACGAAGGGTGTTTAACATATCGATGTGAACTGTGCCATGGCACTTGCTCCTACTCCTGAAAAGTGAATCCTGACCCCTCTTACTTGCTAGTCTAGAAATAGCTGCTGGGAGCTGTCTGTGTATCCATACCCAGGAGCAGGCATTTTCTCCCCAGGGAAGGTCTGCAGGTCCCTGGTATCTGTGGGAGAAGGCTGTCTAAATCCAGAGGCGCTCTGTTTCTAGTGCTCATTGGTCACACATTCCAGGTCTCTGGGGAGAAACAATAAGGTTAAATGTAAACAAAAATACAGGTATTCATATACAAGTACATTTCTATAAATGTAAAGCATATCCGAAAATAAATGTCTACCAAAACACTGATGGAAAATATCAAGTAGTCCATCAACTATTTCCTCATTGTTGTCATTAAAATTATTTTACTGTTATTACTTACTTCATATATTGTCAAGTATGGATGGTAGTTACTAGTACCACCATATTAAGGATAAAAATCTTTCCATTGGAGTTTTCATTACCCTTCACTATTTATCTTATTTATAGGACTCATGGCTGAATATTGAAAGTCAATATATATTCCTTAATGTATATGTAAAATGTTAATTTTATTTATTATTAATGTTCTTAATTTATTCTCCTAATTTAATTCCCAGGACTAGGGAAAGCAAATAACAAAAGGCAGGCAGTCCATCTGTCTGATCTTCAGTCTAGTTACCTGACATCAGTTCTTGCCCTCCTTAGGCTCCTTGTCCTGCAAACATTTGAGGTCATTTATGCTTTAATAATTTTGTAGGTTTATGAACATAGTCTGGCCGTGCTTAAGGCGAGACAATGTGTGCATTAGTGGCCATCTCTGTCGGCCCAACGCAGCCGGAATATTGAAACTGTATGATACCCTCTAATAACGATGACGTGATTTGGGCTTTGATGATTTTTGTGATACTGCTTTGTTTTTCCCTGCATGTGTGCATACAGATATTCCTGCATGGTAATAACCTCAACAGCCTGCATCAGCTAATCCACCCTGAGATCCTGCCTTCAGAGTTTGGAGGAATGTTGCCCCCCTACGACATGGGAACGTGGGCAAGAACACTGCTTGACCATGAATATGATGATGACAGTGAATGCAACGTGGACTCATACAACGCTCCTGCAAAAGATATAGAAAAGGACCTGTCTCCCAAATCCATGAAAAGGTGGGTTAAAGGCACAGTGGTTTTCTAGTATTGCCATGAGGTTAACATTTGTTTTCCTCTTCTTTTATGAGGCTGCAGGTAGTTCCCTCAGTTTATTATGGACGAGGACCTTTTTTTTTTTTCCTTTCTTAAGAACATCACTGTTGATTATAGACCACAGCATTGATTATTACCCATGTGAGTTGTGAGCTCACTACAGATAATTATTTCCATGGTGCCATGGTATCCACCAGCCTGTAGGGGCCAGAACATTTAGAGCATCTGAACTGTGAGTCACAGTGACTGCACACAACATGACAAAAAGTAAATGAGGAGAACCAGGACAAAACTTAGTGCCAGTACTCGAGTCTGGCAAATGTCCCGGTGTTCTGATATTCTTCTCTTTGAGAATATACAGTATAATTGCTTGCTGCATTTTACCATTCAAAATCAAGTAAAGTTTGGGGAGAGGTTAGTTACCTCTTCAGTAACTATGGAAGCACAGAGGTGATTCACTTGGGAGGGGTAAATCTGGTCCAACCTTGACAGGGCGGTAGAAGAGAAATGGAAAAGGTTACAGCAGGGTGAGAGAAAAGGTTGAGCAGGGCAGCAAAAGTCAGAGTGCAGCTCATGAGGAAAACGCCTGGCAAGGAAGAGAACAAACAGGGCAGAAAACAGCATATAAAGTCATTAAAATTAAGTCAGGATATGCTAAGCTGAGAATTCAGTTTCAGGAGATAGCATTTGATGCAAAGGGAGAGATACTCTGGAAGCAGATCAAACAGAATCAAATATTTTCAGGCTCCTCTACCAGGAAGATGATTTTGGCTGGAAAATGTTGCATAGACTGGGTGGGACAGGGCAGTTTGAAAGGGAGGTATTTTGGGGGAAATAGAGAGGAGGCAACAGGAGATTACCATAGGAATAAAAAAGAAGAAGCAGTGAAGTTTAAGGATTTTGTGTTGGAAAAAACCTACAGTGTATTGAAAGTGGGAAATAGCAAGACTTGGATGGGGAACTAGGCTAAAGAGAAGTTAAAAAAGGTCCTGAAGCCATATGACAAAGATGCAATTAACACAAATAATGGAGAAAATGGGACAGCAAAGAGCCAGGGGAAGAGGAAAAGTGAGCAATAATTTTATATATGAAACAATGGAGGAGCTGTCTTTGATAGAAGGGTAGAATTTAGGAGCTGAAATGCAGAAGTCTTACTGTTGCCAAATTAAGTCATGAGAGTAAATAGCTTCATCCAAGGATGCAACAAAAAGCATGAGAAGGCCTGTGCCAGGACCTTTTGGAGGAGACTTTTACAGATTATCCTGGGCAAGCACATTATTAAATGGAAAAGCAGTGGGTTGACCAGATTCTTCATTCTTCCTCGAAGAATGCTTTCTCACGCTTACCTGTTTCATTCTCATTTAACTTGTGCTTGAAAAGTCTTTCATGCAGAGTTATCAAATTGACATTCTTTTAGTCTGGGATAGCTGACGCAGTAGGAGACATACTGCAGAAAATAAACATGTTGAAATATGTATCTATATAATATTGAACTGAAATTTCCTCACCTTTTTCGCATTCATTTTCAGTCAGCGTGTCTGCAGTACCTGCTGGAATCCTCCTTCCCTGCTGTTGGATATAAAAAGTACTAAGCAGACTTACTGTGCTAGTACCAAGTAGAAGGGAATGCTAGTAAGATGGACCGAGAGTCCCAGGACTTTGATGTATTAAATGCACAGAATGTGTTAAAACAGAAATAGGAAAGTTAAGGTAAAACAGATAAACTCTATTTCTTTAAAAATTAAACTTGACTGTAATTCTGCACCTGATGGATTTTTTTCTCTCAGTTTAAAACTACACTCATTGTGGTGTGTTAGTACAGAAGGAGGTTATTAACATATGAAAAACCGTGACAGTAAGTCAATGAAAAGTGCTTAAATTCATAGAACAAATTTCACAAGTGTCTAACAGTTCTCCAACAATTATCTTGTTTAATTTGGCTTGCCATTATATAATTAGTTTATTGCTCTGAAAGAGTATCCTTTTTAAACCAAAATCCTGCTGAGAATTCATTTCTTTGTTACTCATTGTCATGGTTTGACCCAGCTGGCAATAAGCACCATAAAGTCGCTCACTTGCTCCCCACCAGTGGGATAGGATAAAGTAAGTAAACCAAAAGCTGCACACACAAACAAAGCAAAACAGGGAATTCATTCACTAGTTCTCATTGGCAGGCAGGTATTCAGCCATCTCCAGGAAAGCTGGGCTCCGTCACGCATAGCAGTGACTTGGGAAGACAAAATGTCGTAACTCTGAATGTCCCGTTCTTCCTTCTTTTTCCCCCCAGCTCTGTATGCTGAGCGTGACGTCATGTGGTATGGAATACCCTTTTGTTCAGTTGGGGTCTACTGTCCAAGCTGTGTCCACTCCCATCTTCTTTTGCACCCCCAGCTTACTCGCTGGTGGGGTGGTGTGAGGAGCAGAACAGGCCTGGACTCTGTGTAAGCACTGCTCAGCAGTAACTAAAACACCCCTGTGTTATCAACACTGTTTCCAGGATGTTTTGCCCCTGCATAAACCAGTGACATTCCTCCAGATCTCCTTGAACTTTTGGTGAATTGGGTGATCTCTGCTTGAAAGGAAGGCTGATTGTGGGGAGGATGGTGGAGATAAGCAGGAATTAATCCCACCTGTAGCAGAGACCTTTGGGGAGAACGTATTCACATCGTGTGTCACCATTGCATCTGTCTCAGCAGTCACGTTTAGCCTGTGGCTGTATCCACCCATGACTCTCAAGGCATCCCTGCATCCTCTTCTCGCCTAACTGTGTAGGGCAGGTATCTGCGTTGATAAACTTTTCAGGGTATCTGTGTGTGGCTTTGATTCTTCACCTCTGCAATGGGACTTTGTAGTACAACTCTGTCCTACTGTGTTTTGTGAGAATTTATTCAGTAATGTCTGTAAAGTTATTTGGGAGATGTAGATAGAAGGTGCTGTGGACTTACATAAATGTTTTTCCTTTTACATACCTTTATTCATGAATTGCAGCTGAGTGGAATGAAACGTGACAGTAAATGTTGGTTTAAAACTGAATGGAAACCATTTCACTTTCTTCAAGGCATTTAGGATCCTGAGCTTACAACCGATAGATCAGGATTTGTGCAATTTCATTTTCACGTTGGAGAGTCTGGAGGCCCTGGGAATTTATGGTCAAAACTGCCTCACTGGGAATTTGAGGCCAGGTGTTCTAGCCTTTCTGGCTGCCCTTCATTTCCCCAGATGAGAAGTGGAAACCTTGGCTGCTCAGACATTGGCAGCCTAGGAAAAGGCTCAATCTCCTATTAATACTTACATTCAGTTGGGAATCCTTTGAAATTAATCTGCTTCCACAGCTTTTTTTTTTTTTATCTTGATGAACTGGATTTTCCAGGAGTACAGCTTCTCACCAGCAAAATTTC
Organism: Pterocles orientalis; assembly: GCA_011057875.1. Taxonomy (NCBI): domain Eukaryota; kingdom Metazoa; phylum Chordata; class Aves; order Pterocliformes; family Pteroclidae; genus Pterocles; species Pterocles orientalis. The sequence continues at coordinate 106,889 of WKFP01015039.1, forward strand.
AATTAGCTTTGCACTGGCATGGTACCTTGTGAAGATTTTAAAAAAGCATTTTTAATTCAGTGGTTTAGCTTTCTGCCTGAGGAACTGACCAGCGTTCTAGATGAGGGTTATTGTACAGTTTTAATTAAAAAAAATTTAATTATATTTATCACAGGATGGACCATCAGATTTTTAAAGCTAATTTTCTTGATTTTAGTAAGAGAATGTGGCAAGCATTATTAGAAGTTTTTACCTAGGCTTTAATTCAGATTTTTTTTCTTGTGTTTTTGAAGGTTTTCTTTTGATTTTTTGAGAAAGACCACATTGTCTCCTGCTGTCAGCTTCATTCATTGGTTTCAGTGGATGATGCCAGGTTATAAAGGTGGGGGATTGACTCAGAATGTTTACCTTAGGAAAGGTCAGAATTCATAAAGGTTTTTCTCTGTGCTGTAGCCCTCCAAATGCTCCAGTCCGTAGCAATGCTGCAGTCACAGTGTGCTTCCACTGATGAAAACTAGATGTCTACATAGTGTAGAGGTATAGATGCTCTGGCATCTCAAATCTTTACAGAAAGGAAGAGAAATAGGCATTTCTAGCATGATACTGTACCATCCTTCTCTGCTCTGTTTATTTGAGCTAAGAAGTGAGTTTGACAGATGTGTCCATTGTTCCAGAAATCCTGCTGGCCATGGCAGGATTCCCTGGTGTTGGCTTAGGAGCTTGCACTGTTGCACTTACGTGCTATTCCGCAAAGGAGCAACTTGTGCTTCCAGTTAACACATGCCACTAATTGCAGTGTGCCAGTAGCCAGCTGGGTGGCTGAATGATACCTTCTTCAACCCAATGTCATATAACCTTCTGGTAGAAGTTAATTGCTTCAGTCAGTACAAAAGACAGCTTAGTTTGCCCTCTGTTGTATGCTGAGGATGCACCCTGGTTCACTGAAGAAAAGAAGATCCACCTTATTCCACCTTTTGCTGCTATATCCCCAAACCAGCACTAAGCCCTTCAAAGACATGTAATCACCCCGTGAGGGTATTTTCTGACCATTTGCAATGATCAGATGCTCAGGAAATGCCTTACCATTATTTTTAAGCCCTGGCAGAATTTAAAATAAACTAAAGAAAGCTGATGTTTACCTTCATTTTTCTTGATCTGGAAATGTCAAATAAAGATGTTATCCCTCTGCAGGTCTCAGTCCGTTGTGGATCCTGGGGTACTGAAGCGCATGGATAAGAATGAGGAGGAAAACATGCAGCCTTTGCTTTCACTTGACTAACAGTTCTTGAGCATCGAACATGAACTGAGGTGGAAGGCACTGCCTCTCAGCAACAAGCAAACCATCGGGAAAGAGTGTACCAGCTGGAATCCTACTTACTCACGTTAATGTAGCATAATGGCAGCAGGCAGCAGGTTTTACTATTTCTGCCTGAATTCTGGATGCCCTGGGGTGAAAAAGAAGAGGAGAAAAAAAGAAAAATAAAATTAAATAAAAATAAAGAGGAACCAATAATTTATTCTGTAAGTGCCAACTTGTTTGTAAATACAATATAATCCTCCAGTTTGACTCTGAAAGGTATATTAAACAAATGCTATGGAAATGAGTGACTATTAAATATGTCAGTGAAGTGCACCATAAAAAAAGAGAAGAAAATGTAAGTGCACTCTCACATCCACACACATAGACACAGAGAAACACGTACTGGACAAGGAAAAGTATCAAAGCCAGTTAAATGTTGTCCTTCTCGTAGGAAGCCATATTGCAGCTACTGTGTTGACTGCTGTTTTGTTTTCTCTCTGCAATGCTCAAGTAGTGTGCAAAGGTAAAAGAGGGAATATAAGAATGTGGAGATGCTGTAATCAGTTGAATATTTCCTAACTGTAGGAACTGATTTCCCAAATAAGATTGTGGTTTAGGATTGTGATTTAGCATAAACGATGTAGCATTGTGAAAAAGATAACAGATGAGCTGTAACCAACTCTTTTGACAGCTTTGTTGTTTGGCTGTGTGGATCTGTGAGGTTTCTTCCTTAACTTTTCATTTACAATTGCAAGTAACCTGGCTTGTTACTCTAATTGGAGTTACTTTTCTTGCATTTTGGGTGCACAGCAAGAAATTTTCCAGAACTCTGTTCTCCCTTGGAATGAGAAAATAGTCCTCTAAATACAATGTAATAACAGATATTTGAAAGTAAAGCCTGGCAGCAAAGGTTAAAAGTTAATCACTGAATTCTGGGCACTGGGAGACTGGAGATGCATATATATTTTTACCAATCTCTGGCAAGCATACAAGGTGGCATTGTTAAACAAGTATATTTGATTGAAGGTTTATACAATAAATCATACCTGTTCGATGTACTTAGATATATTATAGATTGTATATTGAGACAATGTATTATTAATATAGTAAAAGCTTCCATAGAAAACAGCATCCCGCTCCAACCAAGGAGTTGTAGTCAAACATCTCAGCCTATGTGTTTAGAACATTTTTGGTTTGGTTGTATTGTATCTGTATATATTGAACATGTGCCATAATAGAGAAATACATTTTACCTCAAAAGGGCAACAGTTTTGCTAGGAATTGGGTAAATCAGCTGAAATGCGGGGACTGTGTCATGTTTGCTGTGTGCTGGCTGATGTGGGTGCAGCCTGTTGCGTGCTGAGGCAAGAATGTAATTCTTAGTAGGGCTTAACTCTGCAATCAGAGTGAGAAGACACAGGGTGCCCACCAAGGCATCTGAATAGTTAAGAGGTATTGTAAAGAGCATGTCGGGGCAATGCAGGGATTAGTTAAGAATACACTGACCACAGTGGAGGAGATAGCTCACAGCAATGCTGCCTCCCCAGTGCCAGAGTTTAAAGAATATCTTTCATCACTTCAGCGATCACTGAAGTTTCAAAGTCACTGGTTGTAGGTAACCTTTCCTCACCCGGGATGAGTGCAGCTGTAAGATTTAGTAGGCTGGGATGTGTCAGGAGAGAGCAGAGAGTGAAATCTTAGAAGTGTGCCATCTCAGAGTTCAGCTGTACCTCTCTCTTGTGGTGGCAGCTTTGGCGTTTCTCAGGGCTCAGACAACCCCATCTCTTCCAGCATCACCCTTGATTAGCCCAGGCAGCACACAGATGAAGCTTTCCTACTTCGCAGTTCATTAGCAGCACTGATAAATAGTGCATGCCCCAACATGCGATTGCATTGCAGGAACTTGTCTGAACAAGTCATTGCCTTTCTGCTCTCCTAATTCTATTTTCATTGTATGTGTTATGAAACACACAGAGAAAAGATATGGAACCTGAACAGCTTTCCAGTCTGTCCTAGAAGTTTTCAGTAGTACAAACCATTGTAATACTACTTCTGTGATTTGAGACACTTAAAAGATTGATGGTTTCTTATATACCATTTTATTCAGTCCTGTTTTTCGAATACAGTATAACATCATGCTGGGTAGGTGAAATGTGTCTCTAGGGTTTGCGTAAGGGCCATATTTAAATCTATGTTATATATGCCCAGACTTATGGTTAGTAGATAGTATATTGCTATCAATCTAATTTTTAAATCCTTTTCAGATCAACTTCTAACATTAGTAGAAATTTTCTTCTTGTAAGGGCTTCAGGATTTAGTCAGTATTCCATATGTATGCAAATTGTGACACAGTGGTGATCAAAATCTTCATGGTTGCTTTTGGATACGTGGGCCAAACCTAGGTGTAAAATCAGCACAGTGCTGATTTTAGAGTACATCATCTGTCTGGTCAGAAAATGCAAGTGCCTCTTACATCCCCACAGAGTATCTCTGTAGGAAAGTCTATCTGCCCAACTCTATGGAGCCTAAAATTTGTTTTGAAGCTTATGAATTTTTTTTGTTTGCAAATCCTTTATTTATGCACTTAGCTGTAATTTATGTAATGTTTTCTGATGCCCGATTTCAGCTTCAAGTTAATGAGTATTAATATATTATTTCCAGGAAGTGAAAGTAGGATGCATTATAATTTTGTGTAACTGGGACCTCAGCTTTCACCAAGAGCAAAACTACTTTTTCAATAAGATCCTCACTGTTAAGGAGTTGGGCTGCAGGTCTTCTTGGTTGCAGGTCTTATTTTGCTGGAGCAAATTCTGGCAGTGGTAACTGCAGTTGTGACATTGGCTAAGAAAATGAAAATGGGTAAGGAAAATAATTATCCTTTACATGCTTTCAGTATTCTTTGAAAGCATTTCTCTTTAACACAGCAGGGTACAAAAATGTTTTCCAACTTTCTGTTGCTTCTTCTAGAAAATCTTTATAGGTAGGTCAATTTTTAATAGATTAAATTTGGACTGAAAACCTTTTTCAATCTTTATTATTGTAGGAGCTGATGTCTAATTTTTTATAGCAGGATTGAAGTGCTAAGAATAGAATTTAAATGCTTGGGAGGGATTCCTCTTAATTTCTTACATTGGTTGTATATTGCATAGAATAAACCTTGTTGTAAGTATGCATGCCAATATGCTTATTAAAAATATACTGCAATATGAGGAAATAAGTGGGAAAAAAGAGGGAGAAGAAAAAGTGTAAAAATTGATAGTTTTAGGCCTTTGTCAAGATCTAAAAATGTTCACTTACATGTCTCTTCCGTGAAACAAATGTTTAAAACTATATGGAAAAGTTATGGAAAATTCCATGTCCAAAGCCTTCCTCCTATAATCAGAGATGCCAATAGTCTCTTGGCTTTATAAAGACAAGTAAGCAGACCCACTAAGCTCCAACAAATACACAGTAACCAACAGTTATTAGTTGTAAAATAGATTTAAGATGTCTTTTCAGAAATGTAAATTTACTGTACAGCATATTTAAAAAGATGATTTGCACTCTGCAAACATGCTATGCCTAGTCACAAAACATATTTGTAGAGACATACATAAACTAAACACAGAATTAAAGAAAATAGGAGTAGAAGGGACCTCAAGAGGTCATTGATACATGGAGGAGCAGATTTGCTTTAGTGTGTCTCTTAAAGAATTATTTTAGCTCAGTACCTTGCATGGAATGCAATTTGTGTTATCTAATCACAGTCACAACAGAGCCTGAGCACATTACCTGACAAAATTGTAACCTGACAGTATTTTGTTCATGCCTTTTGTTATTTACCTGTTCTGTTTGGGAAATCAAAAAGTTTGCTGAGTGTCATAAGAACTACCATTTTGAATGACCTGGAAAACACTTTGCAATAAGCTTTGGTCATGTCCATGTTGTTACATTGTTTCTGTTATTATCAGTGTATGTATTCATCAAGATTTTGAAAAAGTCATCTTTGAAAGAGCATGGAAGAGAGAAAAATTCAAAATCAGGCTTCAGGATTTTGTTTAGAATATTAAAATAGAATTGGGGCATGGGGGAGGGTGGGTGCTCCGTTTGGTTTTGATAATCTTTATTTGCCTATGGAGAATGTCCTGCTGAGCTATTGGAAGTGTTGGGAACCAGGACAAATATAGAAGATAAATATCAGTGTGAAGGTAAGAGCAAGAGTCTCAAAGGGTTGCACTGAAAAATCACTTAATCATGTGGCTAGCTCTATCATATCCTTCTAAAGAAAGGCATTTTACAAGTAGCTTATGAGCATGTATTTATGGTGCTGAGAATAATACTTTTGTCCACGAGTTTCAGAGCACACTATGAAATCAAGAAAATAATAGTTATCTCATTTCTCGGGTAGCAAAACAGAAACACACCCAGTTAGAGACATTCAAGTCTCTAACTCACATTGTGTTCATATATGGCAAAAATGACACTTTGATCACTTAGTCTGGTTTGAGTTGTGGGAGAGAAAATAACTTGTCCCTATTTTGTGTGAGAAGAATGTCTAGTTGTTGATTCAGTCATGCCTAGTTTCTTTAGAAATGTACCTAAACATTTTGCCACGAGACCTTACAAACCAGGGATCATCTGCTTTCCTGTAGAGTTAAATATGAATGTATATTTTATAATTTCTGCTGAGGAAATAGTAAAAAGGGAGTATGTCTCCCAAATGAAATGCCTTTCTTCCCTGTTTAATTGATGGAAAAAAGGTTGTTTACACTGAAGACCCCCAAAAGGAAATCTTGTCTGCCCAGTAAAGAAGTCTGAACTTGGTCAAGGAGGATCTCCTTTTGAGAACCTTGAAAGATACTTATTTCCCATTAACCATACAAGGAACATCAACATTTTATTTAGAGGTGTGCTTAAGTGACCACAAATGAAAGTGCAAGCTGAGTAGGTAGGACCTCATGTCCTGTGTTGCCTTGTAACCTTGAATGATCCTGTATCAAGGGTCTACCTTTAGCACATTGACTTGGATCAGTCTTCATTTCCTTCAGTCTGCATTTCAGCTATCAGTTGTGTGGGAAATTTTTTCCTATCAGTTTTTTGGATCTTAATTTGTTCTCTTCATGTGGGTCTGTTGCCACAAAATGGCATTGACCCCTGTTGGATTGCACAGTTTGCAAAGTGATTTTGTTGTCAAAAAATAACAACTTGTAGTATGCTGGGCAGTAGTGAAGTTGAAACATAGGTCACAAGCTCCCGCTACTTTGTCACTCATTCTCCAGTGGTTTGTGTGTGTAAACTGCTTTGATAACAGACATGTCATACTCACATGATGGGAGTTTAAAAAGAGAGAAAAAACAGAAGTTTCTGCATGAGTTCAAAATCTGAGTTGATGGCATCAGTGTGGAATCCAAATGGAGTAGAAGTACTGCACACAGGCAAACCAGAGGGATCTCCAAGGGAAGATGCTGATGCTTCCTTATGGCAGACATTTTTCTTAAAACATGACCGAAGTATTTTGTCTGTGGGACCCTGGTCAGCCAGCTTTTTTCTTTCTGAATCTGTCACAACAAGTCCTCTCTAATAAAGGTGTGACAAAGCTTCCTTTTGCTGTTAGCAGAGAATTCACTTCCAGAGAATTGGCATATCTGTCAATTTGCAGCAGACAAATGGCAGGGGTTAATTAGGGTTTATATTTGATATAGGAGTACTGCTGTGAGTCCTTAAAGAGGCTGTCGCATCAGCAGCAGCACACAGTAGTGCCTAAAGGCAAGCATGTCAAGTCAGGTCCCTTGGTTAATAAAAATTTAAGAGGAGAAAAAAGAAAAAAAAAGATAATAGAAGATGATAAAACACAATAATTAAAATAAAAAAAACAGAAGCAAGCCTGTAGTGAAAAGCCATATGAATGGCAAAAATGATGTGAGTGAACTTGTGTGAACGCTTCCAAGAAGTGAATCAGTAGCCTATCTTGTGTCCCCCAATCTACGTTGTGAGCAGAGTTCCCATTTTTCACATGGTCTACCTCGTATGGCTACGGTGGAGTTTCCTAAATCTTTAGAAAACCCTTGGGTTACCATGTGATATTGTAGGTATGGTAACTGAGCTTGTTTCATGGATCGGTGTGTGCCACCAGATCCTCCCATGGAGATGGGCTCCAGGCTGACTCAGACCTGATACCCAAAGGGATATGTGAAATGCTGTGTCCTGCCTGGTTGGAGAGAAAGAAAGGAGCTGCATGCCTGTAAGGAAAGGTGGGAGCTCTGTGGAGAAAACAACAATGGGGAGCTGGAGTGAACTGATCAATCATTTTAGTGTAATGGCAAGGGAGGCTTTCAGTTGCTCTGTAATATAAGGGAGGACTTACAAACCCCATCATGCATCTGTCATCAGAAAGGAGAGTTTGTGCTTTTCAGCACAAACTTGGTTTTGGTATGTTTAAATGTATATGCTAGGCCTGAACTGCCTCTGCTGCTTCTGTTTCCACGTTGGCTCTTGGGATGTGGGTATCATGTAACACGCAGAAGCTGGAAAGCTGATGTTCACCAACCTGTCCATAGGAAAAGAAGGGAGGGATGTATTCTGCAAGTTCCTGCTGCAGAGATAATCTCATTAAAGTATGTCATGCCCTGACATGAATATCTGTGCCTACTCTGTGCAGAAGGCTGTGAGTGTAAGTGGTGTGGGAATCTCCCCTGCGCACCTCGGTGTCTTGTGCTAATTATGCAGCCTTCGAGCTGTAACTGGTGATCTGTGTTGTGTGTCTTTAAACAGTTCTGCTGGTGATGTTAATCATAGCCATTAGTCACTCAGAATGGAGATGATTTCAAGGAAACTGACAACTTTAAGCATTACACTTAACGTCTAAAAATATTAGGTTGGTGATTGTTACAAGTAATGCCTAAGACAATGATAACTTAAAGAGTTTCAGGGTTTGTTTGCATTGTAACCTTAATGGGACCTACTGTATAATCATTTTCATTTAATATGGTTTTCCCTGAGGTTCATGTGCATCTTTCATGCATCAGTGGCAGAAGGAATTAGCAGAAAATGTGATTCTAAACTATGAACATATTCAGAGGGGCACATATAGAATACCTGACACTTTAAAAAAATGTTTTGCAGTTAACTAGTGTTCAACTTGACAATAACATCTCTTTTAGATCATTTGGTTCTCTAGCTCTTTCACCCTATGGACTGTTGTACAGTATGTGTCCTACAAAACTTTCCCAGCTCTGCATCCTTTCTTCTCCTACCCACTTGCATTCAACAGCATCCTGTCTTCTGTATGTACTTTATTCTATGAATAACTGGAGAAAACTGTAAAAAACCCCAACACCCTGATAATCTGCAGACTAGAGCTTGAGGACCACTATTTTAAATATTTCCCGTGTACAAATCTCTGGTAACAGGGTGAGATGGAAAATGAGAGCAACAGGTGACCTCATCATAGAGGAATATAAAAAAGACTGGCTAGGAGTCCACACAGGTGTAGATAGACAGGCATCTGAGACAGCTCTTTTGATTTCAGATGTTATCTTCCCCTGACTGTTATTATTCCGGTAGTGACTACTGCCCCAACATTTAGACAACAGCAGATTATGGAAGAACTCCTGTCCCAATGAAGGTTGTGCACAACTCACACTCTGTTGATTCTGCACTCATGCGCATGTAAAAGCACTCATAATCTATTAATACAACTCTGTTGTGAGAATAATGATTCACAGCTATTCGTAGCGACATCTAAAATTGCTAGATTGGCTATCTGTGCCTTAAGGCTCTCGTGATCTGTAGTACTTACATAGCAGTAACCACTGAATAAATTTTTTCCCATGCAACAATCTACTTTGGAGCCTTGCGGAGAATACTGTAGCACTGTATCAAAAATTCAAAAATTCAAATACAGGAGTAATTTGCAAACAGTGCTTCTATCCTCAGGATAAAATTTGTATGTTTGTTTCTCAGTTTAGTACTGTTAGGACTCAGGGGGTCAGAGATTTGTAAAGCCAGGACAAGTCTATCTATCATGTTCTCTCTATGTATTGTTTCAATAACTATTATCTTTTCACAACTTGTTGTCAGTTTGAATTTTATTCTTGGACCTAGTAAGATGGTTACTCTTGGTCTATTGTGGTCCAACCTAGAATCTGAAGATTAAGCAACTTTGTGAAACATGTCACTCTTTATATTGTATATTTAAATATCATCAGTTCTCTGTGATCAATGGGCTGCTTTGGAGAGTGCTACTACTTTAAATCATTGTTGGTTACTGAGGAAGAATGACATTCTGTTAAATAAAATATGACCAAATGAAAATTAAAGTACATATATATTTTTGTGTTTGTACATGGGAGTGTTTGTCTGGCTTGCTTGTGCTAAAATATATATGGAGGATGAATTTTAATTGGATGAACAGTACTAGATTTTTTATCAAGGTTTTGAAAGAAAAATGAGAAATGACTGAGTTGTATATCAGCACTTAAGTTTTCCTCTGGTAACACTGAATGTCTCTTTCTCCCCAACAGTAAGTTTTAGAGAGCTAACATATTCCACGTTTACGATAGTGTTGTGAACTGTCACTTCTTGGAAGTCTGCAGGTCATGAATGTCCTCACGGATAGAGATCATGCAGAGATGCAGCACAAGGAAAGCTCATTTTCCTCTCCTGCTTCCTTTCCTACTCTCCTGCTTCTTAACTTCTGTACGGTGTTCCCTAGCATCATCTCATGTTCTTTGACTTTTCTTTTCATGACACATCAGGGAGAAGTGATATTGGCTCCTCACAGAGATGCCCCATTCTTCAGGGAACTGTTGCTGTTCTCAGGAGAGAATAACTAGGGTAGGACAGAGCAGGCTATGTGACATTGAAGCAATGCGTGCAGGATGACCGTATTTCATTCTCAATTTTATTTTTCATGGGAGGGAGAGACCCAGTAAATAAGTCATATGTTTATGTGCTTCTCCAGTGTCGTTTCTGTAGTATTCCTTACTTTAGGCACAAGAACACTTATTCACGTTTTCAGTACATTTTCCATATCTCAACTTCGGTTTACACAAATTACAAAACAGGCTGCAGCAGCTTTCTGTTTCACACCTAGTCTTGGTGGTAGATTCAGGTGTATTCCTTATCCCAATTCTGCAAGATACAACTTCTCAAGAAGAAGCACAAATTTCCCAGTTGCCATGTCAAAGAAATATCAATGGTTTCTCATCTATGTGGGGATGCAGTCCTTCAGCTCCCGGGTGCTGCGTTGTTGTATACAGTATGTAAGCCGTTGCTGCACAAAGGTGCATTTCAGCATTACAGTTGTAGCAAGAGAAATGGCAATACAGCTTTCTGCTCTCTTTGAGCACATCCCTTGTACTGAGCAGAATTAAAGCCCCTGCAAGCTGGTGTGGTTTGCTGCGGTACCTCCCCACAGTGCTTTGAGTTACAGCCACTCTCCATTTGTACGTTGCTAGGCTGCTTTCCCCTGAAAACAATGTGATTGCAGTGTGTGTGTGTGTGTGCAGGTCTGGTTGTGCCCCCCCACCTCCCATTTTGGAGCCGTTTTACCTAAGTCAGTTATCTTTGGGAAGAAGACAGAGGCCTCAAAGCTCTCATCTGGGATGACACGTGACAGGTGTGCTATGCCTGGGTTGCCTGGCCCTGATGTGGGAGCTGGCTGGAGCATCCTGCAGCTCACATGCAACTCTGGCATCTTCCATTCTGACCAGAAGAGACTGGGCTGTGGGCTGGCAGGTGGGGGAAGGAGTACCAGCCTTGCCTTTGGTCTAAGGGAACTGGAGTGCGATGGGGACCCGTGATAGGGCTGCACAGATGGTTTAGACATGTAGTACTGTAAAAGTAGGTATGTGGTCAGAGGAGAGCAGTGCTTTTTGCTCCCTAATGGCAAGCAGAGCGAGCCCTTGCTGTTGGGCACCAGTGTTTCAGTACAGGCAGCAGGTCATACCTGACTTCCAGCCAAGAGGAGAGCGTCAGTGGAACTCCCACCAGTGTGGAGGCACGATCAGCAGAATGTGCAGGGGTATGGGAGACTTATCTGGGGAATTAATTACCTATCATGCTACTACAGCTTCGGTGCAGCGCTGTAATGGTGTAGGATACAGGAGTGGATAGTGAAACTGGGAGCAGTGCTATCAATTTCAGTTGTACTAGTGGTGTTTATACAACTCTGTGTCTATTGAGCATAATATAAACATAGTAAGTGTTCACAAAGCTGAAAGTTCTTTATGACTGACTGGCAGTATCCCTTCCCCTCTGGATAGATTACCATGCTGTCAAGCAATATTTCTTCCCTTCATCCATCAATTTAACTATTGAAAACACTGGAGATAAACAGCTGAGAAAGTGAATATCTAGCAAAAAATATGTCACACTGGTCAAAAAGGAGATTTTTTTTTACACTATCATTCTATTCAGAGCTACAACTTTTAAATTTTTGTCTTTTGTGAAAAATGTAACAGTTTGCCTCTTCCCAAATTTGCAGAAGAAAAATCATTAATGAGAAAAATATTTATGAAATATCATTGTTTACATTTTATTTCCAGCAGTGGTAATGCTAGAGGAAACAGTTAATTGTATTATTTGATAGCAATATTTTTCATTTCAATTTCTGCAAATAAATACTTTTTTTTTTTTTAACAGACGTTATTTCTTCCTCAGGAAGCAATGAAATGAGAATCAGACTGATCTTACCATATCCAGTTTCTAGAATCATTGCATAAAGGCTAACCCCAGTGAAGAAACTGTCAAAATGCTGATCTTAATAAGACTTTTTTTTTCTTTTATTTCAATGTATAAACTGAAAATTTATAGCATTTGATGTGAAATATGACTTTTTAATTAGTTTCTAAATTAACACAATAGTCAAAAATGATAACATATTCAAAAACTTTTAATTTTATTCTCTTTTTTTAGTGCCTCTAAAGTTTTACAGTTCAGATTAAGCTCCCAAAAACCAACAAGAAAATACCCTGAAATCTTAAAGTGCTCAGAATAAAGTATGAAGTACAACTATTATACTATCAGCTGGAATATTTTTGCTATTAAGACTTTACATTATTATTATTATATCCTTTTAATGCTCATTAGTAAAGACATCAAGGAGCAATAAAGCATCTTGTTTGTGGAAACCAAAAAAAAAAACCAAATCAGAAAAGAAACATGGAACTGGCATACCACAGCTTATCTTGATATAGTTCCTCATATGTATGACTTTCTTTTCTTCTTAAAAAACCTGTAGCCATGGATCTCAGCCCATGTGATACATCAAGGTGATGCACCCCTGTACAAGTGTGGTATACCATAACAGCTTTTTGTGTTATTATAGTGTAATTAAAAGCACTTAACATATAGTGTAGTCTGAAAAAAATTGTAGACTAAACTCAGTCCTGAACTAAAGATGCATCACTGAAGAGAGAGCTTGGAAAAATTCTTGCAAAGGTACCTGTCAGGTACATAGCCTCTTCAAGAGGTTTGCAGGCACTTTAGGGTATGATGGTCTTCAAGCTCCAGAATTAAAGAAAGCGTGAAATTAATATATCTGCTAGTAATACATGTAAATCAGCTGAATTAATAAGAGACTATGCTATGGAAAAGTGGATTTAGCCTACTGTTAATTGCTGACTATGAGAAAACTGCCTTACTAAAATGCAGTGCAGTGTGGACTAATTAAAATTCAGACATTAACTGAGATTGACCTCAAGTCATAATTCCTGCGAGCAATGTCCTCTTTCACTTGGTTTTGTGGAGGATCTTACGGAGGTTTTCAGGGAAAGTGGGAATGTGACTTACTACCATTGCTTCTTCCCTTCTTCAAGTTCTCTAAAGCTCATTACCTTTAAATTTCTCTGCTAATATCCCTGCATTATGAAAAGAAGCAGATGGATCTACTGTATAAGAATTTCTTTAGTCATCATTTATTGCCAGTTCCCTGTCTTCTAATTTTATTGATGCTGAGGTGGGTTTTGTTTTAGGTTTTTTTGCGGGAAGGTGGGGAGACGAGTCCTTTTTTCCATTTCAAGGTAATTAGTCAAATGATGTTTTCATAACCCTGCAGCTGCAGACATTTATTGTGGACTGTTTAATCCCCCCTCCCCCCCCATTTTATTATTGTTCAAAGATCAGCTGTTTGTAACGATTAAATATAAACAACTCAGAAATACATAATGATGCCAATTTTCTGCCTGCTTTCCCTTTCCTAGAAGCACCTTATCAGTGCAATATAAAGCCCAAGATGACAGCAATTTACACCTCTGCAGAGACAATAAAATGCAAATAGCCCTGTTTAGCTCGAATATTTTCCCCTGGCAATAATTAGCTTTACTTTCCAATTATTCTCCCTTGTGCAAGAAAATACGCACTAATAAGATGACTGTTGTTTTGGTTTGCTTTTATTTATTTATTTATGAAGCTCAGATAAGAATTTATCTATTAGAAATGCTTATCAGGGAAAGTTGTGTATTTTTTGGATGCCACATAATGAAGAGATGCCTACCTGCTGCCTTTCAGTGCTGCTTGTTTGTGGAGTGACATCTGGGGGTTTCAGACTGCAGAAGTGAGTTTGTGTTACGGGTTGAAGTCACTAAATAATGAGAGGCCATAGAGGCCAGATACAGCAAGGCTCCTTGGTTTGGATTTGAGATGCACAACCCTTTTCTTTCTAACTGGTACTTTATACGGGTTTTAGTTTCTGTGGGATTTTTGTCACAAAGCCTCACTGGACAAAACTACTGCACCCTAGGGAGAAAAGTATAGGTGCTATCAGATGACTGATTTAGGGAAGGCAGAGAATAAAACTGTCAGCTTTTCCGAGCTGAAAGAGTTTCCCAAAGGGACATTTTATTTTGTGAGGAAAACTAACAGAGGCTAGTAGCGTTACAGGTATTGATTTTCATGTTCCAGTTTGCAGACATTATTTGCAAGAGCATTTTGATTAAAATGACTTGTCTTTGATTTTCCTTCTCAAAATGACTTTGATTTTAAGACAGATTTTATGACAGTTTATAACATATAACTAAAATGCTTAATTTACTTTTTTTAAACCAAATCAAAACACTATTCTGATGATTAATTTTGAAGTGATATTATGAATCTGAATTATTAACACTTTGAGAGAAGTTTCAGGTCATGTTTTGTTCTCAGGTCATGTTTGGTTCTGTATCAGAAGATACTCAAATGCCAAACTACCACAATTTCTCATGAAGGAGAAACTCTGGGATTGAAACTGCTCTGTTTCTTGACTTCTGTCAAAATAAATCATAGGCAGCAAATATATATTGGTTCCCTTCTCTGATCCACTCAGATAAGATTAAAGAGAATAAGAGGACACTATAAGTCACTTACTTACTGATTTACTGAGTGAGAAAAATAACCAGATCATTAACTCCCATCTTAAAATGTAAGACTAGTCTTCTGAAAAGTTTAGTTAATGCTTGCGCCTGCTCTATAAATTTAAGCAACTCATCCCTCAGTTTTATTACCTCCGTGACACCCAGAGCTAGTGAGGTCCATAATTCCAGAGCACAGATGATTAATGTTACCCCATATGGCTTCTTCACTGTAACCCAGCGTCAGAGATTATCAGAAACTGCTTGCATCTGCATGATAAGGCAGGCAGGGTGGGAGGAACTGTTTTAAGCCTTTGAATTTTCTCCACTGTGAAGCTCTGCTTTCCCTAGTCTCCTGCGTGAGACTGGTCAGAATTTGTCCGAGAAGCTCTTCCCTACTAAATATTTTGTATATGGAAAAGTTGAAATGGAAACATTTCAATCTTATCTACATTTTCAAAGTAAATTTTAGAACAGATTAAATACATGTATTTTGATGCAATTTTTCTTTTGATGACACATTAAAACAGTGACATAGAGTATTTCTGCCTCATTTTGGATATTTTGTTCAAATTTTTGGGATTTTTACACTTCATTATAATTTGAGACAAATATAATTTCAAAATCCAGAAATTGTTCTGAGGAACAAAACTTTCTTTTTTGTTTTTTATTTGGATCAGCTTCTCTCGTTTGCTGTAGGTCACTTTCAGAAAGCTCATGATTTGATTAGTGTATACCTCCAGCCCTTCAGAAGCTTATTCATCCATTCAAAGTTGTTTTTTTTTTTTCCCCTTCCTCTTCATCTATCCCGAAGTTTATGCCTCATCCACTCTCGCCTGAAGACAGCCAAAGAGATCTTCTTCCGGGGTGTATATTAAAGAAACAAGTTAGTGGCTTCGCATCTTCCCTTTCAAGATTCTACAATTATCAGACGACTATGTCAGAAACACTTTCTAATGTATTAACTTCATGTGAAAACACACACAGTTCTTGACGCCATGATAGACAAGGAACTCATGTATATCAAGGAAGCAAAAATGACAACACCAGAGAGAGAGGAACTGGATAAGAGAAAGCGAAAAGTGAAGATGCAGACCTGATGGTGAGGGCAAGAAACTAATACATTAGGATAAATATTGCTGTGCTCAAGGTGTTATTCCAGCGTATAAGGGTTCCCTTTCCTTTCTGATCAGCTATCAACAGAAAATCAATTTGGTAGAGAGCACACCACGTTTCTGTGTTATTTACAAAAACAATTGTATCCCCTTTGCAGTGGTGTGACATGCCATCAGCAGTCAATCTGGAAAGCAGAGTTTTGAGCTAGCTTGCACAGAGAGGATATAATAAAACTACAAATTAATAGAGAGTGATAACAAAGATAGTGTAACAGTATCTGCACATGGAGACTAAATGTGCTAGGACAGTTCAGAACTGAAAATAACCAGTGGGGTCTGAGGCATGTTAAAAGCCTACAAACCCATGAGTGACTTGGAGAAACTGAATAGCTGCTGCCTTCTTTGTACAAGAGCAAAGAGTCACCACAGAAAATGATCAGACTACACGTTTGGGATGCATAAAAGAAGGTGAGTCTTCATGCAACCTCTAATTAAAATCTTTAGATCATTGCCACAGGGCACTGTAGATTCTGAAAGTATCTATGAGTCCCAAAAACATATTCATGAGAGAATTATTTATCTGGTGTCATTAAAAGCAAAAACTATGACCACTGGCTCAGGGACATCTTGAGACACAGGGCTCCAAGTATTCCAACAGTTCACCAGGGAGCATCACTTCCTCTTTGCAGTATTTTCATATCCTTCCTGGGCATCGGCTGCTGCCCACTGTCAGGAACAGGACTAGGCACACCCTTAGTCTTACCCAGTTTGGCTTTTCCTACTCTCATGCTACTGATTTGAGATTTACTTGTTATAAGAGCTGTCTTCTTTTGTGATTCTTCAAAGGCCATTATGCTATAGGGGCTTGCTATCATTTAAGACAGATGGAATTCGTCTCACCCAACTTTAGATGTCCATGTGTGAGGTAATTGCTTGGATCCCTGCTCTGATCAGTGAAGAAGAAAATTCATGGTTAGAATCATCTTACCCAGGAGGTGATCTGTGCGCTATGGAACCTGTCACTCTCTGTGAAGGGAGTCAAGTGACTAACTCCCATGTAGACACCTGCGCTGGAGTTGTTAAAATTTGGTTATGTGAATCCCACTATGCCTGTAACTAGTGTATCTATACTTACAGTAATACCTATACCATCAACTATCTGTGTAATTTTTTCCAAGCTGAAAATTATTGTCTTTGCTTCACCTTTGTCTGCATCTATAATAGGTCATTGTTTCTTCATGATGACACTTAAGTTGCTCACCACTCATTCTTCAGCCAAATTCAATGTACCACAGTGCTTTAAAGATACTCCCTCTACCTTGAGACAGGTTCTTAATATCATCTGTGCTCCAAATGTTATGTTTTTCATTGTTAATCTGAAGGAAGCTATTTGCTGTCATGGTGTGAACTTTTCATGCAAAGATACATCTACTGGATACGTACGTGAAGGAGAATGTACAATAAAAACAGCAGACGACTATCATTTGAGTCAAAATGGGTGGGATTCATTTGACCAAACTTCAGCTACATGTTGCCTAGCTCTATGCACCCTAGTCAATAAAGAGTGCATATGCAAAGATACGAATGAGTGATACACAGTAAACTGCTCACCACCTGATGACCAAGGCTCAGCCTGTACCTGGCTAATGATCCCAGAGTGGAAAGAGTTCAAAACCTGCAATCCCAGAAAACATAAGAGCCTGAGTGTCCCAGATACTGAGAGCTGACTGAGAGAGTGAGATGACCCTGAGAGAGGGGTGATTCAGAGGGAGATGACCCAGAGAGAGAGAGAGCTCTTCTGGACAGAGCCTCATCTATATGTACTGGGCATGACATGCATGATATGGAATATATCATTGGCCAGTTTGGGTCTCAGTCCTAAACCTAAGGTTGAATCCTAGGCCAGTAATTGGGGCTGCACTCCCTCCCAGCTTCTCCTGCACCTGCAGACCCTGGCACAGCAGAGATGCTGAAAAGTACTTCTTTGTCCTGGTAGCAACTATAAACACCAGTATGTTATCAGCCACCTTCTCAGCACAAATCAGAAACATAACCTCTTACTAGCTACTGGGAAGAAACTTAACTGTCCCAACCAAAACCAGGAGAAATAGGAAATGTCAATTCTAAGGCATTACTCACCATATCCTAAAGCAGAAACCTTAGCTGGGGGAAACTGGCATGTTGGTATGACTAGCAAGGGAGGCATAATGGGAACCTGAAATGACATACATGCTGCACAGAGACAGTACAGAGCAGAAGTGTATGTTTCCTTTACAAATTACTAAACAACAGGAGGAAACCCTTTGATACCTTTTATTTGTAGTGAAACGGTAGCTCTCCAAAGGATAATGCTTGCTTAATAAGAGATATTTAACCAGAGCCTTAATCTTCAAAGAAGTACCGTTGCACACACATTTGCCCCTCTCCTTCACAGAAGCTGTGTTGACTGATGGGGTAAGTACTGAAATGTCCTCAGGCTTCTCTTTCCAGAGGCAAGGTAAAAGGAATGTACTGTGCTATGGCATAAAGCCTTTCCAAGTTTATCTTTATTATGATGAATATTCAAGTCCTCAGAATTGTGAGGAACGTAAGCCCAGACTTCCAGAGTAACTGATCTGCACAGTGATGGATCAATAAAAGACACTGTGGTTGTTCTTAACAAAAAGTGCCTCTTATCACATTCAGTGCAAGCTGAGTATTAAACTTGCTTTGGGGATGAGTGCGTACAACAGTTTGAGGTATTTATTCTTTCCTTAAAAGTAAAAAAATCCAAAGATTGTAGGGTCCCGTGCTGGATCTAGGGACTCATTGCCTATAAATCTGGAGAACAGTTCTTCTGTGGTCAATTAAATCTCTTCCTTGAAAAACCTAGCCTCTACTCAAAGAGCAATGGAGGTTCAAAACCTTCCCCCTCGAGGCTTTACTCTAAGGTGTTCCATCCCTTTCGCTGAGCAATATCACAACCCAGAGATCTGTTTTAAGTGGTGCAGCTGGAACTTGCTACATGTTTAAATTCTGAATTACTCCTTGTTTTTCGTAAAGTGCAGGAAATCTTCAGAATGGGCAGTGCTTACGCGTTTGGGATTGCGGTTATTGTAGTTTGGTTGTGTGTTATCAAAAACTTAGACCTCTGCTCTGAGCAATGACTTTGTGAGTGTGAGTGTTGGCTGAAAGTTGATTCATGTGTGGACAGGGAATGGAGACGCAGCTCTGATTCTTGGCCCACCAGTCTGCACAGGAAGGATTATTATTTGCTACCTGCACTGGTCAGCAGAAAAATATTTTGGTACTCAGTTGTTCTGTAATTTAAAAGGACAACTATCCGTGTATGTACAGGCTTTGAAGGAAGCAAAAGAGCAAGAGGGAAGAGAGGGAAGAGGTGACAGCAAAGAATTTAAAGTATTAGGATACTTATCTCGGTGTGTGAGTTGAAGATTTATCTAATGCTGGAGGCTGCTCTCATTTAACACTTCTGTAAGCACATACTCACCCTTTGCCTTGGGGCGCTGGAAGCAACCAGAGCTACTGCTAGCTGTGCAGTCAGACACAGGTGTCTGGAGGTGGACCAAGATGCATATGGCTCTCCTTCAAAGGAGACAGGCTGCAGGCTGCATATCCAGAGCCAAAGCCTGCGTATTGCTGATGTGTCTGAATTTGGCTATTTTTCAGAATGACTGAGCAGCATCAGAAAATCTGGGAGCCTGAAAACCAAGTGAGGCCAGATAGTATCTATTTCATTAGGAAGCTGGACTTTCTAAGGTCTATTTCAGAATGGCAGCTTTTTCCTCTTAGCAGTTTAAAAAACCTTCTGCTCTGTCTTTTCATGAACTGCCCAAGCTTGTAACACATCAAATAGGTCTTACCCTCCTGTACATCAGCATGCTACCTTCTTCTAGTTCCAGCCATGCAGTTGTCTATACTCCTGAGTACAGGTTTTCTCATTATCTCCTGTCACATTTCCCTGGAGGGATGGACGGTAACAATGATTTCTACAGAGACTTGAACAATATTTCCTTGGTTTGTTGTGAGAATTCTGTGTTAGAGCCACCTAAGGCTAATGATCAAAGCATAAATAGTGTCAGTAGTGGTTAAAAGGTAATCTAAAGAATTCACAGCAGGAAAAGAAAATGCTGAGCACGAACTAGTTTATAAATTTCAAAACCTTCTTAAACAGAAGCAGGTGGTAGATTCCCTACTGTGAATCCAGGGCTTTTTATTGGAAATCCATCATTCCTTCCATGGGAATCCATTAGAAACTATTAATCATAGCAATCTATTGCACCTCATTGACAGGTTTTGCAGCAGTCTGATCTCTTGCACTTGTATTTGTCAATGCTTTAGGATGGCTGGCATCTCTAAAAGACATTAATTAGCTGTACTCCTCCTGTGTTTAAATTCTTGCATAAAGACATTGTATATTAATCATAGTTTTCCTCTGGGATTGCAGGGAACAAACTTGGTGTGTTCAGGAGCTAGCTTGGTTTCATGCTAGAGGACTGAGCACATTATTATTCATAAATAAAAGTGCAACTGCAAACATAAGGAGAGTAAGAATTTATAATAGTGCAGCTTCAGATGATTTTGTGGCTTCTGACTGCAGCTTCAGACCCTCCTTTGAGAGGGTCTGCATTATGTTCCCCATCCCTCATGATATTAAGGTCATTCTTTTCAGCCCATGACCTCTTTTATTGTCTCTGCAAAATGATTTGGGAGAAGAGCACTCTATAGCTTGAGTCTGCAGCCTTGGTGGCATGGAGCTCCTTGAGGAACTGGGAGGACAACTCAAAAGATTTGTTTTAAAGAACAATAGACATTTTATGTCCTGACATATCTTTAATTTTTACTGTGCTTGTGACCTGCATGCATTTCTCTCTGTCCTTGGATGTGAAGGCAGAGCCCTCTTCCAGCTGAACAGAGAACTGTCTCCTCCTGCTTTAGGAGGAGAGCAAGAGTGTGGGCTTAGCACAAAGGCATCTGTCTGACTGCTCTCACACATGGGCTGGTCAGGAGTCAGATTTTTTTCTGATATGGAGATGACCTGAAGTAATCTTCCTGTCAGATCCAGGATACTAGTACTGACCATGTTATTATATTTGTCAAAATTTGATATTTTAATATTTATGAAGACATTTACTATGACTCTTTTAAACACTATGTATACAAGCAGAAAGCAGGCATACTTTTGCTTGTGTGTCTAAAAGTTTTCAAGACAGTATCTGGACCTTGGGTGCAAGTGTATATTTAAATTTAGTGGGAAAAAGGGTTCCTTTTAGTAAAGTAACAAGATTAATTTATCTTGTGATGTATTTATGCATGAGTCTGAAATGTTAGTCTGAGCAGTCTGAACAAGTTAATTGGGAAGTTTTAATATAAAAAATCTCATTGGACATTTCTATGCTTTTTAGGATGCTTGAAAGGTTAATCCAGCAGTGCTGTGAATCCAAGGACCTTAAAATGTATATTTAATAACTAATTGTATTCTTAATCAACAATAATATTTTATGTATGCTTATTTCAACTACGTAATCTGAGGAAAATGACATGTTGAGGAAGAACTCTTCTTTATAGCATCAGTCTGTAATATGTCATTTATCTTGTTCATAGTAAGCAAAGAGAAACCTTATAGGTGTAAGTTTCTCGTTGTTCAGAAGCTTATTTCAAGATTTATAATGAACGTTTTCCTCATTGTTTTACTATGTAATCGTAAATATTTATTTTAGGAATGTCAGTAATGTGGTGTGTTTAAAAAGATTTATATTACTGAAAACTTGTATATTTGACTGATTTATGTGTCCAAAAGTCCAGAAACATGCAGCCATACATCAGGCCCCATTGGTGAGGTAAATGCTTCCATGGATTTTTGTTAGAATAAAGAATGATTTTCAAGTCGTCCTGTAATTGGCAAGTCAAGTTCTGTTGTCTAAATGAAGTGTATTTTTGGCTTCACTGTACAGCTGTGAAAGGGTTAGGAGACTGAGCACAGCCCCCAGGGAGGGCTATTAAGTCATATTTTTCACTCCACCTACTCAGGATCCACAGCCTGGCTGCTGGTGAGAATGATCTGCATCCTTTCTTTCAAGAAAACGAGAAGGTCTTAGCCCTTCCACACAACTTTTTTCCCTGTCCACTCTGTGTAGCAGGGTATTTGCAACAAATGCTCCTAAGAATGAGGAGATTAAGGTTTGACATGAGGGAGTAGAAATTTCCCATCTCTGTTTCGTACATGAGAACAGGCAGTGGGGAAGCACTCATACGGGGTGTGAGTCAGAGGGGAGCTTGCTATTGCTCCAACCTGGAGATGGGGCACTGAGCAGCACTGATACCAAACATGAAGGAACCAGGGTAATGCTGTGCTGCCTAGGGGTTCCAGCACCCTCCTGCTCCTGAAACCACTTGTGCTTTATCCAATGGATGTTACACAAAGGCAGAATAGGATGTGATGTGCAACAGGCAGAGAGCAAGGTTGCTGCTTGTGTATGAAGATAAGGACAATTCTTGGAAATTTTTCCACTAATATTCAGGTGCTGGCCTCACCCGTGTCACATGCAGAACTACACTCTCACCTTCAACCTCTGGTCCTCTATTTACATACTTCCAGTGACTTCATTAACCCCTTTTCGCCTCATCATCATTCTGGAAGCTCATGCTCAGTTGCTCATCCTGGGTAGTACTCACCGAGTCCCTGTTCCACATGGCGTATTTAATTTCACATGGTCCAGATGCTTTGGTCTAGAGATACTTGACCTTTCAAAAGATAATTTGTTTGAGTGGACCCAGACTGACAAGTTAGATGCCTTCATCACTGTTATCTGATATTCTGGCAATCTATGTGTCATCCACATATTTTACCAGCAGTGGTATTGTGTATTGTTCAAGAGCATTAATAAAACACTATTGAATTAAACCCTGCAAGGGGATCACTCTGTTAGAATATTCCTTGCTTCAGTATGACTCTCCATTGACAGCTGCATTTGGGAATCTGCCAATTTGTGAGTTCTTAATTTGTTTAATGTGTTCTCTACTGGTTTATAAAAGACTAATTTGATAATAAGACTCACATACAGTACTAAAACACCTTATAAAAGATTAAAGTTACCAATTACTT
Source organism: Pterocles orientalis (assembly GCA_011057875.1). Classification (NCBI taxonomy): domain Eukaryota; kingdom Metazoa; phylum Chordata; class Aves; order Pterocliformes; family Pteroclidae; genus Pterocles; species Pterocles orientalis. Next base: position 129,695 of record WKFP01015039.1, read on the forward strand.
TTGTTAAACAAGTCAGAAATCTCATCAAAGAAAACCATAGATGCAGTCATCTTGGGGGTGAGTTACAGAATCCGAATCAAAATATCTTCTAAAGAGAAAAGTACTTAAATATTTCTTTAGGGCAAATTTCACTGAGGGAATTTAGAAATGGGAGCCTGAACTGTAAGCCAGGTGCAGCCTACTTTCAGGTAAGTTAGAATCATAGAATCATAGAACCATAGAATCATAGAATGGTTTGGGTTGGAAAGGATCTTAAAGATTATCAAGTTCCAACCCCCCTGCCATGGGCAGGGACACCCTCCACTAGACCAGGTTGCTCAAAGCCTTATCCAGCCTGGTCTTGAACACCAGATAATAAAAAATGTTTTTACAAACACATTAACAACAAAAGGAGAGCTTTGGAGAATCTCCATCCCTTGTTGGATATAGGAGGGAACATTGTCACCAGGGGCGAGGAAAAGGCTGAGGTGCTTAATGCCTTCTTTGCCTCAGTCTTCAACCGTCAAACTAGTTATTCTCGGGGTATTCAACTCCCTGAGCTGGCATAGAGGGACCAAGAACAGAGTAGCCTTCCCACGATCCAGGAGGAAGCAGTTAATGACCTGCTACGCCACCTGGCCACACACAAGTCTATGTGGCAAGATGGGATCCGGGTGGCAGCCGGTCACCACTGGTGTTCTCCAGGGATTGGTTTTGGGGCCTGTCCAGTTTAACATCTTTATCAACGACCTGGATGAGGGGATTGAGTGCTCCCTCGGTAAATTTGCTGATGACACCAGATTGAGCAGGTCTGTTGATCTCCTTGAGGGCTGGAAGGATTTTCAGAGGGATCTGGACAGGCTGGACTGATGGGCTGAGGCCAATTGTATGAGGTTCAACAAAGCCAAGTGCCGGGTCCTGCACTTTGGTCACAACAACCCCCTGCAACGCTACAGGCTCGGGGCTGAGTGGCTGGAAAGCTGCCCAGCAGAGAGGGACCTGGGGGTGCTGGTCGATAGCAGGCTGAACATGAGCCAGCAGTGTGCCCAGGTGGCCAAGAAAGCCAACGGCATCCTGGCCTGTATCAGTAATAGTGTGGCCAGCAGGACCAGGGAAGTGATTGTGCCCCTGTACTCAGCACTGGTGAGGCCACACCTTGAATCCTGTGTTCAGTTTTGGGCCCCTCATCATAAGATGGATATTGAGGTGCTGGAGCAGGTCCAGAGAAGGGCAACGAAGCTGGTGAAGGGTTTGGAGCACAGGTCTTACGAGGAGCAGCTGTGGGAGCTGGGGTTGTTTAGTCTAGAGAAGAGGAGGCTGAGGGGAGACCTTATCACTCTCTACAACTGCCTAAAAGGAGGTTGTAGTGAGGTGGGTGCTGGCCTCTTTAAAATAATAAGTGATAGGCCAAAAGGAAATGGCCTCAAGTTGAGCCAGGGGAGGATTAGGCTGGATACTAGAAAAAATTTCTTCACTGACAGAGTGATCAGGCACTTGAACAGGCTCCCCAGGGAAGTGGTGGAGTCACCATCCCTGGAGGTGTTCAAGAAATGTGTAGATGTGGTGCTTAGGGACATGGTTTATTGAGTTAGGTGGTGTGGGTTGACAGCTGGACTTGATGATCCTTGAGGTCTTTTCCAACCTTATTGATTCTATGATTCCGTGATTTTATGATTCAACCAAATATAACATTAAACATTTTTTTTCATTTCTTAATTTGTCTTACTCCAATAGATGTTTACAAACTGAGAAGAGGGGCTGCACCTATGTTAAATATTAATATCAGAAACAACTCTTAGGATGTTCCATACTAATAGTGATATTATTCAAAATAATAACATGCAAGGAAAATCACATAGACCTTTGGGAACCATAATATTCTGTCTTTCCAGATATACCCAGACATCTGTCTCAGAATTTTAAAATACCATAATTCCCTTGTATATGGCATCAGGCAGTTTTATGAGCTTTAAGGTAATTCAGCTGTGCAGGTGTTGAAAGATTTAGAGTTATTGTCGTCAGTCATTCCTTCAGGTAGTCATTGTTACTAGAGAAGATAGGATGAAATGGATTTAAATATAATGGTCTTGACAAATTGGAGAAATGGTCTGAAAAAAATAGGTTGCAGTTCAATAAGAATGAGAACAGAGACTATACTTAGATGAAAATAAGAGCAGCACATAAGACAGGAAAAAGGCAACTATGTAGAAGGAAATGATCAAGATTTGCATTATAAATACAAATATAGCCGTATGGGGTAAGGTCAAAGGTCTACCTTGACTAGTGTCTGTTTCTGACAATGAACAACATTTCATGCTTAGGAAAAAAACTACAAGAAACAGAAAGGGCAGAGTGCTCTCCTGATGCACTCTTTGCCCTTTTGGCACTCTGGATTAGGAATTTACTGAAACAGAGTCACATCTCCAACATCTTATTTTAGAATACCTTAGTAGATCTTCCATGATTTATTCAAAAACCTCTGGACCTAATCATATTTGTTCTATACAAATCATACTGTGGCAAAAGTTTTCACAATTTAATTGTGTACTGCATAAAACTTTGTTTCTTTCTGTTTGTGTTAAATCCATTTCTTATAATTTCATTTTGCACCCCTTATCTTATATATTATGAAAAATTATGTATCATTGTTCCCTATTTATGTTTTCCATTACGTATTTTTTTAACTTAAAAATAATTTAGTATATGCTGATTATGTCTTTCTAAATTTTAAGAAGGGTCCTAATCTACGTAGTTTGTCCTCAGAGGCCACCACATAATTCTGATAATCCTTGGCAATCCTTATCACATTTCGCGGTGCCTATTCTGATTCTACTTTCCCAATTTCTGTCTCCTACCTTTCTGATACATGGTAGCCAGAAGTGCACACAGCTTTTGAGACATAAATGCACAGGGGTTTTATTCAGTGACCTGATGCAGATTTCTTCCCTTTCCCTTTCCTAATAGTTCCACATATTCTAACTGGTTTTGTGGCTGCTGTTGAGCGCTGGGCTAACATTTTCAAATAGTTGTTGACAGTCTCTCCAAAGTCTCGTTTCTGAGTCATAAGTCTTATTGAAAGCCTGCTGCTGTCCATATAGAATTACAACTACTTCTCTTCATGGCATTTATTTTGCATCTATTGACTCTGAGTTTATCCTGAAATCTTTTCATGCTTTATAATGATATCCTTCTTCAGCTATTTTCAACCAGTTTTACCTGTGACTAACCTGAATGTGGACGCTAGTAGTGCACCCCAAGTATTAGCCCATCTCTGATTTGAAGTGGATCTGTATACTTACATCAGTTGTTCGCCTACGCGCACAGCCACTCAGAATATAAGTATATATGTCTGAAAATACCTGATTTATGATTATCCAGATGAAACTTGTGCACATAAGTTGAACATCCACAAACATCTGTGTTTGCCTGTCACTGAAAATCTGGTCCTCAATGAATTAAATGCTATCCTTGTTAAAAACATAGCTTCATGCTGCACAAGCACCATGTTTATAAAATACAATCTGTGAGTCCCAGGACTAAAAGAAGTCAGTCATAAACTCTGCATGTTGGTGCTATACTCTGCATGTTGGTGCTATTGCTGTCAAATTCTTCTCAAAGGTTTATAGAATTCTGTGGAAGGGAGTCTGTAAACTGATTAATAACAACATCAACATTGTGGCCTGGTGGGACCTTACATATTTTCCAGACAAGGCTGAAATGGGGGGGGGGGGAGGAAACGGGAAAAAATCTTGCATATAGTGTTGCTATGTATGTTCTGTGTGGGCAAATGTGATTTCTCTTTGTTTGATTTTATAACTATGAAAAAATTATTATAGAGCCTTCATCCAAAGGCACGCAGAAAACTAGGAAAATAATTTTCAAAATGAGGTGCGCCCAATTAGGTGTGAATTAGCTGAATGCCTGATTGCACACCCAATTGACACATTAAATTTGTCATGATTTTGTGTTCAGTTTGTGTAATTGTGCATGCAAATGAACAGGTAGTCATGTAACCTATAATTTCCATAAGTAATTGACATATTTGCACATGTAAGTACCTTCTCGTAACTGAAACTCAAATTTTGACTACTATAAGGTTCATCAAGAGCATGAGCTTGGGTCCTTTCAGCAGGAAATGAAGTTCCATGATCCACTGACAAAGCGGAGTTCACCTCACAAGAATGGGGAATTATCTTGCCAACCTCGAATATCCTAAAATGTTCCCTTGCTGATCTAGGAAGGAGGGATACCTGCCTGGATCAGCAGTGGTGAGTGACAGATCCTTGCTAACTGTAAGCAACAAGGAGCTAGATATGGAAATATTATTCTTACTAGCTACTAAGTCGCTAAGATATTTTTAAGAAGGAATAAAAATGGGAATAGCTGGTCAGCCCATCAAAGGTTTCTATAGTATATACCGTAGATACTATATAGACATCCATATATTAATCCAAGAGACTTAATCTGTTGCTGTTGTGAAGTAACAGGTGTAACAGAGATGGGATAACTCATGTGACTAGAACATGAACATAAATCAGTGTAATATACTCAAGAAGGACAAACAAGGGAGAAGGGGAAACTAGTACCTTGTATATGCAAGATAACACAGTTGCTTGGTTGTTGCAAGTGTAGGGTGTGTGCCAAAAGTCTCTGGTTAATATTTAAAGAGAAGAGTGAAGAAAGGCCGCAGGTATGTTGACAGATCTTGACAATTTTGTCTGAAAAGCAAAGATGAAGCCTAATGGCAACACAGACAGGAATAATTGTCGAGACAGTAACAGATGAAATCTTTGAGACAGAATGTGGGGACTTATGGTGGACCACAAGCTGAACATAAGTTAAGAAGTTTGAACAGCTGTGGACATCACATCTGGGATGTATACTTAGAAACGCAGCCCACAGGAATCCTATTCCTTACAGACCTGTATTGCAAAGCTGGCTTGCTGTGGTCATTACATTCTGAGAAAAATGTGAAGCAGCCAGAGAGAGTCCAGGAGAATCTGTAGAAAAGATGGCCTTTGGGGAAATATTGAAAAAAAATGGACCTGGATAAGACACAGAATAGGAAAAGGCTGGGACAAGGTAACAAACTTCAGGTGTACAGATATCTGCTATGAAGAACGAGAGGATAAACTATTTCCCAGGTCTTTGGTAGATAAAGAAACAGTAATAGGCTTTGCTTTCAGCAAGAAAAGGTCATTAGATATTAGCAAACACTTCCTACTTATAAAGGAAAGTGGCAGTGCTAGTCAAAAATATAGCTTTGCACTGTATGAGCAGGCATCTGCATGGGTTGTAAAATCTTAATTGCTGAAGATATAAAAACAGTTTAGCCATATGTCTTTCATGAATGACACAGCGATAATTGATCCTGCCAGAGTTGGGCTAACTGATATTCTCAGGGTTGCTTCCAACTGTTCTTTCTATAATTCTGTTATTTTATGGTTGTATTTAAAATTATGCATTTTTTTTAGTAATTACTTAGTCTTTTATGAAACCAGAACTGAAAAATTTTAATAACCCAGCAGTGTACATTTTCATAGCTACCTGCAGTTTCTGTTTTTCCTCTGGCCTCTTTATTTTGTGTCTGTTTCCGGAAAATAAAACTGTGGCTTAGTGGTTTGGTGCTCTTGTCCCTTTGGAAAGAGCCTGAGGAAAGGCTGGAGGTAATTTCAGTGTCCAAGAGAGAAACAATCATGTAGTCTTTATTTCTCTGAAAGTTGCCTAATCCAAGCAGTCAGGAGTGTCAGGGTTGGATAACTTGCAAGGTCTGTTAAGAAAAAAATGGTTCTTTCAGTCTATTTTTTTGTAATTTGTTGTCCTGACTTCATGCTTTCTGTATTTCTGGGAGGTAACTGTGGAAACAGTACAAAACACCCAGACTTATGTGCTGCACATCTGAAGGGAGCTCTTTTTTGACTCTGATCCAGAGACCCAAAAGCTGAAAACAGTCACTGGGGAGGGGAAACAAGTGGCTGCCCATACAGGCAGAGTCTTCCATATTTTCTGAAAATTGTATCTATAAGCCATGTGCGGTCTTAAGCAAAAAGCTGGAAGAAAACCAAAAGCCAAAGTTTTAATAAAATAGATAAGACAAATGTTTATTGATGATTATTAGGTTTAATATTTTTTAATAATTTTGATTATTTTTATGAAGATATAATAAAGACAATAATGAAGATTCGTGGTCAAATTTTATAGACCTGAAAACATGTAGCAATACGCACTAGTTAGCATAACTTTACAGTGGTAATCAAGAGACCTTTACCACCTTCCTCAGTCTTTCCCCACCCTTCCCACGTCAGTAGCGGCTGGGCTAGGTGGGCTCTGCCTTTGCACTGCTTGGATCTGTGCTGTGTCTGCACCTGGCTAGCTTAGAAGGGAATGACACAGTGGGAAAAATCTAAAACACAATAGTAGTACAAATAGTAGTACAAAATATGAGCCACTGGCACGACCCTGAATTGAAGCTACAAGCCAAGACTGGTGTGTCTGGAGACAAGGGGGAAATCTTCTGGAACTTTGAGGGGGTGTTACTTGACTATGTTACTGTTCCATGAAAGAGGAACAATGGCTTCTCAGGTCAACATAAGCCACAAAGGCCTCATGTGAAACACCTGGGAAAAGTCAGGAAGCCCCTTAGTGTTGAGAATAACAATTTATATCACCTGTGCTTTTGGTCCTGTAAGTATAATTCTGAATGTATTACCTTCAAGTCTGATAAACAAGCCTCTGCTTTGTCTTACAGCAAAGCCGTGTGGTATTAGGGAGTGAAATGAATCTGAGTGAAAGCAGCAAACAGAGAGGGCTTGCTCCTGCAGAGGCAGTCAGCAAGGATGGACTGGGCTGTGCTGGTGGCTTGGAGCCATCCGCCTCCTGGGGACTTGTTCAGGGGGCTGGCATCCAGGGACCAGACTGCCAGACTCAGAGGGAGTAGTGAGGAAGTTTTTATCAGCAACCTCTGAGTCTGCAGCAGGACATTTCTCTAAAAGTGACAAAGAGGAGGTCTGTCTGCAGGAAACAGGCAACAGCAGATGCCTGTCAGCTGGGGACCTCACCTGAACTCCCAGAGCCACAGCCTTCGGGCCGCCACACTGCATGACACGCACTGTGAGGAGCAACCTTATAAACACACATGCAGATGCTGCTTTCCTTCTGATATTTTAGTGAGGAATTTATTCAGATATTATCACTACAAATTAAATTTTCGCTCTTGTGTCTCAGTCTTTCATATGTAAGTATATGCTTGTAGCCAAATCCTGGGTCATATGTCTTATCAGTCAAAGAAGAAATTATATAACATGAGACCTCTAAAATTTCTTAATAGTAGGCAGTGAAAAGAAGTAGGCTGGAAAGCTATAGGTAGGTGGCATCTTGAAGGTGTCCCTGAATAAGCCTTTATGTTGTTTTCTACAGAAGCCTGTCAGCTAGCATCTACCCAGAACACTTATAAAATAATATGATGGAGTTCAATTTTAAAGCTTTTTCAATGAGGATTCTTCCAAGGTTAAAGTGAAGCAAAACAGATCTCCCCCTTAAGGAGGTATTTTACTTAACAGTAGCTGATAAGAATATTTGTACATCACTTTTGTATTACTAGTGTAGCTGTAGATGTGATGGCAAGAAGTTGAAACAAGACTGTTTCTTTTCTGTGTTAGTTTTGCTGGACTCACGTTTCTGTAAAAATGCTTCATTGATAGAATGGCTTTGTGAGGTCCTTTCCTCCCAGTGTAATCAAAAGTTAGGGTAAATGGAAAAGATCGTTGTCTTTGTATCATGATTAGGTAACAGATCCTCTCTTTCTCTAAGTTGTTAGAATATTTCAGTCGGAAGGGACCTACAATGATCATCTAGTCCTTGTTGAGGTTTCTTACTGTTCTCGAATAGTGCATTAGCAACAACAGTGCCAGCTACTGGTGCAAGAGGTGTTGGTAAGGTTGATGTTAAGATAGTGAAGCACTGTAACAGAGCACCTTGGAAAGTTTTTGCATCTCTATTGTTGGAGGGTTTTTAAAAAAATAAGACAGGTAAAAATCTGTTGGCAATAGTCTAGGCACAGTGTATCTTGCCTACTCAAGATCCCTCCCAGTTCTGTTTTCTATTATTTATTCATTTTTATCACATATCTCAGACTGTTCTAGGTTTTTTGTTGGTTTTTTGGAGGGCTTTTGGGGGTTTGTGGGATTTTTTTCTATTGTTTCATTTGCGTTTTTTTTTTTTTTTTTTATTTTTT
>WKFP01015039.1:147993-174077 GCA_011057875.1 Pterocles orientalis
TTTTTTTTTTTTTTTTTAATGTCCATCCCCCAGTACTGTGGGGGACTGTGGGGGGCTGTGACTAAGCTGTCAATGCAAAAAATTAAGGTTCCTACCTGCAGAGAATCATAAAATCATAGAATGAATCATAGAATGGCCTGGGTTGAGAAGGACCTTAAAGATCATGTAGTTTCAACCCCCCTGCTGTGGGCAGGGTTGCCAACCGCTAGAGCAGGCTGCCCAGGACCCCATCCAGCCTGGCCTTGAATGCCTCCAGGGATGGGGCATCCACAGCTTCTCTGGGAAACCTGTTCCAGTGCCTCACCACCCTCTGAGTGAAAAATTTCTGCCTAATATCCAACCTAAATCTCCCCTCTCTTGGTTTATAAAGTCTGAAATAATTGACCCTTCAGTAGCCTGAGGAGACAACGCAAGAAGGATTTAATAATAAAGCCCCATTCTTAAAACAAATAATTCCGTGCACAGAAGAACTGAAGAAGCCTAGTTTCCTGTGGATTCTTGCACATTTTTTGCCTCTCCACCATAATAATCCCAACTCTCTGTGTCTGCTCCTTCTCCCCTACCGTGATACCTCCTATTCTCCTACAAGCTCTCTTCAATCAGTCAGAATAGGAACTTCATTTTTCTCACACAGCAAAAGTCTTCCACAAGACCCTTCTTTGCTTTACCTGTCTCTTTATAATGCTGTTTGGGCAAGCATCAGTTGTTTCAAAGCTGTGGAAATGGTGACAGTTGGCTGCTGCTGCTGCTCTTGGGCAAGATCAACAGAAGCACCAACATGACCCTGCCTTTCCACCCCCAGGTGCACCACCAGCACTCCACCTGACTGGTGTTTTTCATTGCACTTGCAGGAACTTTCTGAGACCTCAGTATCTCTGTAAAAATTTGATTAATATTAGTTAGTGCCAAAAAGTGGCTCCTGGAGACTGGTGGACAGACAGCATGATCACTGAAGTCTCAATTAAGTTAGATAAAATAAATTTTACATTTTTAAAGATAATGAAGTTTTTGGAAACCCGGCTCATGATTTTGAACTGCTGTAATTGTCACATCCAAAAAAAGTGTGCTTTATAATAAATAACTCCGTAACCTATTATCTTGCAAGCAGTGTCACTGGCTGTTTTAAATGAGCCTCTTTCTTTTCCAAGAATGTAACTCCACTCCTTCAATTTAACCTCAACAGTGTGGAATTATTCTGGTAAACTAATATATCTTTCTCTGGAATTGGGAAAACTACGACTGCTTCCAAGTCACATAAAATAAGTTATTTCAGAGATGATAAAATATGTCCTGTATGTCTGATTAAGAATTTAATCACTGGAGAGGTGCACGTTCTGATATCAGGAGATGTTTTGGAAATATGCTCGTATGTATTTACACCACCTGCTCTCAGGAAAGGGCAAGACAAATTGATGCTGGTTCTTGTTAGTATTCCTTTGCTTTGTTAGAAGTGATGGATTGTCTTTAAAAATACATTTAGACTACTATTCTGTAGTACATAGTGATTATAAAACCAAATCTTCTTAAAAATCTAAAAACTTGACAGTAGTTTATTAAGTGTAGTAACTTTTAAAATATTTTGGTTGTAGAATTTTGGTTTTGATAACTAATCAGACAAAATACTGTATTAACCTGAAGCATGTACATTAAACATTCATTTGCAGCATGAGCTAAATAAATATTATGATATGTTAACTTTAAAGACTCAGAAATCATGCTCAGAAAATTACTTAAAGGTAATATTGCTGAAGGACACTTATGAAAATATCTTTTAAAGCTCCCTGCTATTATTTAATATGACAGGAAAGAAACCCCAGCAACAGGACTTCATGACTTTGCTGTGATCATCTAACCTAATCGAGTCAGAAGGCCAAGTCTGGAAATCATAGTTCTAAGACTGAAAATGGGAGGATTTTTCTACATTTGCAGGTCATCTATTATTCTTTCCCGGTTGCAGGTATGAAATGGGCATGAAACAGACCTATCATCAAAGGCCAGCCTGCAAATCACATTTGAAGACTGAGTGTACTGAAATTAAAATTTCCTCAGCACTATGCTTTCTCTATAGTCAAAACATCAGATGATAGTGGCTTTGGCTTCTGTAATATTATCCCTAACCTCATGATGACTTTTTCTTTTCAGTAGGATTTGGTTGTCCTTGGGCCAGGAAAAAGATTACATTCTTTTTCACAGTGAAGTTGGGACTTACTGTCATCACATTCTCTTGTCACCAGATTTTGGACTGGAGAAGTGGAGTGAGTCCTGACACGGAGTACATGATACTGAAGCTTTGGATTTCATAGTCTATTGTACGGGAAGTTGAAGTGTGATATAACATTGCTTCATATGTCTCAAAACCAGTGGTGAGAAAGAAATGTCCCTTTCCCCTGAGAGCGGTGACTACCTGTTGTCTTTATTCTAGACATTTGGACATTGCATTTAGACTAAAAATTTCTCTTCTACAAAAGCGTGTGGATATATATTGTGTAACTTGCTTATTCAAACAAGTATTCTCTTTAATGGTTTTTATCTTTTCTTCACAGTTATCCTTTCCCACCACAGTCTCATGTTGGGATACTGCTGAATAATACTGCTGTATAGGTACCTCAGCATATCTTCTAGGAAGTTTGGTGATGGGGAAAGACAAGGTCAGCTGTTTCTTTTCATTGTCTCCTTTCAGTTGAACAGCAGTTGAAAACATATTTTTCCCCTGGTTCCTGTGGGGCAGAGGTGCAGGCTGCCCTGGGAGGCTGGGCCAGCTCCGTCCGGATGGTTTCCAGCCCCAAGGGGGCACAGCACTGAGCAGCTCAGGCTAAGCACAGCCCTGAGTCTGCTGCACAAGGACAGAACAGGGACCTCCATGACTCCCATCCAGCCTGAACTGCCCTGTGACCCTGTGGTATGTTAGTGCTCTTTACCTTCACTTACTGTAATATTTTCACATTTCTACTGATTTCTGACCACTCCCTTCCAGGTAAAGATGGAATTAGGGACAAGACAACATTTGGTTCTGCCAGAATTGTCTATATTAGGAAGGAAAAAAAAAATCTGAAACATGTAGAGCCAAAAAATCCAGTAGTTCTCTGATTGAAACTTCCTTTATGGCCCTCTCCATGTGAACAGTAAAATATCTGTCTCATCTGGAATGGGCAAATGAAGGTCTTGCTACTGAAGGACAGAAGGAACTGGTATGAGGAAAAATTAGGGTTTTTAATTTGAGATCTGAGAAATTAAGAAACTCCAAATATTTATCTGATAATAAAATGAGCATTTATTATTTTACTCAGGTGGACACACTTTTATGAGTATGTCTACATAGACAGCAGAGCATAGTTATTTTCAGTGGATTGTAAACAAATTGATTCTGAAAAGGTTATGCAGATCTTTACTTTGTGTATTGAGATGCCTTTTGTCTCTAAATGTTAGGCTTCACTGTGACTTCTCCTTTTCACCATGGGCTGTTACTCATGGAACTACTTGCAAGTCTTTCCCAGCAATGTCTTTGCCTTACATTTCAAGAAAGTTATCCCTTCTCATAAAACAAACAACCCAACAAAACACGTTCAGTTACACTACTGATAATAATGGGCAAAATCAGCAAAAAATAGGGCATTAGATAACTAACAATCCCTTAATTCTACCTCATTTAGATTTAAGAAACTATAGGTGAGCTATAGGAAATATGCCACTAAGATCAATTTTCTTAGCCTTTGAACTGCAGTGTAAGGTTATAAGGTAGTCATAAAAAAGAATTCGTACAGAAAAAACTTCAATTAGAGTATTTACCAGAATCACTTTTGTACCAGCATTATCAATGGCAGAAGTGGTGGTGTGGAAAGAGTCAGAAGGAAGGATGTGTGCCTGGGCTAGTCACTGCAGACTTGCTCATCAGCCAACAGGGAAAACTACAATTCATCTATTCTCTTTCAGTCACTTATTTTAAGAATTGTAACAATTCTCTTTGGCAATGCAGACAAGTTCTCCATTGATGAGAAGGGAGTCCTGTGATGACTAGCAGCAAAGATATCCATTTAGTTAAGTGAATCCCCCCTTCCAGCCTCCTGCTCTAGGAAGTTTATGGGTGGCTCTACAAACTAAAATGTGTCTGCAGACTACAAGTTATCTTTAAACCCTGACTGTTACTGCAGGCCATGGAGGTGTTCTTTGAAATATGTTAGCATGCCCTGCCAGAAGTGATTTTCTCCACTGAAGAAAAGTCTGTGCAGATTAAGGAATTTTATTTCACATTTCTGGCATTTTATTCATCCCTTTTGTAAGGAAACAGGTCAAATAAAATAATATATTTGAAAAAGGGTCAGGTTTTCAGGGACAGCTTGCACATGCTTCTATTTGTGTGATCGATACTTCACATTTGAACTGACATAGGGAGAAGTGAAATGACAGGCATGGCCAATCTGGTCTTAGTGGCAAAGCTGCTGTTGTCTCCTAGCTTATTTCACTCTGCAACTATAAAATTATGAGCATTTATTAAAATTTTTTGATGTGAGTCTTGTGTTTTTTCTTCACCACATCAGTATATCATACAAGAGCTGCAGAAGTGTGTCAATGTTTTGAGGAACATGGTTCATTACAGAAGAAGACTTTTGTACGTATATGTTTTGTTTGTTTTTTTCACTGCAGTAACATAGCACTGCTATGTCAGATCAAACCACTGGCCCATCGTGTCTTATAGTTTGCCTCTTGCCCTAGCTAATATTTTAGGGTTTAAAAAACAAGGAAAAAATCCTGTAATGCACCTGGACTACTATGAAATACTCTGGATCTGAGTTGTACATATGTAAGATTTCTTTCTGATCTCTTTTGAAAGATATGTTTCTGTATAAAAGATTTTATTATCTGTTACTTCAGATACAACATTGCTATAGTAATACAATTCACCCTTTTTTAGAAATAAGCCCATAATATTTAATGCAAGATAAGGGGATTAAAAAAACCCCTACAGATCAATGTGAATCTGCAAGAGAGTTTTAATTAAGTACTAATGAGGCAGATCAGGAATCATGAAGCAGTTCATATAGAGAAAGACAGAAATAGGAAATACTTTAATTATTATTACATTGCTCCTTTCTTTCAAAAACAACACATTATTTTAATCTCTGGTTCTTTGTTACTTGGTCAGGGTCTTTGTCTACAGCTACGGTCATAGTGGTTTGTGGAATGAAAATAACAGATATCTGCTAAAGGGAGTATGAATTCCTTATTGTCATGCTGCTGACCTTTTCTCAAAAAAGTAAATGTATATTCAAAGACAAAGAAGAATTGGGTGTAGCATCAGGGTTTCTTTTATAAAATTTTCAGTTTACTGTAGATTTAAATTCTTAATTATTGGTCCATGTAAAAAAAATTGATGTGCAAATGGAAGTCATAACTTCCACAAGCCTGTTTCTGTAGAAGCTGCAGCTTCCATACTGCAAATGGATAGCTGATTAATCAGTGAGCTGGCTGGAAACCTGTGTCTAGTTCAGTTTCCAGATCTTCCATAGACTTGCATGACCTTGGGTGAATCATCCTTGCTAAATCCTTGAAGGGACACCTGTCATTTTATGCATTTCCCAGCCCTGTGCAATGAGTAGGAAGCCACATAGCCCAGCTTTGTATGACCTGGCTGATTTACTATGGTAGAGACTGACCTCACATTGCTGAATGCTACACAGAGCAGGACCAGAGCTGGAATTTCAGCTGGGGGAATCACGGAGCAGTTCTGGTTGGAAGGAAGCTCTGCAGGTGATCTGGTCCTACCTCCTGCACTGTTGTCAAAGTTACATCATTTTGCTCAGGAACTGACTGGGCTAGTGAAATTTTGAAAATCTCTGAGGATGGAGTTTCCACAGCCTCTCTGGGAATGTGCTCTGAAGCTTGTCACTCTGATGGTGATTTTTTTTTTTTTTATCTTGCTGGGACTTGTGACCATTGTACTTTGGAGAAGAACCTGGTTTTGCCTTTTCTGTAGTTGCAGTTCAGGTTATGGAAGACTGCAGTTAGTCTTCACTCGTAGTCTTCCTTTCTCCGGGCTGGAAAAACCCTGTTCCCTCAGCCTTTTGCCACGTACTGCAAGCCCTTAACCGTGATCCTGGTCCCCCTCTGGCCTGTCTACAGGTCACGTCACTTGTATTGGGTGGCCAAACTGGAGACAGGGCACCACACACCTCCTCACAAGTGCCAAGTAGAGTGGCATAATAGTTTCCCACCACCCGCTTACTGTACTCCTGGTAATGCAGCACAGCATGCTGTTAGCCTTCGTCACTGCAAGGATGCACTGCTGCCTCATGTTCAGCTTGGTTCCTGCCCCGATCTCCATGGTTTTTCTGCAGAAGCATTATCCAGCCAGCCAGACACTAGCCTGTACTCTTGCATGTTTCTTTTTCTGCTCTGAGGCACTAAAATTTATCTTTGTTGAAGTCTGAATCATTGACCACAACTTTGGGCAAGTTTTTGGTCCAGTAAGTGATTCACCTGTCTTGTAGTTTAGTCATCCAGTCCATCTCCCCAAATCTTACAGAGATTTTTTAAAACTAATTTTCTGCATTCCTAGTCTCATTGTTATAACTTAAAATGTTACTCACTGAGTGAACGACAGTAAAAACACACAGGGGAAAAATGTTTTCCCTTTTCATTTAGCAATAAAGAAGATTGATTTTAGTGTTTGAATATTCCAAATGAGCAGAAGCTGTTCTGGACAACGCGCAAATATTGCAATTTTATTGCAGGGAGAGAAGAATCCTGGGTCAGGCTGACTGGGGAATAAATAGTGCCCACCTCAGTTAGTGCCAGAGGGCACTACCGAGGGTGGGCTATGATGGCTTTGGCTGAGAGGACGATAGAGGAGTGCTGAGCATCTGCACAGGAGGTCTAGTTCTGGAGACTCTAGGCGTGTCCTAAATGCAGCACAATAATTATTCCACAAGCTACAAGTTGATGTCAACAATTAATCGGCCCAGCCATCTCATTTACTATTTGCTTGCTGCCTTGCCTCCTTGCAGGTCAGTTATCATTTTGTGCAGCTTACTGGTTGTACATTAAACTCCCAGAGGGATGATGCTAGCAGGAGTTAGCACATTCAATTTGCCTGAAGCAGGAAAGTTGAAAACATATATATGCAGTTCATTAAATTTGTTTCTCATTAGAATTTTACTAAGCATATTTATTTTACTTCTACCGCTGTTTATCCTGTTTTCTCTGGAGTCAGTCATGTATTTACTGGAGTCAAGCATTAGTGTTATCGATCAAATCAATTAAATGTTATTGATCAAATTTTCAGTGCTATTCCTACTATATATTTAATTCGCTAAGTGGTCTGACCTCAAGATTAAGTCAAATGAATTTAAGAACAATAGCCTGTTCACTGTAAATGAAAATTAAATATTTGCTGTAAGTGAGTACTTTCAATGCTACATGTACAATTTTTTTAACATCTTTCTATTCCTCCATAATGGAGAAAGATCTGGTTTAGAGAGCACAGTAAGGTATTTTTTCTCCTTTGTGAAGAAAAGAACTCTAAAGAATCGTGTTAGGAGAGGGAAGCAGAATATGTAAAAGCACAGCTGCCTGAAGGAAGAGGCAAAAGGAGACAACCATTAAGTAATTGGATTAACCTCTATTCGGCCTTTTTCAGATGAGTGATATTTGTTTTGATAACGTCTGTTTGTTTTCTTCTATGTTTACACACAATGTAGAAGCCTTTCTCAAAGACTGAAAAAGAAACTGGAGCATGCATCTCAGTAAAAGACCCTGACTGAGTAATAAAATAATACATCTTTCAGTAGCTTGGAGTCTGGAACAAGGCTGTCCCAGTAGCCATGACCTGAATAATATACAAATGGACATACTGTCTCATACACAACTTCTTTCCAAATTACAGATGCAAGGACAACCTGGGGAGGAAATGAGGAAGAAAACTTTTCTCATTTGACTTAAAAATGGATTTATTGAAGAAAAATTGTCTTAAATTGGAACAAAACATCAAAATCCTTAGATTTTGCAAATGTGGAAGTCCAAAATGTCTTGGATTCAAACAAAATATTTTTTTCCATTGATTTTTTTAATCTTTCACTGAGATCTGAAAAAAAGTTTTTGTGCTTAAACTGATTGTATTTAGTTATTTCAAAACAGGAAAGTGGAAGTTTTATGTTAGAAAAGATAAAAAGGTTAGTTTTGACAGCTTTGAAAGTTAAATGCCCAAACATTTTCTTCTAATATCTTGGCCCATTGTACAGATATGTAATAGAAAAATTCTCTAACATAAACACATTTTGTAGCAGCTGTAGGAAGTGCCCACTTTCCTCAGAGCCTCCATCTTAATTTAACTAGTTTCTGCACGTTTTGCTTGAGGAGAATTTCAGCAAGAACACTGTGTATTTTCCATTTCTGTGGATGAGGTACACGGTTTCCTTTTTCTGCTCTGAACGTGGGTCTGCTGTAAGAGTGGTCCAGCCTGTGACCTTCAGCTCTATCCATCCAAAAAACCCAATCCAGCCATAGCAACTGCATCTATTATTGAGATGAGTATGGGTTTGGGGCCAAGGGCTGGATGGCTGATGTTTCATTTGAAAGAGAACAAAGTTCTGGCTATGGGAAACAACAGGACCAGATGGCAAATATAATATTGCTACTTTTGACTCAGAAGAGGCAAGCAGGAACGAAGTTAGTTCACTGGTGATATTAAAAAAAATCAGAGAGCTAATATAGAGGGAGAGATCTGGCTTCCCTCTTTGTCCTTCACCTTTATTTAGTTAAGTAGTTGGGCTCATTGCCTTAAGTCATGCATTTGTCTGCTAATACTTTCAGAATTTGCAATGAATTTTACTACAGGCTATACTTTACAACTATCTGAAGATTGAAAGTGTAGCAGAGTTCAAGTCCCTGCTCATGAGGAGCATGTGTTTCTGGAGTGCATGCACTAATGTTGCTCTATTTGTACCATCTACACAGAAAGAACTAAATAGGATTTTGTTTAATTCGTTGACCTGGGACCAGCTTTGCTCTGTCCTCAGGCCCATCTGTTACTGCTGTGGTTGAAAGGAGACACATTCCACCTCTTGCTTCTGAACAGCCCAGTCACCCACAGAGGACACTGCAGTCACCAGCCTGCCTGGAAGTATCCTGCCTTCCAGAGGCTAGTGGGGTGATGGACAGACTAAACGAAGCACATCTCTCCGATGCTGAATTGCTACCCAATGCACTTTCACACATCCCTCCAAACTCCTGGTGGATAGTTACAGCCCCAGAAGCTTTGAAATAGTGTCAGGACAAAAAAAGAAGTTGCACAAACACCTTGTCAGAACATTTTGAGTGTCAGAATTTATATGAAACTGGGACAGAAAGTGTCATTGTAATTACTGAGTTCAGTGTCACAGTATTACGGGGCTAACTGCAGCATAAAGTCTTTTTCATAAATGTATCAAAATCCATCTTAAAACCAGTTAGAATTTTTTCCCCTCACACAGTATGATCTCTGGAAGGGCTGTTTCAGTTCTTTACTCAGTTAAGGTTACTGGTATTGCCTTCTTTCACCTTCAGGTACCTATGGACAGCTGCTGAGCAGTTGTCTTCCTCAAGATTTCAGTATCTTCAAAAGTCTGAGTGTTTAACACTGAAAGAAATTGTGTGCATGGCTGCTTCTTTATACCTTTTACAGTTCAAACTTCTTAATTGAAAAAATGCTCATTTCTCCACATGAAATTGTTTGAATCAAACTGGTGTACTTTACTCAGTTAAACGATGCCTGCCTGAGTTGCCTGGGATGGGATTTCCCTGGTAAGTTATAATTTTAGATCCAAAGATTATAAAATATCCAGAGGTTCATGCCTCCTTTGTGGCCTCAGACATTTAGGTATAATACTTAGCAAAGTTAATAAAATTTGCTAATATTTTTCCACTCCACAGCTTTTCTGATCATGATTTATCACCAGATAATGTCACAGTCTCTGGTTTTATGCTGAAGATCCAATGCTGGACTAACCACACAGTCTTGAAAGAACACAGAATGTAAACAGGTCCTAATAAAAAACACCGTTAGAAGCTGTGGTTTTTGGCAAGGGTGCACCATGAAAATTTTATATGGAAACAACTGATTCCATTAATATGTTGCTGGGATAGTGAAAAAGAAACTCTGATGACAGAAGTGTTCTGGAAAGAAACTTGGCAATGGCGGAGAGAGGTAAACTTTTCATGCTCGGAGAAAATAATGTGCACACTGATAAACTCAAGAATGCAGAAGAGTACGATTGGTACTGGAATGAACAAATAAATTACATGAGGTATATCAGATAACAAAGGTCAATGTGAAACTTAGAAAGTTCCAAAAAGTGTGCAAATAGCTACATTGATGAATCTGTACCATTAGTTCTTGAAATGACAGCCTTAGATTTGTCTAGCACTTTTTGGCTGTGATCCTTTGTTCCTCTACTTCCATTCTGTAAACCAAAACACAGATTACACAGTCTAAAAATGAATCTTGTGTGTTTCAGCCACCTCCTTGCAGAGGCTGTGTTGATTATTCTTTAGATACAAGTCAGGAACCTAATGTAGGTAGCTATGTTAGCTAGGTAGTCTGCCTAGGTTAACTTTCTAGTGATAAACACTTTCAGAAAGTGATTCAGAGCAATTAGAATCAGCTTCTGTCTTAGCTGGCTACATTAAATGTTTATACATAAGTATATATGGTGGGAGGCTATCACTGTAATGTTTTATCTTCTTTGCTGCTGCACTAGAAGATATCAAGGGGAAGAATGGCACAGCTGTCACATCACTTCATAATACATCTGATTCCTCATGGAGAGAAGGTGAGCCTCTTGCTCTCTGGTTAAAAACGAACCAAAGTGTTCCTATGCCAGAGCAGTATGAGAAGGAGTGATAACTCATGATCTCATTTCTTCTTCGGATCATGTCAGGGTTTCTCAGCTATGTAGTATCCCATAAACAAAATTTGTTGAAATATATTGATCTTGTTGAGAGTTATTAGTTCATCTCTTCCACTATGCAAGACTCTCTACAGGAACATTACCTACATATTTATACATTCAGGTGATCAATCTTTTTCTGCTTCATGTGAATCTTTTGTTCTATGGTACATTTACTGTTAGGCAGCTTTCCCTGAGATTGACATTAAATTTGCACCAGATTCTAAGGGAGTGTAAGCAAAATCTCTTGATATGAATAAGCATAGCTGAGTGCTACAGGCTGTTAACATTTGGGAGCTTTGAACCAGGATTTCCTAACAGAAGAGACAAATGCAGACAGGTTTAGCACTGCTCCAGGAGGCTAAATCTGAAGACACTTCACTCTATCTGCGAACATCAAGACAAATCAGAAGCCAAAATCATTTCACCTTGGAGTCTGCTAAAGAAGGTGCTTTCCTCATACAAATGAACATCCTTTTCCTGGTAGCATGACAATGTTATTTCTTACAGAGGATACTGGATTTTGGTTTTAGTTTCTTTCTGACATGTTTTAGTACTAGAAAGAAAAATATTGGTAACAGTGCTTTGGTATTTTTGTAGTCACTGTATGTGTCACTTCTGTTGCAAGCACCTAATGAAGACAAATAAATGGTACCACAAGTGCTCTGTTTCATGATTGCTTGTGCACATTGTATGAGCACATACAACAAAACCTCAACAAAGGTCAGCACACTGAATGGGTGGTGGAAAATACATCTATAATTATCCAAGTTTCTCCTCTAACTGGAAATATTTTTTTTGGATAAATATCCCAGGAGAAATGAAGATACACACTAACGACTCAAAAAATTGCCCTGGTCAAGCTCTAAGACCCAGTCAACTTTAAACATTAGGGAAAGGTGAACCTGTATGCAGAGCCGGCATGCACAAAAGAACCTTACCTTAATAGTATATCCTCTGTTAGCAGGATAAATTATTTAGCTAATATTAATAGATCAATTCCAATCCAGATATGTAGCTTTTGATTTAAATCAGCCTCTAATTGCCCAGGTTGTGGATGCCCCATCCCTGGAGGCATTCAAAGCCAGGCTGGGTGTGGCTCTGAGCAGCCTGGTCTAGTGGTTAGAGACCCTGCATATGGTGGAGAGGTTGAAACTAGATGATCACTATGGTCCTTTTCAACCCAGGCCATTCTATGATTCTATGATTCTACGATTCTATGAGTCTATGAGTCTATGATTCTGTGATTCTGACCTGGCAGTATGCTTTCCAGTGCCAAAATGGGTGGTCTAACATAGTGCCTGCCCCATAAACCATGGTAGCTACTGAACTGTAAGATCAGCATGTTCAATATGTTCAAAAGTGGAGTGGGTATCTGTAGTCGACCAGTGGAGTTCTTCATCGTCAGCGTGAGGAGGTCTTTGCAGTCAGCAGGCGAAGTTCTTGGACACCACGCAGACGAGCCAATTATGACGAAAGTGAAAACCATTTGTTGTGTGTTACTTACATGCTTTTATACAGAGCTCTTTCAGATTTGGCAGCTACTAATTGGATACAATAATTTTAAATTCTTAACAACAAAATCACTATTGGTTACTTTCAATCCTGGGAACGTAATTTTCAAAGCTATGTGAACACAACCTCTGAGATAACTTAGTTGTACTAATTAATTTCTCTCAGTTTCTCCTTATCTTTCTCACATCCTGTATAATTGGATACCTCTGCACGTCTGGTTGCTTTTCTTCTTTCCCAGGATCCTCTGTCAACCTTACAATTACAAAGCCTAAAGTTAGTGTCATAGTTAAAATTCGACTTCAGCACAAAATGCCCCTACAGGTATCATTACTTGTAGGCTTCCTGCTACAAGCTAGGAATTTGGCTATCCATAAAAGATTTGTTAGTGATATTAGTACATGTGAAAGTCTTACCAGTGGTAATTAGCATAGTTATATGCCATGAGGACTTCCTTGTTGCAGTGTAACTGGTTGGTTTTGGTTTAGAATTACAGAATAATTTACATTGGAAAAGACCTTTAAGATCATCAAGTCCAACTGTAAACCTGACGCTGCCAAGTCCACCACTAAACCATGTCCCTAAGCATCACATCTACATGTCTTTCAAATACCTCCAGAGATAGTGACTCAACTGCTTCCCTGGGCAGCTTGTTCCAGTGCTTGACAACCCTTTCAGTGAAGAAATTTTTCCTAATATCTAGTCTAAACCTGTCCTGGCACAACTTGAGGACATTTCCTGAACTTAATCTTTTTCTGAGAAACATCACTTTATACAAAATAAGAAAGACTAAGAAAAGGTTGGTGAAGACAAGAAAAGAGAGAGGAATAATGGAATATGATCCTGGGCAACAAGCTCTAGGTGGCCCTGATTGAGCAGGGGTGTTGGACAAGCTGACTTCCAGAAGTCCCTTCCAACCTTGACCATTCTGTGATTCTGTGAATAATCTATCAGTGTAGTAGTTTAACTTGTATTTTAGCTTATTCTGAGAAATTTCCTCTGCAGAAAAAGATTCCTTAATGCACAAGGAGAGTGGAACTGCAGAAACTGCTGATGAACGGACTGAGAATGACCAGCAGAGGTACTGGCTTTTGTAATGTGGGATTCTTTTCTTCAGGAAGTGACCTGGGAAAGTAATTTTTTTCACAGCTGTGGAAAAAATGCTCAGGCAGTAACAGCTAGGTCTGTCTTGAAACCAGCTTTCAGTACTGAGTCTTGATATCCCATTGCTACTCCCCTGACCTCTACAGCTGTTTGACTATAAAATTTAGTCAACGACCAACAACATGCTCTGAGCACCGTGGTGTGAAAAATAAACAGTTAAGTTTTCAGCAGTTCTCTGATGACAGGTTGTTTTTTTGCATAAAATGAATTGTTTTATTGAGTGGTCCTGTTCTGCTGCACTCTTAGTCCTTGTGTCTCATCACCACTTGAAATACAGGTGTCAGCCGTATTCCATAATTTTACACATGAATACTTTTTGTGACTGATTTTACCTAATTTGCTAGATAGATGCAACAGCTTCTGGGGTCCTCCACTTTGGTAGGGGGGTGTACCTCTCCATTGTAATTTAGCTGTATGTTGGCAATCTGTATGTTGGCAGTTTTCCCACCTTCCCTGATGTTTCCAAGCCTGATTTACACAACAAGGTTGCTGTATTCCAGCCTAATGGCCTTATTAAAATTAAGCATCTTGGGCACAAACAAAGTTTTTCAAAGAAGATGCTGTCTTTGTGGCAAGAACTACTATAAGGGGACCAGACGTTTCAGTCTGAGTAATTCCAAGACACAGCCTATTCTTAGGGTTTATTGATAAGCAGCAGCAACAAAGTAGGTGCTTTTAAATGAAGGTTCAAGCAGCATTGCACATCCAACATTGCTCACTATATTGGAAATTACGCAGTCCTCAGTGCCTTAACTGTGCATGCTAAAACCCTAATGTATAGTGTCCCAGAGGTTTATTGAAAAGGCACTACCAAAGAGATCCTCCTTTTTCTTCAGAACTGCAGATCTTCAGAACTCAGACACCGGTTCTCAAGCAAACAACTCCCCAAGAACACAGGAAACCTGTGTTCTGGATCGTTTGTATTTGTATTAGTAGAAAGTAACACCTGGATTTCTTGGCAAATATTTTTAGATTAAGAAAATTATATCAGCAAAGGATGTGCATGTTTAGTATCACTTTTTCTTTAATTCTTACTTCAGTAAAACAGCACAATAAACACATCCCTTTTTCAACATTGCTTCACTGATGAATGACAATGTAGATTTGGGCTCTTCAGGTTGAGAAAAAAGGACGACTGGGAATATAAAAGAAGACCATGAAATCAGGAGTATCATAAAGGACAGAAATAGGAAATTACTGTACACTCATTTCTAGTGCAAAAATGGAGGCCAATCAAATGAAACTAGCAAGTGGCAGGTGAAAGCAAACTAGAGCATATGATTCTCCACACAGCATGCTCGCTCACTCCCAAGTATTTTGAGTGTTAATATTTTACAGAGTTTAAAAGATGGTTAAACTGATGACAGAAGAATTTATTTAAGGTTGCTAATTAGAAAGACAACCCTAGTTCGGGAAACTTATTTCTGCATGTTGTTATATATTTGCCCAGGTGGCCAAGACGGCCAATGGCATCCTGGCCTGCATCAGAAATGGTGTGGCCAGCAGGACTAGGGAAGTGATTGTGCCCCTGTACTTGCCACCGGTGAGGCTGCACCTTGAATCCTGTGTTCAGTTTTGGGCCCCTCACCACAGGAAGGACATTGAGGTGCTGGAGCAGGTCCAGAGAAGGGCAACGAAGCTGGTGAAGGGTCTGGAGCACAGGTCTGAAGTGGAGTGGCTGAGGGAGCTGGGGTTGTTTAGTCTAGAGAAGAGGAGGCTGAGAGGAGACCTCATCACTCTCTACAACTCCCTGAAAGGAGGTTGTAGTGAGGTGGGTGCTGGCCTCTTCTCTAAAGTAACAAGTGATAGGCCAAGAGGAAATGGCCTCAAGTTGCATCAGGGGAGGATTAGACTGGATATTAGAAAAAGTTTCTTCGGTGACAGAGTGATCAGGCATTTGAACAGGCTTCCTAGGAAAGTGGTGGAGTCACCATCCCTAGAGGTGTTCAGGAAACGTGTAGATAAGGTGCTTAGGGACATGGTTTATTGAGTTAGGTGGTGTTGGGTTGGACTTGGTGATCCTTAAGGTCTTTTCCAACCTTAATGATGCTATGATTCTATGAAACAGCAGTAAACCCTTGTATTGTAACTCCCCCACCTCAATTACCCCAAAAAGACAAAGTCTACAAATCCAACTTATGCTTCTTCCCTTTTCATTCACCATAGTGATGTAAATAGTGTGTCACCTCTTCACTTGGTGAGAAAAAAGAAAAAAACAATTAGAAAGTCTAGTGGAAACTTTACTCCTGTGACATGGAATTAAAAGCGGAGAGGGAGTAAGAAGAGAGAAATGACACTGACATGCCCTATCTAATGTGAATACTTTTACTTTCGGCAACTAAAAACTCACAGAAATACAGAGAAGTGCTGCATTGCATTTTGTCCGTTCGTCAAGATTGTGGCCATATCCTGAAAGCATGTCCATTTCTAGTTTAGTTCTGGGTGCTTAGCATCGTATTGTCATAGATGAATCTCATATAGCTCTAACTTTATGAAAGCTAGAGAGATCTGCTCTTAGCCAGTCCAGAATACAGCAAATGTCAGAAGATGTGATCCTCTCATGGGTAATTCATCCCACCCATTGCAGGATATGTTAGTTGTTATCAGGAGGTAACAGTCTCTCTTCATTGACTACTGACAGTATTGGACGACTACCTTACACTGGAGACCTAACAAACCAGAGACAAGTCAAGTGAGACAAATCCCATTCTAAGTGTCCTTTGAGAGGTACTGTTCTTTTGAACTTTAGCTGTTCTCCTTTTGTATAGCAGCGCATCTTCACTGTGATCTATTGGGAAATCAGAAATAAAGCCTCAGAGGTTGTTCACAGCTCATCTTGTAGATTTATTCTCATAAAGTCTAAAGTAATAGAAATACATAATAGAGCTGGATATTTTTTCTCATCCCCCTATGGCTCTACAAATTAGGACAGCTGCAAATGCAGAAGCTGGTCCAGCTGCAGGAATCTTAAATAACAGTATTTAATTTCTAGATGTTGGTGCTACTCAAAGTTCCTGGAAGAGCAGTAGTGTCACTGGGATTCACAAATTTTTTATTACTGAAGAAAGGTCTGAATTACCAGAAATAAGTTTAGTGTAGCCCACCATTTTCAAAGATATTTGAAAATATGCCATAGCATTGAATGTCAGAACGCAACCATTTAAATGAAAGCACCTCAAATGCTCTTTTGGAAGCTGGTTGACTTTGGAAGAGCATATACTTCATTGGCATTTCAGAATTTGTTGCTACACCAAGAAAAATGTTAAGGATATACACTAACTCAACCATTGCACATAGGGCTAGAATGGACACTATGAGGTGATCATCCTTGCCCCTAGGCAGGATCAGATATAATGTTGTCATTCCTGACACATGTTTATCTAAGCTTTCTTTTAAAAGTTTTGAAAATTCTGTGGAGTTTATCAATTTTACACTGATTAACTATCTTTACAACCAGAAAGTCTTCTAAAGTTTAATGAAACCCTTAAATAAATTATTTTTCTGATATTTGGAGTGTAGGCAGAGAACGTAACTCTACCTTTATTTCTGCAGTGAGAGGAGTATGCACATTTTCTTCTTTTTATCCGTGCACATTGGAATTTTAAACAGCAGCCAGAATCACATTTGTTGAAATACTACACCATACAGACCAGAAGAGATGGTGCCTACTCTGGTGGCAAAAAGATTTATTGTATATGAATATTTGTTTCACACAGAGAGTTCCTAGTATTGTTGTATGAGGTTATACTTTTGTACAGCACAAAGGCAGAAGTATTAAGCCCAGGGCTGAGTTTTGCAAGAAAATTTGACGGTTGAAAAGATTTTGAGCTGTTTTCTGTTGTGAGAACTGGAAGAAGCAGGCAATAGAACAAATGTTTCACAGAATCTTGTGGAAAGCTGAGGCAGGAGCTGTTGGAAGGGAAGAAGTTTTACTGGTGTGGTAACAGGCTCTGTACGTCTCTTCCCAGAGCTCAGATAGAAGTTACTTCGTTGTCTCATGGGGTATTAGTGATTATTTTTTTCATTTACAAAAAAAGAACAGAAGCATTATCCAATATTTGTTCCAATGGAAACAAATTTACACACCGGAAGATGGCTTTGGACATATGGCAAAAAAAGCAAAATTAATTACCCCTGGTATGGACAATTGGTTTCCTGTCAGGCACAATGATGAGATCCGGGACCTTCTGTTTTCCTTTCTTGTACCTGTGTGAGTGTAATATAAATGATTGTGCACTGAAATTGGACAAGGGGATAGAAATTATTACAATTTTTGTGTAATCCCACGTTTTAAATTTTTTAGATTAGACGAGTTTAGCAGTGACTGTTTTGCTTTTGTCAATTTTCAGGTTAAAACGAGTATTAACACAGTAATATACATTGGACTCACGATAGCTAAAAACTGGATGACTTTTTGGCTGAATTGTCATTTTCATAGTATATAATTATTAATACATATTATTGTGATGTTAATGTTCATTTTAAGATGTGTGCCAAGCCCTGTGCAAATATGTAGCAAATGATGGTTACTAACAATGACAATTAACAGAGCAACCAGCCTAGAAGAGTTCAGGAGCACTCTGCCTGGGTGCCCTCTAAGGGATGAGCTGGGAGTAACTACCCTGACTCTGACAAACTCGTGAAGCAAATAACTCTGGGTCTTCACACATATTATGAGCCCATTCACCATAATTACTTTTGAGACCATATCTGGTGGGGAAGGTAACTACTTGCCTGTGAGGTGACAGCAGTTCAGTCTGCAGGAAGAGTCTAGATTTCCAACACATCACAGAAGCAAACCTTCATTTCCTAGTAATTTTCTAGCACACAATTATTAGTTTTCCAGAGAGCATTGGAATCACAATGCAGAGAGGCGATTTTTCTTTCCCCAGAGGAACTAACAGTCAAAGTGCTTTGGGGTGGTATTTGTCCTTCAGCAGAGGATGGTACAGACAGCTCAGGGTATTTGGGTGCTTGTCAGACACAGAGAGAGGGAAGGAAAAGAGAATGCTAATATTTGATAGGGTCAGCATCTTCAGCTGCATAGCTTCAGATTTATGCTGGCTTGGCCAATTGATTTGATCAGGGATTGATACCTATTAAAACTATTATTAAAAATAATTTTAAAAGGAGACACAGCCTGCTTGTGGTTTGCAAGGGAAATGGATTGAGTTCCCTTTTCGTAAAACTGAACATGAGCACTGTACATCCAAAGATAGCTACTCAAGAAATACTTGCAAAATTGAACGCCACTGTCCCAGGGAAGACAGAAAATGCTTGAGGGTGCCAAAATTTAGCTTTGTAGAAGTGACCTTACGGTTTCTTGAGTTTCATAACCTCCAAATATCCCAGGGCCTCATTTTGCTTGAGCCTTGACTTTGCTCTCATCTGCTTTCACTGTCCTATTTCCCATTCCCTCCTGGTGTGGCTGAATCCTTGCAGGTCTTAGTCTCTCCTCTCATCTGGAGAGGGAAGGAAAGAAGAAAGTCTTCCTCAGTAATGAAAGGTCCCACTAGCTTAGTTGCACTCGTATTTGTGCCCTCAATCTCTCACTCTCACGTGCATTATTTTCCACTCAATAGTTTGGCCCCAGGCCTCATCTCAGAAGTCTAAAATTTGCTTCATAACACAACCACTATTTTGGATACTTTAGAAGGCTTTCCACTAAAAGAAAGTCTGTTTTTAAACTTTAAAATAATTTGAGTTAATTTTAGTGTAAAAACATTAAATTTCAAGGTACAAAGGTGCACATCTAGCAGCAACTAGGTTGCTATTCTAGGTAAACATCTCCAAAATTAAAAGCTTTACAGCTTTTCCACTTTTTCGTCTCCCGGAGATCATCAGTGATGGGGTTTGTTTGAATCTGTGCCTCCTGCAGGTCTTCAGAGAATAAAAATTCTGTTTTTCAGGGTCAAACACAACAATAATTAGCATAGCTTCATCAATGATCCACAGTGAAGTGCTTTGTTCAGGTCTCTGCCTCCTGTGGGACTTCATAGTAGGCAAAATCCAATTTTGAGAGTCACATACAACAATAAATTCCCATGGCTTCATCAATATCAATGGGAGAACACTAATGTAAACCTTTACTAAATGACGATAGTTGTGTTTGTGAAAAGATGAGACAAGGTAGTGCAGGAGACTGAGACCTCTTACACACACAGACAGCATGGGAAGAAGGGGGTGTTTTAATCTGCAAACCTTTTGTTTGTCAAAGATGGACTTTAAACAGTTGTGCTTTATTCCAGCTTGAGTCATTAGACTTGATATAAAAGGCCATATGATGAAATATAGGGGCCTATTTTGGCTTTAAATCCCATGAGTTTACAAATGTGCACTGAAGGAGAGTGTTTAACTCTCTGCATGTGCATATCCATAGGAGTACAGGTGCTTCGCTGCATCTGCACACACCCAGACATTTCTTCTCATCAGTCTTTGCATGCTATCTTCACAAAGTGTGAGAGGTATGTCCTCAGATTGCTGATACGGTGTAACTCCACTAAATCTACTTTTCAAGTGATTGGTATTTGAACCATCAACAGATTGCCATCCTCAATGTAAAAAGCTTTTACTGCTGTCGTTGCAGAAGACAACATCTACATCATGTGATTCTACATGTAATTATCCATTTCTCTTTTTTAAAAACAACATTTAAAGTGTATGAAAATACTGGAGAAGGTCTTCCATGCTATTACTCAGTGATACTAGTATAAATATCAAACAGCCTCCTAAATATTTTAATTAACTTTCCTTCATTTAGAAGGTTTGGTTAAATTATTTATATAGCAAAAAAACCCAACCCTGATGGAAGAGATTTATTTAAAAATAAAATACAAAACTTGCTTATATTGATTCTTCCTTTATAAGTCTAAAATACCCAACTCCATACTAAAAAGAAGTCTTTGCATCTGAGTTAAAGATTTTATTTTTACAGCATATTAATATTAGAGAACAAATGTTAGAGAATGGTTTTAATACTCTGAAAATATGCATATATCTAAACAAAAGCAGAGAAAGGTGCATTCTTGGAAGCAAAAGACTCAGAATGGTTACAAGCTATAGAAGCTGTTCATAGGAGGGGTCAGTCTGCAGGGTGAAAGCTGTCAAATGGGGTCATACTCAAACCTTGTTAACTGCTCTGCTGCTGCAATATTTTTCGGAGAATTTATGAAGTCAACTAAACTGCAGAAACCATTTTTATTGCAGTATGCCAATCACTACCATCCATGATACAACTGCCCACAAACAGATGAAAAATGTGAATTGATCTCCCATACCTGTATTAATTTGATAATATTTCTTCCTCTGGTTACATGGACTTACCATTTTCACTAATTGTAACCCACTGAAACTATAGGACATCAACAACACTGCTACAAACTAAAAATTCATTAAGTTTCAGGCAAATGAGAGGCATACTGTTGGTTTTAATTCCTGGAAGCTGAAGCACACAGATGTTTCATTTTCAGTGACATTTAGCATTTAATAACCTTACTGCCATCAATACTAATTTCCCAAGTGCCTTTTCTGATATTGTTTTGAAAATGAAGATGTGAAAAAATGTCTTGGTACTTCATTCTTCTTTTCTACTTTTTGGGGAAACTTCCCAAATGATTAGCTAAATGACCAATTTGTTAAAAAAAAATGTATTCAGGGTTGGATCCAAGCATCCTTCAAGTCTATAGGATTCTGTTAAATTCTGTTGGCAAGGCATTCAAAAACACTCTTGGCAATTAACTAAAAAGGAAGAAGTTTTGCCTGATTTAAACAGTTAGAGTCTTAAAGTCTTAGAAAAGCAGATACTTTAATTAGTTTTTCTCTCCTACTTTTGCAATTTAAAATTTTTTTTGTGAGTTTAGAAAAAAATTGCTAATGCTATTTGACTCACCACTCCAGCCTGCTTGTTCTATTTTACTAATTTGATTTATCAGAGAACATGTCATTCCAATCAAAATGTCAGTGGTAGGTATGCAGGTGTAGGATACCTGTGTATACACTCACATACATACATATATATATACACACATATATATATGACAACCTTGTTGACTTCCACACTCTAAAAAATCACCAAGCAGTAGTGATTTATCCAGATTTCTCAAGCCAGGCTTACACTCACTCATTAACGGTCAAGGAGAGAACAAAGAGACCCAGCTGTTTTGAGAGAGGGTGGCCATATCACTTTGGCAGGAAGATACAATATTTAGAGAGGCATATGGAAAGTTCTCATCAAGTTGTCTTCATGTTGCCTTTTCTTCACTGAAATGCTATAGCTAAGCTCTAATTGAACAGCATGGTACTCAAGACTCCTCCTTTGCATTGTTCATCTTCTAAAAGAAAAAAACACAGAAGGTGGGTTGCACAATAAAAGTGCATCTGTGTCGTTGTTCAGCTGGAAAGTGCATTGGAGTTTTGATGTCAGCAGCTTTATTTTCCCATTTCTTTGGGAGGTCCAAGACTGAGAAAACCTTCATTTTGTAATGCCCCTCCGCAGAATAAAAAAGCACCTGATTAAAGTGTTTCTGTTTACCCTTTACCATAATTGCAATTTTTCAGTTTGTTGGTTTGGTTTCAAAGAATGTTTGCTTTTTCTGCTAGCTGGAGCTTAGCATGGGGTAGATGGGAGAATAAATGTATTTCTGAGCAAAATTTAGCACAAAAAAACTAGAACGCTTTAGAATTATAAAAGCAAATATCACACTTACCAGGAAGAAGCTGCTTATTACCTCCACTACTAACCACATTCAGTGATTTGCTGGTTCAGACACCAGACAGTGTTACTTAATATGATTTCCTATTGATGGCTGAGACAAAACCCAGTGGTTTAGGATATGAGCATGCTAATTACCATTAGATATTCTCAGAGAAAATTAAGAGAAGGTTTCAGGTAAAAAAGAAAATCTGAAAAGAAGTTTGTGTGTGGAAGGAGTATCCTTTCATCTATAGAAAACGAGACCAATTGTTTTTTTCTTAACACAGAGCAAGAACCAAACCAAAGTGAACTCAGGGATCACTTTGGTCATTTGAGCAAGGACATAATTTTCCCTTTGAGAAAGAAACTCATGCAAAGAAAGACGTTCAAAGTTATAAACAAATTTTATCTAGTGAATATTGGTAAAACAGAACCTCCCACAACAAAAGTGGAATGTTCATTTTTTGCAATCCCTTTCCAGAAGGAAACATCACTGAATAAATTAAATTGCTGATCTTCTGGACCAAGTAAAGTAAAATTGTGTTGTAAAAATTTTACTATTTCTATCACAATAAAAGAAAAGACTGGAAATTGAAGAAGACTCCTGAGAAGTATTTACAACAATAACTAAGTGTGGTTCTTGAGATGAGAGTATTGCAGAACAGATTGTTTTGTGGAGGATGTATCACAAGCAACAAGCATACACAGAAATCTGTAAATCAAGAGAAAAAACACAAAAGGTTTATTTTATTGTTTAATTGAAAGGCTAAGACTTCTGCATTGAGAGGTACATTTTGTACAAGGAGGTTTTGCCCACAGGTGAATAATATGACTTCTTGACTGTTTTGGTAGTTGGGAATTTCTGAAGAACTTAACTCAGAATAAATAGATGGTATGAAAGCTAGAAAAATAGTGACCTTTTCAGGTGTATAAATAATACATATTTCGTATTTTCATCTTCCTTTGTGATTTTTCCTTCTGGCAAACTACAAGGTGGCAGAAATATCACCTTCTCAAAGGTGAATCTTTAGCAAATTCTTCTTCTTTTATGCATAGTTGCTGCCTAGGAACCCTCATAAGGCGTCTAATATTTCCTCTTATTTCGTCCATTACCAACTCCTCACACCTTCCCTTTTTCCTCCTCTCAGTACTGTTCGTGTTATCCTTTTACTTTTTTTCTTGGCTTCCAAAATCTTCAATCCTTGGAAAGAAGTGCTGTGATGGTGTGTAACTGTGGGCAGTCAACATCTGACTGTCTTAAGTCCAAAGGAGCTTAAACAACCAGTGGTCTCCCTAAGGGAGTAAGTCTTTCACTCGTTTCTCACTATACTGAGTGGATCATACAGTGGGATGCTGAAGTGGAAGAAAAGTATTACAAAAGATAGGAAAGGGAAGAGTCTTTCGGGTGCTCACCTGAGTGCTTATGTCCTGACAGATAAAGACATCTCTCTGCAACTGTGCTTACTGCACTTCTTGTATTATGTTGGATTAAAGCAAGGTATCACAGTTTTTCTGAAGGAAATTTGGCATCTAACTAAACTATACTAAGCATTAAACAGCTGTGCATAAAAAAAAGCAGCAGTGTAGTTCTAGGGTTGGGGATCAATGGGATAAATCTTTGCAGTGATGTACATGTTATGTATGTTCTGTCTTACAAAGTGGAGACCCTAAATGTAGGACAAATAGCAATTTGTTGCCAGTCAGTAGGAGGTATATAGGATCTGTATAACAACCAGCTGTGGTGGATTAACCTTGGCCAGCAGCCAAACTCTCACCCAGCCACTTGCTTACTTCTCCCCTTGGAGGTGAGAAAATATGAAGAAGAGGAACAAGAAAGCTCATAGGCTGAGATAAAGACAAATAGTTTGATTACTAACTACTGTCATGGACAAAGCAGACTTGGGGAAAGTTAACTCATAAAAATGTATTTACTAATTTCAATAGTGAGAAACAGAAAAACAAACATTTAAACAACACCTTTCCTCCCCCCCTTTCCCGGGCTCAACTTCACTCCTTCACTCCAGTCTCCAGCTGTTACGGTTGGTACATGGTGGTTCCTCTCCACTGCTCTCTTCTTATATTTTTTGCCTTCTCTGCCATGGGTCCTCCATAGGCTGCAGGGGCATCCCTGCTCCAGAGTTGCTGGAAATATACCACTCCTGGTGAGTTCAGCAAGGTTTTAGTATCTCAGAGAAAGTTGCACGGTTTCAAGAAGGGATTAGAAATGCCGATCCACTGGCCCAACCAAGCTGCCGAGTGACAAACGTCCCACGTGGGAAGCCTCATCAAACTCTATGTGGCAAAAGGCTCTTGAACCCCAACACAGAGCTGTGTAATTGCAGCTGTACTATCCAGACTGTAGTCTGGTTCATGCACCACCTCACCTGTTTTAGCAATTGCTGACAGAGGTAAGCCATAGTTCCTCAGGGGAAGGGGGGGGTGGAATCTCACCATTTTTACCTCTCAGTTTCTTGGTGGTCATTTTCCTAATTGTCTGGACTACAGTCTAGTCATTGGAGATTGGAGGTTTGTCTGTACTGATTGTGTTCTATTTTTAAATAACCAAAAAAAAGTGGTTTTGGTACAGATGAATTCCTACCTTGAATGACTGCAGCAGCCATTTAGCTTTTCCTACATTGAAGTGTAATCCACAAAGATTAGCTAAGTATTGCAAAAAGCTAATTAAGAATAAATACAATGATGAGTGATTCATTTTTTCAAACTAATTGTAAAAATTGCCACATCTTTATATTCAGATTTGTATATACTTAGCAGGGACAGAAAACTTACATGTGTAAACCCTTGTCCTCCACTTTTGGATTCACAGGAAAACATATCACAGCCTCTAGAACAAGGTTTGTATTCTTTATTTTCAAATTTATAATATTCAGCATATGATTTTGCAGTATTTCAGGCTAATTTGAGTAAAACCATGCCATTCAAGTAATTTTTTTAAAGTTTTTTTTTTTCAAGTAATTTTTCAAGTAAATTTTTTTAAGTTTTTTAAAGAGAAAAATGCTTGCCACATTGAAAGTGGACCTGTTTCTCTCGTTCTTTGAAGCGGTGGCTGAGATTAAGAAACAACAATAAATGACTGGTTTTATATCACTTATTCAATGATATTAATTGTTTGGAACGTATTATTGTCATTTCCCAACTTAAATGGGAAGAAAGGATTAAGGTTAACTAACTATAATGAACAAAATTTATTTTGCCAAAAGAAGCTGAAAAAATAATGGCTTGTAGTATATTAAAATTTTGTCCTGATTATTTGAATTAGCTAAAGTCTTGAAATAGATTAACAGATTTTCAGAAAGCTATAATCTCATTTTAAGATAGCTTTCACAGCAAAAACCTAGGACAATAGCATCCATAATAACATATACAAAATCACAAACTGGGAAAGAAAAAATGTCACCGGAAATATAAAAAGTCATTGAAATGAAAAGTCATTTGTAATGAAATATTCTCTGTTGGCAGCTCTGTCTCCAGAGCAGATTTTACAGGTAACAGTGGAAGCATTCACCTTGAACGTTTTACCTGCAATATGCTCCTGTGTGGGAAAAGCTACTCCTAGGGCAGGATTTGTTCCTACCTCTTTCCAGAAACCACTGTCTAGACTGCTTGTTGCAATGACAGTCTTTGCAGGACAGAGACTGTGCAATATGAGCGGGCATTAAGACCAAGAATTCAGTTCTCATAAGGCCATGACCAGTAATCAGAGAGAACCAACCTGACCCAGCAGTGTAACAGCAAAGCTTTCTGAATGGCATTAACCTGTCAACCACTCAGTTGCC
>WKFP01015039.1:183671-198556 GCA_011057875.1 Pterocles orientalis
GTTTTATATCACTTATTCAATGATATTAATTGTTTGGAACGTATTATTGTCATTTCCCAATTTAAATGGGAAGAAAGGATTAAGGCTAACTATAATGAACAAAATTTATTTTGCCAAAAGAAGCTGAAAAAATAATGGCTTGTAGTATATTAAAATTTTGTCCTGATTATTTGAATTAGCTAAAGTCTTGAAATCGATTAACAGATTTTCAGAAAGTTATAATCTCATTTTAAGATAGCTTTCACAGCAAAAACCTAGGACAATAGCATCCATAATAACATATACAAAATCACAAACTGGGAAAGAAAAAATGTCACCGGAAATATAAAAAGTCATTAAAAGAGAACTAAAGATTGTCATTTTGTAATGAAATATTCTCTGTTGGCAGCTCTGTCTCCAGAGCAGATTTTACAGGTAACAGTGGAAGCATTCACCTTGAACGTTTTACCTGCAATATGCTCCTGTGTGGGAAAAGCTACTCCTAGGGCAGGATTTGTTCCTACCTCTTTCCAGAAACCACTGTCTAGACTGCTTGTTGCAATGACAGTCTTTGCAGGACAGAGACTGTGCAATATGAGAGGGCATTAAGACCAAGAATTCAGTTCTCATAAGGCCATGACCAGTAATCAGAGAGAACCAACCTGACCCAGCAGTGTAACAGCAAAGCTTTCTGAATGGCATTAACCTGTCAACCACTCAGTTGCCCAAAACTCATGTGAGTCAATTATTTGACTAAGGTTAGGAAGTGAGAGGGGACTGAGGAAGGGGCTGATATTATCTTGAACTATGCTAAAAATAAAAAAGCAGTATATAGCTACTGGTGTAATACTACTAGTAGCTACCCTACAAGTAGTAGGGTTGTACAAAGAGCATCATGCTGCTTCATCAGGTAACTATATAACTAAGATCACTGTTGTAAATTTCATGGATAAAATGCAAAAATGTAGTAAAGAAAAACAAACAAATAGCAGCTTGCAAAAACACATGATTATTTACATTGCCACTAATTGTACAGACAATTGAGATGCTAGTTTTCAATCATGTGTCTTCACATGGATCAAATGTCACCCCATCTCTTTCTGAAGGCAAGAAATCCATTATTTCTACAGAAATGCACAAAATATGGCTGAGGTTTGACAGATCTACTTCCAGTTCTCATCCGTAAGTTATCAACAATGGTTGGTGTGCTGTGAGGAAGTTCTTCAATTTCATCTAGTAAAATCAGGGTGATTTTATGTGCTCCTCTTTGGGATTTTTTGTTTCGTTTTGCTTGTGTGGGTGTTGTGGGTTTTTTTTTGGTTGTCTCTTCCCCTCCTCCCTGCGATCTGAGATTGCATTAAGTTGGCATATTTACCTATTGGAAATTTGGGTTGCTTTGGTTTCACGAGTGACATCTCACGTCATAGCTTTTCATCTGACTTATGCTAATAGCAAATGATTGGCTGGTATGAGACTGTATCATTTACACAATCTTTGCTGCAAGTCAATCTGATTTTCCCCACAGAAGAAAAGTAGAGGTACCAAAATGGGTTCATTTGTTTCTTGGGACCATCAGTCATATTGGTAAAAGTGGTTTTCCTCAACTTTGCTATGTTGTTTCACTTTCTCTGTTCACTTTGGGCTTTAGAAACTTAAGAGTTTATATTTCACCATAGGCAGGGCAAACAGACCGTGCTTTTACAGCTCCAAATTAAGGAGAAATATTAATCATTAACCTGACTTGCGGAGTCGATGTACTGATAGTATGTTGAGCTGCTCAGGGCAAGTATGAGCTTCAAGCTACACTGGTCAATGAGACATAAAAATAGCACCAGTCACAGAGCACATTTTCATGACTTAGTGAGGCTTTTTTCTGTCAGCAATTTGGTTGAACATTAAGAAGAAATGATATAGGATTGCAGGTAGTCTTGCAATCTTGCTGATATAAGAGCTACATTCAACATTTAACTCCCTAGATAATAGTAAACAGAAAACAGACTCACTTCAATGCTGAGCAGGCAGATAAAGAAAAACAAGAGCAAAAGAGACTGGAAAACCCCCCCCCCCACACACACACAATCAGATCAACGCTTTGTTAGCATTGCAGCCTTTCCATAAGAAACGCGGCACTTCTGCATTACTACCTTTGTCAAACACAGTTCATTACTACTTGTTTTTCCTCTGCCCCATGGAAACATTTTCCAGGTATATGTGTCCAAGTGGATCGCATTCTTGCAATTACAAGTACCACTGTAACTACTGTGGCCCTCAGCAGAAAAGGTAAAGTGCAAAATGTGAGCGATCACAGGACTCAGTCTCTCTACTGCCCTGGTTTCCTTGTCTTTCTCTTGGAAGTCTTTGAGTGACTCTTTTTTTCCTTGTTTGAAGGGGGATTAGTGGGAAATTGCAGTCCAAATCCATTAGGTCCGTTTAGGAAGACACACTGAAAGTAGCGGACAGGAGCTGGGAAAACAAGTGAGAGATGGTTAATGACTATGTCTTCCAAACTGGGTATATGAGATTATTCCATGTTCCTTCAGAAAAATTCTGTAAAATTTCGTTGCCATTAACTGAGTTCTAACAGCACAAATCTCTAGTACAATCACAAGCCATGCTCCACGTATCAACAAGATTTTAGCTAAAAGGCTCAATGTGACAAGATCAGAAATTATTGACAATTTCACATTTAAATCCATTTTTCCACTCAGTGTTACAGTCCTACTTCTCCCAGATTACTTGCATTTTGGGATAGTTGAACAGAACGCCCAAAACTCACACATATAGAATCATAGAATCATAAAGGTTGGAAAAGACCTCAAGGATCATCAAGTCCAACTGTCAACCCAACACTACCTAACTCACTAAACTATATCCCTAAGCACCACATCTACGCATTTCTTTAACATCTCCAGGGATGGTGACTCCACCACTTTCCTGGGAAGCCTGTTCCAATGCCTAATCACTCTTTCAGTGAAGAATTTTTTTCTAATATCCAGCCTAAACCTCCCCTGGCTCAACTTGAGGCCATTTCCTCTTGTCCTATCACTTGTTACTTTAGAGAAGAGGCCAGCACCCGCCTCACTACAACCTCCTTTCAGGGAGTTGTAGAGAGTGATAATGTCCTTCCTGTGGTGAGGGGCCCAAAACTGAACACAGGATTCAAGGTGTGGCCTCACCAGTGCTGAGTACAGGGGCACAATCACTTCCCTAGTCCTGCTGACCACACCATTTCTGATGCAGGCCAGGATGCCGTTGGACTTCTTGGCTACCTGGGCACACTGCTGGCTCATGTTCAGCCTGGTGTAGACCAGCACCCCCATGTCCCTCTCTGCTGGGCAGCTTTCAAGCCACTCAGCCCCAAGCCTGTAGCATTGCAGGGGGTTGTTGTGACCAAAGTGCAGGACCCGGCACTTGGCTTTACTGGACCTCATACCATTGGCCTCAGCCCATCGGTCCAGCCTGTCCAGATCCCTCTGCAAAGCCTTCCTACCATCAAAGAGGTCAACACACCCACTCAATCTGGTGTCATCAGCAAATTTACTGAGGGAGCACTCAATCCCCTCATCCAGGTCATTGATAAAGATGTTAAACAGGACAGGCCCCAAAACCGATCCCTGGGGAACACCACTGGTGACTGGCTGTCACCTGGACTTAACTCCGTTCACCACGACTCTCTGGGCTCGGCCATCCAGCCAGTTTTTTATCCAGCAAAGGGTGTTCCTGTCTAAAGCCATGAGCCACTAGCTTTTCTAGGAGAATGCTGTGGGACATGGTGTCAAAAGCCTTGCTAAATATTTTATGATTTTATATTTCACAGCCACTTTCAGATACATTGAAGAGTTCTAGAAGGACTCACATCTAATAGTAATAATGGCATATTTTTTTTTAGGTTTCAAATGAATTACCTGTCATTATGAATAAGGGGATCATAAATGAGAGTACGTTTCCTAGTTTTTCACAGTCAGGGAGATTTTTGTACCTATTGAATTTTGAGCACTAGCCTGTGTACTCGCACATTACGTTTTAAGGGCTTTCAGGAACACATACTTTCAGCACAGATTGAATTGACCTAATTTGTTCCAGAAGCTGAGTTTTGCACTCTGAGATTAATGTTGACAAGATTTTGAAAGATAACTATTAGTCAGTTATTTGTTTAGGAAAATGATTGGAGGAAGGTTGGCATCTGAAACAAGCTAGTTTTCATGCCATTGATTTTCTGATGCCTTTTTCTTTCCTCTGCTATTCATTCTTTATTAAAAAAAATTAGCTGTTCCCTGTGGTAGTTCTAATTTGAGATGGAATCCAGGGCTTCCTGTGTTATAAACTGAGGTGCAGGCTTTATCTTTGAATGCCAAGTCAGAGTAAATGGTGGAATACAGAATGGTGTGTCAGAAATGTCAGTATGTTCAATCCAGTTATATTATTCTCTGTGATCTTCTTGCCTGACTCATGCAAAGGTTAAGCCTTTGTTGTCTGAAGAGCACTCTTGGAAACGGAGTTAGAAATCAGATCTTTCAGTAAAAGACTTACTGCTTCCCCCCTAAATTTAAGAACTGAAACATTTTTCCTCAAAATCTTCAGGCTTTCAGTGTTCCTCTGTGAGATGATTCCGAGATTTCTTCAGAAAGCAGGGACAAAGCAACTCCCGCGACTAGAGCTCACAACCCGAATGTGAGAGACTGAAGTTCCCCTGCAGAGCCCTGCAAGCAATGGACTAGGTGCTTAGTGTGGACGTGCTATGTCCTCTACTCTTGGCCATTTTGTGGTGGTACTTGGGCAAGATCTGGAAGTTTCTAGGATATGTTACAGTTTCAACAACTAGACATGCCATCCTTGAACTAAGGTAACTTTTGTGAGCATAACTAACTAAAGCAGTATATTGCCACAAAAATACTGTGATTAAGATCAATGTTTTCTAGCAAAGAAGTTTCTCAGAGACTTCTCAATCAGATCTTCTTTAAAAAACCCCAAACATACAAGATCCTAAAATTTGCTCCCAGTGGGTCTCAATTTGACAGAAATACCTTACAGGAAGAAAGTTGCCAATTAAAAACTCACCTTTCTCTTTTAAAATGGAAATTACTTCTCCATATTCCTCTAATGGATATAAAAATTAAAATAGAAAAGACAATAGCTCTCTCTTCTTTATGGAAAAGTGAAGCAGGGCATCATGCCCTTGCTAAACCAAGCAAATACCAAGAAAGAGTTTATTTAAGAGTAATAAAAATTGTTAAAAACCCCTGCATTGTACATGCAGTCAGAATGCAAAAATTTAACTTTTTCTTTTCATACATTCACAAAGTCCTGATATATACTAGATTACATAGCTACATATTTACAAACATTTTAAACACAGTTATATGTCATAATTATAGCATGCCTGACACCACAGTGTTTTCAGAGATGTTATCACCATTTTAAAATCACCAGTAGTACTGGCTGCTGCACCCATTTAACTTGAAACTCTGACTTACAGTCTGTTAAAAGCCACTAAATTAATTCAGGGAAAGGGCAGACTTCCAGGTTTTTGAAACTTGGCTGACAGCCAGAAACAAGTTCCCATGGGCTGTAATACTAAATTTGAAAAATATGCAGAGAAAACCATTGTTTTGAAAAAAGAAATCTGAAATTTATGTTTATTTGGAATGCATAACACTAAAGATCACCCTTGGTTGTGTTATCCCTGAGATATCAGTAGTGTTTGTGAAGCGAACGGTGGGTTTTGGCTTATATGTACGTACATTGAGTGTAACATTTTGAAGTGACATTCAAAAGTTTATATAGCCTGTTGCTAATCATCTGCCTTCAGAAAATATGAGGGAAATGTAGGATAAAGAAGATATTCAGGAGAGAGAGGGGCTTTTATTAATTTTGCCTGCTACCTCAATTCATAAGCCAGTAGCTTAGTTTGTTACCATATTTAACTATCTGTGATGAAACTTTCAGTGCTGAAATTACTTGCAAACTTGAGCTTATTTTTTTGGTAAAGAACCTCAACAGAACAGTGTAGGTGTATACATATATATATATACACACACACATATATATATAAACAGCTAGGAAAAAAAAGTTTTCTTCTCTTAGTATTAAAAATTCTTCTTTTTTTCAAAAGTGTCAGTATTGTAGGAGGCTAAAGGGGCAGCTTCAAGGGAAGAAGATGTCTGAATTTTATGTCAAGGGTAATGAGACTGGCATGGGATGCTGCAGTGGAGACTGTGACTGCTCGAATGAAAGAAAGAAGGCCTGTCGTGGCAGGACACCAACACTAATCTAGCAAAGTGCCTGGACCAGGTGACTCTTGGGGTGACCAGAAGAAAAAACAGGTGACGTTCAACTCGAGCAAAGAGCTTGAAGAAAAACTGGACATAGCTGTGTTAAGAGATTGCGGCCAAGGAGCCAAGGAAAGTGATAAGGGAACCTCATGGTAAGACGGGAGACTAGGGCTAGAGATTATGACAGCTAGAAAAAAACAAAGAGTAAGAGTTACCTTGTGGACAAACTGAGAGTGGGAAATCCTGAAGAGTGGGAGTAAGATAGGTTAAACACTGCAAATGGGATGGGAATAAGAACAAGGGGAGAAGAAAATGCAGGATATGTACAAGAATTTTTAAGATGAGGAGAAAAAAAAAAAAACAAGCCACCTTTTCCAGGAGCGTACGGTATGGGGTATAAGGCTCAAAAGCCTATGAATATTGCAGCATGCTGTCTTTCAAAACCAGTGTTTTGGCCAATCATCTGCTGTCAGCCATCAGTCAAAACCACTGGTAAAACATTTCATATCTCTTCAGTGCTCCCGTATGTCAAAGATGACAGCCTAACGCTGTTGGCAAGTTTTCCTTTAATGCAAACGACAGTAGCTCTTGATAAGGGTCCAGCCTTTAGGGTCTGCATGGGCTGTAGCATCAGGCTCTGAATTGGCATGCAGCAGTGTGCAGGGCCAAGGCTCCTGCCACACTGACACTCTTCTCTATGATATGAGTGAAGCAGTAAGAGTGTTGCATCCTGAGGAAAGATACACTAAAAAAAGCAAGTACTTTTTTATCAATACTGTAGTAGAGGATTTAAAATATCCACATATCCCCAAGCAACTTTATAAATAAAAAGTGGTATCTGAAACAAGAATATGGAAACAGTAACTTTTCTGAAATTCTTTAGAAAATCTACAAATATTTCTGAAAAATTGTTTTCACTTTTAACTGGAATGTCATTGGAACGAATCTGAAATGTTTCATTCTGAAACTAATAGTTCCCATTTTCTTCAAATTTTTTTGGAAGGGTTAGACAAACTGAAGCAAAATGTTTCATGGATTTATCCTACTATTAAGGCAATGTTTATACATGAGTAAACTAAGCAGATTCACTTGCTAAGAGATTGAACTATTTTGATATATTGTATGGTATGTGAGATTTAATAATTACTGTTATCAGAGTAGAAGATATGGTAAACAAGGTCTTACGCTTCCAAATATAGGTACACAAAGAGGGCATTTTCAAGTTTGGATAAGAGTCAAACTACTAAAAAAGGGGGTTTTTCCCGCTTACTCTCTCAGTAGATTGATTCTTACTAGTTCCTCCCATACAAAACTACTCATTTATGAAAGAAAATTCCACCAGCATGCCTTGCTGGGATGGATCTTTTGTATTTTACCTAATCAAGTGACCAGAGTTTTGAAGTAGACATATTGCAGATTTCTGTTGAGGGTTTTTTTTGTTTTCTGTTTTGTTTTGTCTTGTTTTAGTTCTGCTTTTTCTGGTGATTATCTCATATATTGTCTTTATTGCTGATGAGATTCACACTGTCTGTAAACTAGATGATCTGTCTTTAACATTTTCTAACCTGTTAAGCAAAGCAAATTCAGCTGCCTCTATAGGGTGCTTTTTCACTATTTCCCTTTCATGTTGCCCTTCTTAGGCTGCTTTATCATGCAAACCTCAGCCGCAAAACGTGCAGATAGAAACTTCTTTCAAAAAATACCAACATCTTTGGAACCATGTCTGTATCAGAATCTGCAACAGTGTTATGATACAAGACACAGCCAGGAGAAAAAATTCAAATTTTGGCGTGCAAATAAGACTACAAATGCATCCCATTCTGTCTTCGTAATTCACACATTCAAAGTGAATGCGTCTTTTAAACCGAAGAGGGTTCCCACTTTCCAAGTATCGTCTCATGTCTTCAGGGTAAATGTTACCAAAAAAAGATGA
The DNA here is from genome assembly GCA_011057875.1 of Pterocles orientalis. Taxonomy (NCBI): domain Eukaryota; kingdom Metazoa; phylum Chordata; class Aves; order Pterocliformes; family Pteroclidae; genus Pterocles; species Pterocles orientalis. The sequence goes on from WKFP01015039.1 coordinate 191,856, forward strand.
ACTGTAGGAGCAAAACATGTGGTTTAACACCAAACGTCTTTCGTCAGCTTAGCTGAGACAAAAAAAAAAAGCCTTATGTTTTTGTTTAGGATGTAGTTTATGAGAATTTATATAATTACTTACATTTCCCCTGTGAGTACTACTGAGTAAACAAACAAGTCAATGCTGGAAAAGTGTAGAAATGCTTTTTAAACTAATGATAATTAATACAGTTATATAAGGACATCTGATACCTAAGACGAATTCATTTCTGAAAGGCTGGAAGAGGACGTATTTGCTTCTTTGTTTTTCACTTTGTGAAAGGAAAGGACACTTTTTTTTCCCCTCACAAATAGAGGGAAATCTTTTAAATGGTTTTTTTTTTTTTATCTTTTAAAATTATTTTTGCCTGGATGGAAATCAGTTTGGAGTGAGAACAGAAAAGTAAGTTCCAGAAAACAGAGAAACAAACAACACCTCCTGGATTCAGGGTTTGTGTGGAGCGGTTTACAGCTTGTTAAAAGGAAATGCTAAGCATGTTCCATAGAAATCCAATAAATTATACAAATATTCCACAGGGTTTATGTGTGCTCTTGATCCCTAAGTGACACGAATCTCACACAGAGGTCTGTTTTCAAGAAATGTGGGGAATATTGCAAGAGCACTCTCCAGGTGCTTTCAGTTCTTCATCGGAAAGGAGGAAACCAGCCCATTGAGATCCCTCTGGACAGACAACACAACTCTGGTGTACCAGCCATTCCCCCAGTATCGTGTCATCTGCAAACTTGCTGAGGGTACACTCTGCCACGTGATCCAGATCAATAATGAAGATGATAAATGGAACCAGTATCAGCCCCTGGGTTACTCTGCTAGTTAGTGGTCTCCGCCTAGACTTCCTGCCACTGATCACCACCCTCTGGGCCTGACAGTTTAGCCAGTTTTCAACCCACCTCACTGCCTGCTCATCTCATTCATAATTCATCGGCTTCTCTATGGGACACAGTGCCAAAAGCCTTACTGATGTTGAGGTAGACAATAACTGCTGCTCTCTCCTGATCTACCAAGCCAGTCATTTCATCACAGAAGCTTATCAGGCTGGTTAAGGATGACTTTCTCTTTGTAAATCCATGCTGACTATTCATGATCAACTTCTTGTCCTTCCTGTGACTGGCAATGGTTTCCAGGATTAGCTGCTCCATCACCTTCCCAGGGGTCAAGGTGAGGCTGACCAGCCTCTAGTTTCCTGTGTCTTTCTTCTTGTCTTTTTGAAGACAGGAGAAACATTTTCTTTCTAACAGTCCACAGGCATGATTGTTCAAAGACCATGAATTTTGCTTTGAGAATCTATTTTAACATTTAAAAAGCCAGAATGCAAATTACGCACTGTTTGTTGTTAATTGATCTCATTAAGCCTACTAAATGGAAAAAGTAACAAGTAACAGGTAAAAGGCAACTAGCTGGCACAAATCCCCATAAAGGATGAGATACTAGAGAACAAAGACAATTTCAAAGCCAGAAGATTGTCGGAATAGTTAAACAGTGATTTTAGATGCTGTTTCATTTCCTCATGTTTTCATAAGGCAAAGATTCCAGCAGAAATGTCTTGGCTGAGGACCAGCAGACAGGCACACTGAAGTCCGAATACATCCCAGAATTAGATCTAATTTTCAAAGCATGCACATCTATCATATCCCCTACAGATACTATTATGGTGTCATCCACATGTCCTTTACAATTCCAAACAGATCAATTACTCTGTATCTCGTCCCTGGCAAAGGCAGTGAAGAGTTGAATTCAACTCTATATGGCATAAATCGTCAATTTATATAAATCTGTATAGAATATTAGAATCACTGTATGAGAAAGCTTCTCTCTCAGGTTTGAATATTGCTTAAGAGGTGGTTACAATTTTTTGCCTTATGGTGGTTTATATTGGTTAACAGTCTTTATTTACTGTCTGGGCAGAAAGATTCACACTCAGCCATTTACATTTCCAAATCACGAGAAAGCAGACGTTGATGAAGTGACAATAAGATCCAAAATCTCACTGGTCTGAGAGAAGGATTAAGAAACTGCTGGGAAGGAAAGGAGTTTTAAATCTGAATGGATAACCAGAAGAACCTTCTATACAAAGGGAATAAAAGGGTCCTGTACCACAGTCCCCTTCTGTGACAAATCTGGATGGGGAAAGATTTTCATGAGAAGCCCAGTCACCAGGACGCAGACTATTAAGCATCTGTCAGCTGATTCAATTAACCCTGTAGTGGAGAGACACTATAAAAGCCCAGTGCTAGGCAAGCACTGGCTTGTTCTTTTTCATCCTGCATATTTATGCCTTAACAGATCCTGATGTCTTAAGCAGTCTGTTTTGGAATTGTTTCTGTGCTGATTTAGCTGAGGTAGTTCTTTAGAAAAACTGATTAATATAGGGGCACTTCATCTTTAGAGATGTAATGGATCTTAAATGACAAAGTGCTGGGACACTGAAAAAGAGTTTGGCTCCCAATGCATTCATCCATAATTTCCAAAGGATGATAGGCTCTAGCTCCACTTAAGCAGCCTGACTGGTTTCAGAACTGGTAATTCAGGGGTTAAAGAGAAAAACTATTTTCATTTCCTCCTTTAACTGTGTGCAGTCTATTTGAGAAAATATTTAAACTCTAAGGATGTCCAAGGAACTTGTGATAATTTTCATGAAAGATTCTCCTTAGTTAATATAATTCAGTACAATTTCAAAGAAGACCACTTAGGTGTGGCTTTCTACTATTCAAAGTACCAAACTACCAATCAAGTGCCTACTCAAATGCTCAGTGGGAGTTTTGTGTAAGGTATTATGGTGATCCAAACAAACACATTTTTTTCAGGATAGTATTTTTTTTTAATTCATCTTATAAAGAAAGGGGGTAGAAAATTCAGAGAATAATAAAATTTACTAATAATAAAAAGTGTAAATGTCTTCCTGTTTATGTGTTACAACAGTTAATGTCTCATTTCTACAAGGCCCAGATGGTTGTTTTTAAGGCAATTCACCAAATAAAATATTCATTAAAAAGCAATAGCTTTTAGCAATAACAGTTTGGTTATTAGGGAAAAATTACAGAGAATGTGTGAAGAAATAATTTTTTTACTGATGTTTTCTAGTTTGAATTAAATGTCTTCACTTAGAGCCTTTCCTAATAGTGTTAAACAGTTCAACAAAGCACAAAAATTCAGTCATAGCACTAGAAACAACCACTTCCTAAGGAACTATAAGTAAGAGAAAATGTTAACAATTGCACTCATTTATTTCTGATTGCTTCTCAGGCACGTGCATACTGTGTTTTGGTTCAGCAATGAAAACTGAACCATGCAGAACAAAGAAAGCTTTTTCCAATGACTGGGGAGATGAACTTTTTTCCTTTTACTAAAAGGCAAGGAAGAGAAGCAGGTACTTCCCCCCTTGCTCTACTACTTTCCCTGTCAAAGAATTTGGGCTCTTTCCTGTAAGTTTTTGGTAAAATTATACTACGACAAACTGACCAGAGAAAGCACAGAAGCAGATAGGGAAGAGAAGCAGCGCGGAATCCTTGCTAAATATCACAAGCTGTGCCTTCATACTTTCTAACACAAGTATATAAGTCTTTCTTCTCAGCTGCACTGTGTAACTGACATTTAATTAAATCCTATTTCTCTGAATAACAAAGCTGAGTTTTGAGAGCCTATGCAGGAAACCAAATACTGTTTTCTTAAATTTATTATATGTTTCGTGTTTACATACTGGCTATTCAAAACATAATACTTTGCAGCAAAAATTAGATTTATCTTTTTTGAATAAATCTTTTTTCAACTCCTTTCTTATTATTGAGCATGCTGTACAGTCACACTAGTGTCATTCTCAGGAAGTACAGTGCTTAATGGGAAGGAGGAGGGAGGAAAAGAAGAGAAGAAGATTTTATATGTCCATCACACATCTGCAAGAAATACTACTACTACTTTAAATAATTTTTGTATATCTAAAACATCCCCTTAAAATGACATTTTTCTAGCATTGTGTAGAAAATGTGTAGACAGTAAAGGGAAAAAAAGAAATTGTTCCATGAGGATATTTCTTTCATATTTTGTGCCTTGAATAAGGAAAGAAAATGAGGAATGGCCAGAAAGCAGCTCTCAGAGCTACTTTCAAAGTCTCTGTGATATAATGCAATTAATTGCTCACCTTTGCAAACACCATCCAAGTTTCCACATCCATTTTAGCAGGGGGACTGTCAGATAATAAGTTATTTAATAAAAAAGTACTAAAGGTGTTTGAGTAGCAGAACTAAATACTAGCAACAACAGTGTTACTACAGCCATGAGGTCACATGTTCTCTTTAAAGGCCCTTTTACAAGCACAGTGGAACTGCAAAGTCTTGAGAAGGTAAAATAGTTATACTAAAATAAAGTTCAACAGTGAGCAAAAACCACAAAACCCAGAAGATTGTTCCATTTTTATGAGTGTCTGTGGTCCCAACTCACTCAGGAAAATTGCTAAATGCACAACAGAAACCAGCCTTTATCAGTGTTTCAATCAGTGGGTAAATGTAGAAAGTCAGTAGTACATGTACACTTTCTTGGTATAAAACATGTTGTATCAAATCAATAGTGGTAGAAGGTCACTCTGATTATACTTAACGTCATTAGAGATGAAAAAAATCACCACAGTAAGAACAAGATCCCAAGACCAGAACTGGTTAAAACCAGTTATGATTTGTTACTTATCGAAGTCAGTGCTCTTTTTGAAACATAACAGCAAAGCTCAATGAATGACATCTTTATTCTAACAAAACTGATTTCTGCAATAAAAGGTGAAACCTACTATTTCTGTCATTTAGGTTGAATGTGATAGATGATGCCTAACAACTATTTAAGGGAGCAAAAGTTCTGTATTTTGCTAACTGGCTCTTTAACTGTCTAGTAAGAGGGCTTAATGGATAAATAAGCTGTATGTTTAGAGAAAAGTGTTATATTCCATGTTATGGTCACTGCACACAAGCCATGTAACTCACACAAATGTGTGGATATCCTTAAAACTTGCCATTCCCCAAAAAAATCCATTAAAAAATTCTTTTTAGACAGTAAAACCATCCAAGATGCAACAGTGCAACACGTATGTGGTAACACAGACAGTTCCAACAAAGCATAACGATGATCAGAGTACACAGTCTTTACAATTTGCTAGCATTGAGCTTTCAAAGGAGTCTGGTACTAGCACTATGTGTTTTCCTAGTGAAATATACGAGCAAATAAATGAATCCTTCAAGGACTGCTGTTTAAGAGGGAGCAAATATTAATGCAGGCCTGATCCAAAATCTGTTAAAATCTGTTGGATTTCTTCACAGTCTGCAGTGGCAATTACATCAGCCTACAGCGGTATTTGGTGGACAGCGATATAGAGCCCCATTTTGTTGCTGTTGTTCAATAAACAATGACAGTGTCTCGATAGGATGCAGTGTGTGCTAATCATGTACCTTGGGCATGTTGACATGACACGGTCTCTGCCGACTCATTCCTATGGCCAGTATATTCAACTAGTGTAATTATAATATATTGCATTAAAACGATTGTTTCTAGAGAACTGTCAGTCACTAAAAGGTGTTTAAAGTTTAGATAGAAACACATTTGTGCACACAAAAAACATATAAAACCAAAGAAGAAGGTAAAAACAATCAGGGATCTTACTATGTTAACAAGAATGGATGTCAAATAACTGGAAGCTAACACCAGATAATCATGGGATGGGGAGAGGAGAGGAGAACAGAGGAGGAGAGAAGAGAGAAACAGCGAGTGATAAGTCAGTTAAGCAACTATAAAAGTGAAGCTGGCATTCGAATGACACAAGTGGGTTTTTTTTTAATTTCAGTTATCATTCTAACTGAAATCTTTATTAAATAAAAGGGTTTTTTGATGTGTGCATTATTAAGTGTAAACATTTATCTTCTCAATGAGAAATTTTCCACAGGGGGCAGCAACACTTCTTAATGACGTTAAAAACTCAGGAAAGAGACAGAGAGGCCCAAATTCACCCTTCTTAGCATCAGACACTAGAGGCACTACCTTCTGGATTTAACTCTAGCCAGTATTTATGCAATACTAGGAGGCAAATCAGGTTTCAAAGGGATGAGTAAGCCATTGGAGAAGTTCCTCTCTCATTGTCCATGGAACTTGTGGAAACACCCTTATTTAAGTGCTTATGATTAGGAGGATTGAATCTGTGCCTGCGTGCTACTTACAATGCAAAATGAAGCTAAATTAGAACGTCTTTCTCACCCTGAATTTGCACAGGTCTAGGAACAAGGGAAAATACAAAGAAACTACAGGAGCTCAATAGACTGGCTTCTTTAAAATATTTCACAGCATCTGCTGTAAGTTCTGGTCTCACTAATTAAGAATTGCATCACATAATTATGATTTGTCCACTGAATTTGACTATATTGATGATAACCTGGAAACATGAACTTACTCCAACATCACGATGCCCGCTTTTCAGCTAATAAATGTTTAAAAACAAAAATCTGTGTTGATAAAAATGTCAGACTGGCTCTGTCCTCTAAGCAATGTCCGCATTAGGGGAGAAGGAGTATGAAATTAGAGGAATTACTTTCCTAAAATTCAAGAAGGATTTGAAGAAATCACCATTTATCTGGAAAAAAGATAAATAATTTCTGACTCAGAAAAACATTTTGCATAGAACTTTGCTCCTATGA
>WKFP01015039.1:206212-336595 GCA_011057875.1 Pterocles orientalis
AATTACATCAGCCTACAGCGGTATTTGGTGGACAGCGATATAGAGCCCCATTTTGTTGCTGTTGTTCAATAAACAATGACAGTGTCTCGATAGGATGCAGTGTGTGCTAATCATGTACCTTGGGCACGTTGACATGACACGGTCTCTGCCGACTCATTCCTATGGCCAGTATTTTCAACTAGTGTAATTATAATATATTGCATTAAAATGATTGTTTCTAGAGAACTGTCAGTCACTAAAAGGTGTTTAAAGTTTAGATAGAAACACATTTGTGCACACAAAAAACATATAAAACCAAAGAAGAAGGTAAAAACAATCAGGGATCTTACTATGTTAACAAGAATGGATATCAAATAACTGGAAGCTAACACCAGATAATCATGGGATGGGGAGAGGAGAGGAGAACAGAGGAGGAGAGAAGAGAGAAACAGCGAGTGATAAGTCAGTTAAGCAACTATAAAAGTGAAGCTGGCATTCGAATGACACAAGTGGGGTTTTTTTTAATTTCAGTTATCATTCTAACTGAAATCTTTATTAAATAAAAGGGTTTTTTGATGTGTGTATTATTAAGTGTAAACATTTATCTTCTCAATGAGAAATTTTCCACAGGGGGCAGCAACACTTCTTAATGACATTAAAAACTCAGGAAAGAGACAGTGCTTGAACACTGTCACTTATGAGTCCTGAGAGGCCCAAATTCACCCTTCTTAACATCAGACACTAGAGGCACTACCTTCTGGATTTAACTCTAGCCAGTATTTATGCAATACTAGGAGGCAAATCAGGTTTCAAAGGGATGAGTAAGCCATTGGAGAAGTTCCTCTCTCATTGTCCATGGAACTTGTGGAAACACCCTTATTTAAGTGCTTATGATTAGGAGGATTGAATCTGTGCCTGCGTGCTACTTACAATGCAAAATGAAGCTAAATTAGAATGTCTTTCTCACCCTGAATTTGCACAGGTCTAGGAACAAGGGAAAATACAAAGAAACTACAGGAGCTCAATAGACTGGCTTCTCTAAAATATTTCACAGCATCTGCTGTAAGTTCTGGTCTCACTAATTAAGAATTGCGTCACATAATTATGATTTGTCCACTGAATTTGACTATATTGATGATAATCTGGAAACATGAACTTACTCCAACATCACGATGCCCGCTTTTCAGCTAATAAATGTTTAAAAACAAAAATCTGTGTTGATAAAAAAGTCAGACAGTGGCTCTGTCCTCTAAGCAATGTCCGCATTAGGGGAGAAGGAATATGAAATTAGAGGAATTACTTTCCTAAAATTCAAGAAGGATTTGAAGAAATCACCATTTATCTGGAAAAAAGATAAATAATTTCTGACTCAGAAAAACATTTTGCATAGAACTTTGCTCCTATGAGATATGTCATGGAACTACATATGTACTTCTCTTTTCTTGTGGTGTGATTTAAGAAGATATACCAACTGAACTAAAGGGCAAAACCAGCTTAGCAATCAGAAGCATTCAGATGCTAGTTATTGATATTTCATTTGTGGCAAAATAATTGAGAAACTTATACTGAGATACATTTTTTTTTTCGTTTGTCTTGGCACAAAATTAGTATATATTTAGAAATGCTTAGAGCCACTTAGTTTAGTTTTAGCAAAATGTTTTGATTCAGTTAAGAGAAACAGGATGAAATCATTGTCCAACAGGCATTAATAATGTTACCAGTTGGGTTCATTTTGCAAAATTAGGCAAATCAGATTCTCATTACTGGATCTAAACGAATATATATACATACCAGTATATCTAAATAATACTTTTCATTTAATAACCTTTTTTTCCACGTGCTGTGACCCTCATGTGTTGTTCAGTTAGACCAATTTATCCCTACATTTATAGTAGACATAAGTGTGTCTCTAATAATTTGCTAGGCAAATAATTTTTAGGCTTAGTATGAGAAGTAATCAATTCATGAACTAATTGTAAAAAAATCCAACTTTTGACTGCCTTGTCTGTTGTCAACTTCTGCCCATCCGCCAACTTATTTTTTCACCAAAGATCCCTCTTCAGTTTTGGGATCTCTCCCCGGGCTCTGAGTTTTCCCTTAGTGTATTCCCTGGTAGAATTTTGCTCATTCCCTTTTAATGTAACAATTCCAAGCTCTGAGGGCACATTATCAAGTGTAGTGGGGGAGATCCAATAAGGTTTGTGGACAAAGATTTAGAGTGGACTTCAGGCACCTTGAACATGATTTGGGTTGAAAGACAACAACTACGTTTGAAGTTATGTTCACAAACTAGGTCTCAATGACAACAGAAACTATGCCTCCACTACGGACTGCAAAGCTGTTCGAGTATTAAACTTAGTGATGTACACGTGTATGAGCCACAAGTGCTAGCTAAATACATTACTAGATTTGCATGATAGTACAAGAATTAGTCCAGAATTATTTCTAAATTTTACCAGGTGACCATTTTGAAGTGTTTTACCTAAAGAAGCAGAAACAGACCTTTATATCAAATAGAAAATTCTTGTCTATTACTCTCCAGTACCAACAACTCTTGTATTAATGGATCTGGAACTGTGCAAATTCAAGAGGAACAGGTAGCTGGTGTTCCACCCATATTATTTTTTAACTTAGTAGCCTTGGTGCCCTCCTGGGAAGTGGAAGGTATAAAGTTGAGTCTCTCCAGGTAAAGAGGGCTCTGAAAGAGAATCAGCTAAATTAATTGGAGAGTACACAATGATTACAGTAAATGGGGTTACATCAGGCTGGTGGCTAGTCACCACTGGGGTTCCCCTGGGCTCACAGTTCACTGTGAGCTCCCTTAAAGGTAGAGAGGCCTTACAGAGAGATCTGAGGAGCTGGTCAATCACCAACCATATGAAATTTAACAAGAGGAAGTGCTGGATTTTGCACCTGGGATGGGGTAATCCTGCTCATACATACAAATTAGGGGATGAGAGGCTGGAAAGCAGCCCTGAGGAGAGAGATCTGGGTGTCTGGGTTGATGGCAAATTGAATGTCAGTCAACAGTGTGCCCTGGCAGCTAAAAGGGCCAACCACATCCTAGGGTGCATCCAGCACAGCATAACTCACCGGTTGAAGAAGGCAATTGTTGCACTCTACACCTCACTGGTGTGGCCCCACCTCAAGTACTGTGTGCAGTTTTGGGTATCTCAGTGTAAGAAGGACATCACACGCTAGAGTGTGTCCAGAGGAGGATGACAAAGATGGTGAAGGGTCTCAAGAGCAAGACTTATGAGGTGCGTCTGAGGTCACCTGCTTTGTTCAGCTTGGCGAAGTGAAGGTTGAGGGGTGACCTCATGGCAGTCTGTGATTTCCTCAAGAGGGGCAGCAGATGGGGAAGTGCTGATCTCCTTTCTGGCAATAGGACATGTGGAAATGGTATGAAGCTGTGTCAGGGGAACTTCAGTCTGGACATTAGGAAAAAGTTTTTCACTGAGAGGGTGGTTAATGACTGGAACAGGCTCCCCAGGAAAGTGGTCACAGCACCAAACCTGTCAGAGTTCAAGGAACGTCTGGACACTGCTCTTAGTCATATGGTTTAGTTTTAGCTAGTCCTGCAAGGAGCAGGGAATTGGATTTGACATGAGTTCATTGCAACTTGGCACGGGTCTGTGATTCTATGAAACACAAGGTCAGAGAAAGTATCACTGTCACCACCATTTTAGAAGCAAAATAAGTAAGTTGCATTTTGTCAGGGGCTTGGTGTTGCTGATGCATTAGCTTTACTCAAAGCATGTCTGGCACACAGGAATTGTCCGGCAAGTGTCTGTATCCTAAAGAAGTTTTTGTAGGAACTGGGCACTAGGCCAGCAGTTTTCCCTGATTTTGAAACATGGATGCAGGGGTCAAAAAAATTTTGTGCTTGCACGGGAAGGTGTTTTGTGAATGTAAAAACCTCAGACTTTATGGGACCTCTTTGACAGACTATTTGGGATACTCAAATCTTCTAAAATAATGTATTGGGTCTTTTATTTTTAACAGTGGTTTTCATTGTTGGTTGGCAAGGACTCTCTCTGCTCGTTAGTTTTTGGGATTTATCTCTTGTGGATTTTAGATCACAGTCTACCATTGTGGTCTGCAAAGCACATTCACAACTGTGGCACAGCTAAAGCTTGCATAATAATAGAAAAGGTTCTTAGTTTGAAGACTGAGCTAGTAAAGTTTAAGTGCTGTTAACATGTAGCTAATATTTAGGTGCTACATAGAAACTGAACTGAATCAACCCTTCTTTTCTCACTGTGTTGATTACCGTGAAAACCTATTATTTATTGGGGAGGTGGACTTTAAACTGAGTCCAAGTAACTCGTCAGAATGTAAAGCTGATTCAGAATCTCTCTCAGAAACTCCTAATTTTAAACAAATCTTGACAATAAATAAACTCAAGGTAAGGTAATGGAATTATCGAATATAGCCAAAGTAAAAAATATATATATTAGTTTAGAGCTAGGGATAGATGTCCTTCTGTAGAAGACACAACAGCAATCCAAAGATTCTCTCCGTGGTGTTACTTGTTTCAAAAGATATATCTTGCCCTTTGGGCATTTAAATAGATTGTCTGCAATTAATAGTTTTGATTACAACGTTACTATGCTTCAAGGCTATCTATAAGCTTATAATTAACATAAAAACTTATGTATTTTTTCATTTCTGGTGTATATTTAAAGATTTTGAGTTTCAAAACTTATTCCAATCTATAAGAACTTTTCCAGTGATATTTAATCAGCTTCATCCCAGACCATAAAGTTTTTGTTTTACTTAGCTCTCACAATATGTCTGATATTTCTCCCTATATGGCTTTTCTATGTAGAAACAATGAGGAAGATTAATTAACTTGAAAAATTGATTAATTAGGCCACATAAAATTGTTTTTGGGCACCTACTCAGAACTAAAGCAGCCTCAGTGAAATTTTCATCAATTCAATTTCAAAATAGTTTAAACTAAACTAAATCAAAGTCACCTTAGTTCTTATTAAGTGACCACTCAAGCATTTAGCACTGTTCAGCTGAGCTCTTTAAACATACATGTCTTGTTAATGCACAGTATGCCTCCAGTTAGACAAGCCTTCCGAGATTTAGTCTCCAAATATTTCTTTAAAAGTCAACTTCAGAACAGTGGAATGACAAACACTTTGTTGAAAAGCCTGCATGTGCACCTCACGATCCTAACAAACACGAAATGTTGAGACACTCCTGTATATCTGAAGAATGGAGGCCGTTCTGCATGGACTCTCTTGCAAGTAGCCTCCGTGTGCAGCTCATCCTGCTCTCGTGCTGAGCACCTGTATTGCATAGTGATGAGCACCCTGGAAAATCTCATAAAATTAGAATTTCCTGTATAGACACAGGTGTTGTAAATGAATGACACAGAACTTATACAAAAAATTCTGAAAATTCCCAGAGTGCCAGTTCCTTCTGTTGTTTTCTAGCCAATGGTACACTTTCTTATATCCAGAAAATACATTAATATTAGCAATCTATTGATGAATTCTGGTGATAAAAATTTTTGAATATCTGATATAAATGATTTCAGCGATATTATTACTATTTTCATTACTACTTTCACAGACACAGCTGTTACAGTTAATAGTCACTTCCTTGATCTATATTTCTATTTTGAGAAATGACACTATATTTTCTCCTCAACAGTTTTGTTCAGCTTCTTTGATCTAGATGCATTCAAATATCCAGCTTCAGGAGCAGGAGTTTATGCAGCTGAAGTTCTGGAAGGCACTGCTGACAGAATACCAGAACTATCATACACCCGAGATATACAGACCGTCTGGGTAGCAAGGAACATAGAAAATATAGTATCTGCAGTTAAACACCTGTCTATAGCTGAGAGCTACCTGCCCTGCAGTGATGAAGATCTTGCCTTCTCTTTTGAATGTTGTGCACTATTTTTAAAATAGTTCAGTGCTTCTGTTATATAGAACAGGACCAATATCTTTGTGCTTAATTAAATTGACAAAAAATATGACTTCAGAATAATGAAAGAGAGAGAGATCAGATTTTTCATCTGAAGTCTTCAAATGCTTCAGAACCAAGAAGAAAAAAAAAAGAAAAATGGTCTCATTCTGTTTCAAAATAATGATCCTTGGAAAAAAATCTTGCACATTGCAACAGTGACAAGATTGTGTCCCCTCAGAATTGAGGAAACATCTTTGATGGTTTCTCAAATGGCTCTCATATCAAATATCACATTAAATAGAACTTTCTGCTTTTGCAGATTTGGAAATTGTCTATAAATTGGGAAATATATTACATGAAGACAGAATGTGTGAAACAATAAAATAGCCTTACAGTAATTAACCAGTCATCATGTGTTAATACAGACATGTAATGAATTAATCCACTGGAGTTGCTGAGGTTTTCATGCAGTGAACACTATGTGCCTCTATGTGCCACCGAATATCTTTTGCTGATAATGGAATGATTCCCCTCTGTGCTAGAAAACATCTGAGAAACTGTATTGCTTTCTATCCCTGAAGAAGCAGAGGCAAATCAAACTGAGAAATGGTTTGGTTTTTGGTTTTTGGTTTTTTTTTTTTGCTTTTTTTCCCATAAAAGCACTGGCATAGTATGCTCATGTAAACAGTGTTCCAACTCTGCTTAATGTCAATTTTACTTTTCCCCGAGTTACAACTTGTTTGACTAGACAATATGTACAGAAGTTCTCATGTCCAAGAAAGTTTCCATCTCAGTACAAGTGTCAATTTTGACATATAGGACAAGAGAAAGAAGGGGAAACACTTTTAAGCAATTGCTTGCGGCTCTACAGGGGAGTGAAATTTAGTGTCAGGCATGTATCACCATTGTTTATGAAAAATACCGTACTGTCTAAAATTCTGTTTAAACGTGGAGGGTTCTAAAATTGAAGATATATACAGCTTTTAAAATTGCTTATTTTTCTTTATTTGATTGCTTTTTGATACCAGGGAAAGGCTCAAGGTCTCTGATCAAAATCTAAGAACATGGGATACTACTGTATTCAACTTTTGAAAGCTGAAAAAAGATTTACTATTTACATTTTTAGATTAGCTCAGAATGTGTAAATCCTTTTCTACTTCCGTTTATGAGCAAAAAAATATTAGTACTCAATGCACTAGGGAAAATGCACCGCCTTCATCTGCAAATGGAAAAAGACACCAAGTTCCTATTTGAGTGCACATGACCTGGGATTTGGTCTCAACTTTTAAATTCTCAACTTGAACAAATACCAAAGAACAACATTCATAGAGAGAAATCACTTTGATGTTCTTCTGGAAACATTTCATTCACTGTCTGAAGACTAATTTATTCTTTATAGTGGACAAAGAATAGATTGAAAATACATAGTAAGTTCTCTTTGCAAAGCCAGTTATGAAGAACAGTTTACACAGGACCGCTTATGATCTGGGAAACATCCAGTCAAGAATAATTGCACAATGATAATGTACAATTAAATAAACCAATCATAACAATTACTGTAAACGAAAGCCACGGTGACACAGTTTTTGATTTATGTCAACTTTGCAGGTATGTGGTGTGCAGGAGAAAGTCCACTGGCAGACAAGTTGTAGTACATTCCTCTTTTACACTGAATTTGGAATTTTGCTCCATAGGATAATTCTTTTATCTCCTGGCAAAATCTTTGTTTTTAACTTACTGGTTATTTATTATGATTAGTACTATGTGATCTATATGAATTCTATATTAATAAAATAGTAATAACTTTTTGCTAGCATGGATTCTACCTTCAGTATCTATCAGTTAACAACAGTGTCATTAAGAGGAAATAAAGTCTATATTTGACTCTCAAACTCTGTATTCCTGATTTTAAAAAAAAGAGATGAAAAAAAACCCCTTAAGCTATTCTTATATGTAAATTGAATTTCCCCTATACAACGAAGTCTTGTGAGTCATGTGTACGAATATTTTCGTACAAATACACATGTTAACATTTGGATGCTTGATCTTAACATTTCATTTATGTGTGCTCTTCTTTGACGTCAGATTGTTCTGTACTTGTTTCATGCTTAACTAATGTTTTTATTTTTATTAAAATACTTCAAGTTTACACACATGGATAAGTAGGTATTTCTAAATACACAGTAGTTTCTAACTACACATATTTTATGCATTTTATATCGTGTGTATATGCATTCTACTTATAGTAAAAGGGGTGAAAAAATGGTGTAGAGTAAAACAGTCTGGATGGATAGGAGTGAAATTCTTTCATCAGTAGTTTAAGACAACAAAGTTGCAATGGAAGGATCCACATTATTATTTAGAAATTTTCTGTAAAAGCCTGTTACACTCCACAGGTGAGATTAAAGACTTTGATCCTTCTCTGTCATGAATCACTGTAATTCAATTTAAGTCATAGGGATGAATTTACACCAGTCAAGAATCTGGAACTTATTTTCATTTTTATCATAAACTAGAAAAAAACATAGAGTTAACCAATAACACAATGCAGGGAGTTTTCCTCCTAAGGTGCCCTGCCTTTAATAATCCTTTTCTGGGGGGGGGCTTGGGGGAGAGGCAATGTGGTCATGGGAGACAATATTTGTTAATGTGAGAGAAAATAAATGGAACATGCTTCTCCTTATGTGGTTTTATTAGGGAACAGATTTTCTGTGAGGAGCATATGTTTGTTTTAAATAATGCACTATCAAATTAGTTATAGGCCTCTTGGTTTATGAAATAATTAGCTGAATGTATGTTTAAAAGTTTAGGAAGGTGGTAAAGAAATACCATTTGAGCAAATCATTCACAGGGACAATATTTATGGATTTGATTTACCTGGCTTGCATCACATCTTGTCCCCTAGACTTGAATGAGAGACATGAAAGCATTTCAGGTGTGATCTCCTTTACAAAAAAAAAAACCAAAACAACAAACCAAAACAACCCAAAACCAAAAAACAAAACACAAAAAGGAAAACTTTGGAAAGGAAAATAAGTTCCTTAACAATAAAGGAAAATAATGTACCTAATGTCAGGTTGTGATGTCGTGGAGCTTCTTTTACTGGTGGGAGTCCTAAAGAACAAAACAGATGATAAATTAATCTTCAGTTTCAGGCCAAAATATTTAAACAAATCTCAATAAGAAACATGCCAGCTTCTTGGAATCAGCTCACACATAGGCATCTGTATAAAACAGATTGTTTTTTTTTTTTTAAGTGACTTTCTTAGTAAATTATTTCAACATAGAAATTTTATATGTAGTAGAATCATAGAAGCAAACTGCTTCTAGATACCAGTTTAATAAACTTGCACAAGTGCAGCTGACTAACTGTCATCCTTTGAGGTTCCAGGACTTCAATATACAATGTTTATATGCAAGTCACTACCTTTAACCAAGGTAGAGAAGACATTTATGTCTTAGACTACTAACTTAATGAATTAGTGTAATTTATTGCTATTGACTATCTTCAGAGGTATAGCAAAAACCATTTCTCTGTCTGCATATCAGTGTAGGGAAACAATCAAGGCAGTGCTGCGTCCAACAGGTTAGTCAGAACATAGATGACCAGGAAGTATATGTTATGTGTAAAAACTACTTCTTGTTATCAATGTAGTTATGCTACAATATGAAGCTCGTGATCTAAAGCATCACACAAGCTGTGGAGATGAACTTTGCATTATCTCACTAGGGGGCACACCAGCAGACTAAGCTGCGGCTACTAATCCTCTTGTCTGGGGACACAGTACTGGAGGACCCTGCAGGTAGGCTGATGATCTGCCATCCAGGGAAGGTCGCAGGAAGGGCACCACTGCAGCCAGATTGATCTGCTAATGTAATCCTTGATCCTCACACGCAAAGAAGCCATCAGACATTCAATTACTGGGGATTTATGCACTATTTCATCATTTTGGCTTACTTGCGCATATTTAGAAAGACTAACAAAGCTCCTCTTTCCAATCTCATGAAAAAACCCTAATGTTTGCATTTTCATTGCTGTTTGCAGAGGTTTTAATACCTTTATTACCTTTGGTTTCTTCATCTTTCAGATGTTTCTTCTCAATTGTTTTTCCTAGCAAGGAAAAAGTAACACAGTTCAAGGTTGGTAAAATAACTGAATTCTGAATAGATTATTACCTAGAGTTTTCAAACAAACTTCTTTAAAAATTAAGACAGATCTTTTAGGGTTTGTTTCAAGTAGAAATATGTTCAAATTTGTAATCTCATACTATTTCAGTTGCGATCTTCTACATATATACGCACACACAGAGTAAATTCCTACCTTCTTTTTCCTTAGCTGCCTTTGATTTTTTCGTGGCTGGAAAGATTTGCAAAGAAACGTTAAGTGACACGCATCAGAAATACGGGGTTCTTACCATAAATACACTGCACAAAGCTGGTTGCCCTAGTAATTCCCCTGGAATAATAACTGGTAGATGTGTCTCATGGCATGCATACAACGTATCTAGTGCAACAATGTCTACTGCCCTTAGTGAAAGTATCAGTTCTTGGCTTTCTGAACAGTCATTGGAAACTGAGTGTTGCTGGTTGCAGAGTAGTCTGGGAACTCTTGACAAAGGCTTCAAGCACTAGAATTCTGTAATTCCCTAACTACTGCCAGAATTCCCTAAGTATTGATTGCCAAAATGCATCAGGGAAGGAGCCCTCTGCCTGTTGTCTGCTTTTTGCCCTTTTTCTGGAGCAATGTCAATCATCCAAAACAAATAAACCAGAAAAAAACCCACCCCAAAAGCCAGACACCCCAGGACATGGAGCTAAATGGACCTTTAGAACCATCAAATGTGACTACTCTGAAGTCCTCAGCAGCAGATTCTGATTTATTTTATTTAGTTTATTTTTCTCTAATTATACGTTCTCTTAGAACATGTGCTTTTTTCTTTTCAAAATCCTTTTCCCCAGCCCGCAAACACACACATTTGGTCTGTAACTCCATTCAGCAAGGCAGACTTAAATTAAGTAAGGTATATTGCTTCAGGCGTCTGAGTTTATTTCAGTATTCCCTGTTGACTACAGCAGAAAACTGTCAGGCAGCCTTTGAATTGTTTATTTTTTACTTCATATCTTCTAACTGGTTGTAATAACACTGTTCAAAGTCTTCTGGTGCATGTGTTATCTGGTTAACACTAGCTTGCTGACCTGTGTCTAGCTCATGAAAATATGCTGCAGAAGATGAACAGGGAAAATAACACAATCAGCCAACCGGAACAGTCTTTGGTAGAGAACTGTGTAGCTGCAATGATGCCAGTTTACCAGTGCTGGTTTACATCAGCATTGTTCATTGTTGATAAACATGTATTAATCAACACTGGTACGTTCATTAATTCTTTCTGTAAGACATATCAGAAAAATGTAATATTTACCTGCTGTTGGGATATCACCTGTTGACTCTCCAGCAAAATAATCACAAATGAAGAGGAAGAGAGGAAGAAAAAGAATGAGGTTATGTATCTTTTCAAGTAAAGTAACTATTTAAATAGACCTTCTCTTTCATCTGCAACTTTTCGGCAGGGTATTAATTTGCAAAGAAATGTGCCTTTAACCATGGGCGTGTACACAGAATTTCACACTGAAAGCTAGGACTCTCACTCTTTGAAGTACTATAATCCAGCATGCAATGGTTCCTGCAAATGCAAACACTGTGCCAATCAAAGCTTACTGGTAAGCCAATATTTAAATAGAGTTCTTTTAAAATGTGCATTCAGGGTTATAGCTGACTATGCTATTTTCAAAAATATATATTCTGTTTAATCATTACTTCTCTTTTCTTATCATCCACACATCCCAACCAAGGACTGACATCGACCTTGAATAGCTGGTATGCATCCTTGTATAACTGTTTCTCCTGAATTATCAGTTTGCCTTGCCTTTTAAGAGTAAAAGCTCTTGAGAGCTGGAAAAATCTCTTTGCACAGCACCTAACATAAAAGAAGCATGTGTTCCCATGCCATTATAATACCCATAATAATTATTGAAAATTGATCAATGCAATGGAATAGAAATTCCTTGGTATAAACCACTATTACTCTTTTTAAATCAAAGGAACTATTTCAGTTGTGATTTATAATCCAATAATTTTTTACCCATCTCTACTTCATTAGTCCAGGTTTTGTTTTAGAACACAATTTTAAGAAAAGAGAATAACCTCACTAGCCAGGCAAAGCCTTTATTCCTTGAACCTAGAGCTGGACAAAAAAAAAAAGTAAATATGCTCCCAAAACACATTAGGGTCTCCTGTGATTGAATTATCTCTTTATTTTCTTCATACTAAGTTTTGACTTCAGACGAGCATGATGTTCTACAGCTCACACCAGGGTGAAAATATTTCAGCCAATGTTTCTTCAACAGGAAGACTGGGCAATTAAACATGGTTTTCACTAGCACATTCCACAAAATTTTCATTCAGGTCTTCATTCATAAGGAGACTCATAAATGTCAGTGCTCAATACTCAGGCACCACAGGCATTCAGCAAAGTCCAGTTTCCCTCCCATTAAATGCTAACATGCTTAGGTCCTTTAATATTTACATTTCTGCTTATGATCATGCTCGTAGTTGCCGAAAGCTGACACATTGCTGCATCATGATCTCAGGACTAATAGCTCTTCCCATTTTCAGAAGGGAAAAAATAAAGAGATTTGTCCAAGACACCAAATCTAGGAAAAGCGTTTATGCTCTCACTTCTTACCTGAGGGGCTGTCTGACTGAGGGATCTGGACTGGCCCATTTATACGCATATATCCTAATTTAAGATTAATGGCTGATTCCCTTGGACAGCAAGGTACTGGAAGATTGTTGACCTGAAGGTGTATCTAACACAAGGGACATTTTCTCCCTTCAGCGCATCAACAAACTTCCACTTACTCTGAGGGCTTGGGAAAACATTTTACCCCTGCCATGGGAGTTTCATTATAGAATTAAATGTAAGTAGAGTTTGGCCAATGTTGAGGTTTTTCTCAAAATATCAGCCTACATGTTCTTCCTCTTGACGGTAAAACACATTTGTTATTATGTCTTGAACGAGTTAGAAATGCCACCAGTTTTGTCCTCTATTCAAGATAACGTCTCACAATTTGAATCTTTCGTCAGTACGCAGGGAATAAATTCTGAGTTTCATTACATGTTCAAGTTTGATATAGGATTATCTGCTGTCAAAGAACCTCCTGCATGCTGAAATAGAACTAGTAAAAAGTAAGATAGTTTACTAATTGCTCTTATAATTGCATGGCAATTCACTTAGTCGTTTACAATAAAAATTTATATGTTGTTGATTTGGGGACTTTTCAAGCTCAGCCTTGTATTTCTGTTTATAATCTATCATTCACTTAATGATACAATCTACTGATTTAAACCCCATCTACTTCCACAGTAAGACTGCACAGGGTATATAATGTGTGAATAAATTCAGTCCAGGATGAATGTGTGGATTTATGTTACATTCCTACTAGACCTAAAACCAGTGAATATTTTGTGTCCATGGCTACATTTCATGCTGAATTATATGACACCTATGTTCATGTTATGGCAAGCATACTATACACCTGGCTGAGAAATATATGAAGCAAAGCTATACAGAGCTCTAGAAATAAAGAAAGCGGTGATTCAACTAAGTGTTCTTCTTCGAGTGGAAAAAAAGTAATTTAAAATAGATAGCTCTAGTGTCTAAAATCTTGAACTAGATCTATTCAAGGAGCGTTAGCTCAAAATAGGTAGGGTAAACAGAATTACTTTTTTATATGATCATAGGTCTGCTGGCTACAGGTTTTTCTTTTTTCTTTCTTTTTTTTCTTTTCTTTTTCTAAAGGCACTGTCAAACTTTATAATAATTTCAAGTGGCAGGATATAAACTCATGAATGTGGTACAAACATCCCTCTGCAAAGGTCAAGGAAAAATATCTTGGCTACTCCTTATATTCACAATGTCAGGCTAATATAGGTCTTGACAAAAAAAAATTGTAGACAGTGATTTTGGGTTAAAATGATCCTTACAGCAGCAAGCATGAGGAATTAGTCACTTAAATCTGTGATGGTTCTCTAATAGTAGAGAGTGCCATCAGTGGGTCTCTCAGATAAATCAGGGCAGAACACATAAAATGTCAGTGAACAGATCCAGTGAATACAAGATGGAACGAATCTGAATAATGGGATCAAAGAGAGGAAAATTTACTTAAAATACTGGCACAAATGGAAGTGAACCAACCAGTAGCTTCAGAGGAACTAATAATTTTGCAATGATAATTTGAAAACTGAGCAGTGCAGTTCAGGAATGCAGGAGATCCTTCAGTGCTGGCACATTTTAGATACTTTCCGTTCTCCCTTTCCCTTTGGAGCCAGGCTTCAGAGTAGCACTGTGTCTTCTGACAGGTGCTTAAGTGTTGGTATTCATCTTGTATATCTTCAAGCACCTGACACAGGAGACTAATTTAGGAAGCTTAATGGAATCAGTTTGCCTTGCCTTGTTGTCAGCTTCTGACCTGGAGCAGGAAGAGGTCTGTTTCTCATGGGGCTTGGCCCTGGTTTTGGGTACTCTTTGCAGATTACTTAGCATCAGAATAACACACGGTTTGGTCTTGATGTGCCAGGCACAGTATAAAAAAGAAAACAGATCCTGTGCTAAGGAGGCTACAACTAATTAATCTGTGAAGGTCAATACTTCAACATTTTCACAATTCAAAACATGCAGTGTAAACACTGTCCTTTTGATTTTGTCTGATGATGATTTGCAGTACGTAATGACTAGCCACAATAAGTATAGATGTCAGTCTTTATCTGTTCAGTACTCTTACTGACCTTAACAAGGACACTATCCAATGACTTCAGTGGAAGTCTTTGTTATGCAAGAAATTCCCCTTGAATCCTCCTTAAAATTAATCTAAAATGGCAATAGTCCTTTCTCTTCTTTAATTTAATTTAGTTTTTTATTAAAGTAGGAGCAAAAAAAAACCCAACCAAACCCAAACATATTGAAACAAGGCCAAGAATGTGCTTAGTGAATTCATGAAATGTCATTTCCAATAAGTAAAGAAAAGCTTGTCTAATTCACTTATGGTACATGCCATTTGGTTATTTTTAATAAATGACATATTTGCATAAAGATAAATCCTGTGTCTACACTCATCTAAAATCACCAGAGTACCAATTATGCTACTAGCATAATTTACTTTACTTTTATAAAAAGTAAAATTTGCAAACAGAGCTTGAGTGTTGCAGCTTCAGAATATTAAATTATAAATGTACTTAGTTCTGGTGTGTTCAGCTGTTACTAAACAGAGTGCATACAAGAGTAGCTGTAGTATGAGCAAGAAAATAGAGTTATCTAACATGAGAAAATTGAAAAAATGCAAATTGAGAAAGCATGCATCTGAAACAAGGTTTATATTCTGTACGAAACAAGACATGACACGTACTTGCACTGCTTTTCAGGTCTGACTGAGAAGTGAAAAGAGGAAAGAAAAGTGGTCAGAACAGTCACGTGCATCATAATATTGTTATGGTGGAGAATGAATTTATTTGTTCTATGTATCTATGAACACCAAAACATCATTTTTAGTAACCTCACAGTAACTAATAACATTCTAATGATGGACAATAGTAGTAGGGATGTTCTCATCTACATGTGATAATTGCTGTGCTGGTGCTAAGAATGAATGATACTCACAATAAGAATTTTAATTCACTTCTTTTCACTGAGAAGCATGGAGAAGACATTTGCTTCACAGTGAAACTGAGTGGTGCTGCTTCCTATACCCACAGTAATTTTGCTCTATCTTTTACAAGTGAGGTTGCGTAGCAGTTATGGTATGCAGAGACATTTATCATAGGTGATGGATAGTGCCAGGTCATGATCTGAATAATATATTGTACAATACCCTCTACGGAGGAAAATTAAACTCCTGCTGGTCCTGAGAAGTTGACTCATACAGGAAGGCTGTGAACTCCAAATAAAAGGCAGGTACACACAAATAATTAGCAAAATGAAGACATTTAGAGCAAGCACATTCAGAAACTATTTGAATTATTTGCTGGCATAACTTCTTTGACATTGGTGGAATTACAGAAGTAGAAATTTGACCTTTGATGTATTTATCTTCAGAAAATGACAAACAGCATTGTGAATATGTACAGTGCTACCTCAGCTATGGTATGACACATCAAGACCATTCTACACAACAAAATAGACCACAGGGCCATGATTTTGACATTTGTCATATGTTATTGTGTTCTGCAATTTCTTCAAATAACAGTTTCAAAAGTAATGAATGCATAAAATGCAGGAGTGCTTACCTGCTTTTGTAGGTGGAACATCTTTTTCATGTCTGACTGCTTCAGGCTCTAGATAAAAGAAGCAGCATAACAAAATTACCGTAATGTTTCTAAGTTACACTTTATATGTCTTTTTTTTTTTTTAACTCAGAAAGATTAATGTATATTTTTTCAGAAGAAAAACCCATTCATTTTCTCTTGCTTCATGCTGTTATTTTGGAAAAAAGACACATGACTAGTTACTAACAGATTAGCCACTCGGGGATCTGCCACAGAATAGCGAAGTTCAGTAGTACCGCACATAGCTCCACACATATAGCTACTATTGATGTTACTAAGAGTTATGCATGTACCTTAAGGAAGAATTCAGTCAGCAAGGATTCCCCTCAATTTCTGAAATGCAATTTGTGTCCACTCTCCATTTTTCGTTATTTGAAAGGAGAATGCAGAGCAAACTCAGCAACCACTCACTCAACCTTTATGTTGTTGAGTCAGACATACTTGAGCTGAATTCCCAAAGTCTCAAGCACATCCTATTTCTATACGAATAAATTATATCTCACTGTAGAAAATTAGAGAACTAGCACTGTTTTGTAGGCAATGCATATTTTTTTTCTTGCTCTCCTTTCTATTTCATAATTATTACTGGAAAAAAATGAGAATTAATGTTAGGTTGCTTGAAATAGAACAGACGAAGAAGCTTTGTTTTAAAAACAGGGTCTAGCACTACATAATTTATACAAAAGTCACACCTGCTCAAAAGGAATTGGAAAAAACCCTCACCACACATCTCATAGCATGATAGCTGCTATGCTAAATGCATGAGAATAGAGACCACAGTATGTTTTAGAGCTGAGGAGTCAATGGACAGCTCTGCTGGCCTTGTTTCCAGATGACGTTTCCCACAGCTAAAAATCTGTGTATCAGTTTCTTTTTGAGGAATAAGGACACAAATCTAGGCTGTAAAGTCAAAAATATTGAAAATGTGAATAGCCCCTGAAATAAGGGCAATATTCTTAACTGATTTTTTTTTTAACTTATGCAGTTTACCTTGCAAGCTGAAAGTATGAAAGATATAGGAAGTAAACAAGCAGGCTGCATGGTAAGTTAATGTATGGAGTCTTTCTTTAGTTCTTTTTGATTGAGAAAAATTTCTATATTGAGTTATGCTAAAATAATATATGATCAGGAGGAAAATATGATGATGTATTTCTTTTTGTCTTTTTAAGCAGGAGTATTTATTCAACCCAACTAATTGCTAACACTGATTTCTAAAATCTTGTGACTCCTGTATTAATTTTTTTTTGTTGAGGCTTGCGATAATCGGAAGCATAGAATGAGTTGACTCTCATACTGAAGCAATTGGTTATGGCAAACGAACTTTTAAATAGCAATGACAAGACAGTATGTTAAATGAAAGTAATGGAAGTCACGGCAATAAAGACGCTATAATTTTAAGCAAGACTAGAAAGTGCTAACAGAGAGTTTCCGCACGTTAAAGTAAAAAAAGCCACACATATCCAGTTATATTACGGGAATTTTTCTGATCAAAGTAGTACCACGTACTTGCTGGCTTTGCCTGGACTACAGAAGACAAAAGAAGGTAAATTGTGATATTTAGATATAATGAGAAAATAGATTCTCCTTTTTTTTCTTTTCTTTTTAATATTCAAATATTTTTGTGGTGGTCAGTTGTCCCTTGTTCTTAGCTTCCCCTACTCATGTAAGCATGCGCAGTATTCAGGTCCCTAAAATGCAAGTAAGCTTGAACATGTTTAGACATTTGCAAGTCCCACTAGCCATCAGCTCCTGCTAAAATAATTCAGCATCCTGTCGTTTAGCACAGTAACACATTTTTGTATTCTGAGTGCTGTAAAACATCACTTCACAGCAAAATGATAGATTATCATGAAAGTTCTTACAGAAAGTAATATAAACCCACAAACCATTCAGCTTAAAAAAACCCAGCATTTTATTTTATTAAAAATGTTCATCGTCCTCCTCATCATCATCACCATCATCATCATATCAAATGAAAATCCATTGTTGTCATCATTGTCCAAAATTTGGCAATCTTTCATTTTATGTTTGGATCAAGGCTACCCCTAGAAGGAATCAAGAGGCTGATATCTAGAAAAACCCTTCAAAACAGCTTTGTGTAGACTGTCAGTGATGATGAGAATGTTCTAATTCCTTGGGCAACTCTTCAGGGCTTCTATAATAGTCAATATTACTTGATTTTTTTTTTCTGTCAGCGTTATTTCAAAACCTACAAGGTCTAAATCATAGAAAAGACACAAAGACTTAGACATTAGGTCCAAAACCATTTTCCCCATCAGAAAGCCAGTTTACAACCTATCAAAGTCCCTAATACAACTGGTGATTTGTCCTCCCACTTTGCTCCCTACTTGGACACTAGTCTCTGTGTTGTAAAATCACTTGCTTGAAAGATCTGAAGTTAAGAAAAAACAAACAGCAATGTCTTACAAAGATATCTGGGATCATTTCAGAGATCTGATTTACAGCTCCATCCCATTTCATTAGCCCAGCTCTGGCAGAGAGGTGGGAGCAAGCAGCCCAAGAGCTGAAGTATCTTGACCTGTCTCATTGGCAAGCCTGTTCTTAGAATGGTATCTGCAACTGCAGTGCCGCTGGATTTGCTTTAAGAAAGTATTACCAGTCACATATTTCAAAATGCCATAAAAAAATGATTACAATGCAAGTGCATCACATTATATGAGCTATGAACAGTGCTTCCCTCCCCCCCCCCACCTCCCCTGCCCCAATAAATCAGGAGAGAATGAATTGTTCCTACCTGACTTCTCGGTGGGAGTAGTCTTTTGTTGTTTTTGTTGTTTAATTTTCTCCTCTGTATGGTGAAAGCAGCATTAAAATTAGAAACTCACACTGTGTTAGCATAGGTTCATATAACTGGAAAAGTATTTCTATATGTGATATTAAATATACAGTTCACAGCTGCAACGTCTTTTGCATCACTACCTCATTGTAGCACTGTAAAACGGCATGTATGCATTATGAGCTTGGACTGCATCATGAGATCATACTCCATAGAAAAATAAATTACTGGGCCTAACGTCTCAGCCACCAGAAAACAGCCACATACCTGGTAATGGCTTTCAGGCAGGCACTCAGGTGGAAACTGTGTTCTAATAATAGGACAATTATAACTTTGTGGACATCACTTTGCTAAGTGTTTAACAGTTTGGCATGATACAATGCTGAGAATTTCAGCTCAGATACTGCCTAACCACAGATATGTATGGATGTATCCACATGGGAGAAAGGTTCAGAGACCCCCAGCCACATGGTAACTCACAGAGGCACATCCGCGTGCGACAGTGCCAGTCTGAATGCCAGGTCACACCACCTGCTACTGGACAGGCTTACACAGATCCCTCTGAATATCTTTCACAAAACCCTACAGCAGCCCTGAGATTCTGCTAATCTCATGAGAAAAGCTGCTCAAGTTTGCATGCTCTTGAGCTGCCTGTGGCATTACTCAGCACAGTTCTTAGACGACATGGAACCATGTCAACATCAGCCACCAGACCTGAGCTGCCTCTCCTCCAAGCAGGCTGGTGGACAAAGCTTCAGGCAGAGGTGCAGGCAGGACTACACTTTCTGACCAGACGGGATTTGTCTTAACTGCCCGATGGCCCAGTCAGGAGGAAATTGGGATGTTTGTTTTTGGAACTTGACTCAGCCCAGTTTGATTGACTTGAACTGCCCCCTTCCTTGTCCTTTCATAGCTCTACTCCCATTTTCTCTTTTCCCATACCTGAATTCATAGAATCATAGAATAGTTTGAGTTGGGAGGGAACATGGAAGTCATCTAGTCCAACCCCCTGCAGTAAGCAGGGACATCTTCCACTAGATCAGGTTGCCCTGAGCCCCATCCAATCTGACCTTAAATGTTTCCAGGGACAGGGCATCTATCACCTCCCTGGGCATCCTGTTCCAGTGTTTCACCACCCTAAGCATAAAATATTTCTTTCTTATATCTAGTCTAAACCTCTCCTCTTTTAGTTTAAAACCATTATCCTTTGTCCTATTGCTACAGGTCCTGTTAAAAAGTTTATTCCCATCTTTCTTGTGAGTCCCCTTTAGGTACTGAAAGGCCACAACCAGGTCTCCTTGGAATCTTCTCTTCTTTAGGCTGAACAATCCCAACTGTCTCAGCCTTTCTTCATAGGAGAGGTGTTCCATCCCTCTGATAATTTTTGTGACCCTCCTCTGGACCTGCTCCAACAAGTCCACGTCCTTCCTGTGCTGAGGACTCCAGAGCTGGACACAGTACTCCAGGTTTGGTCTCACAAGAGCAGAGTAGAGGGACAGAATCATCCTTCTCCCTGTTGACCATGCTTCTTTTGATGTAGTGGGTGGCTTTCTGTGCTGCAAGCACACGTTGCTGGCTCATGTCCAAATTCTCATCCACCAGGACACTCAGGTCTTTCTCTGCAGGGCTGCTCTCAATCTCTTCATCCCCCAGCCTGTATTGACAGTGGGGGTTGCCCTGACCAATATGTAAGACCTTACATTTGGCCTTGTTGAACCTCATGAGGTTTTCACAAGCCCACTTCTCCAGCTTGTCAAGGTCCTCTGGATGGCATCCTGTTCCTCAGGGGTGTCAACCTCACCATTCAGCTTGCTGTCATCTGCAAACTTACTGAGGGTGCACTCAGTCCCATCATCTGTCATTGACGAAGATAATAAACAGCACTGGCCCCAGAACAGACCCCTGAGGGACACCGCTTATTACAGATCTCCATCTGGATATTGAGCTATTGACCACTATCCTCTGGAAGTGATCATCCAAACAATTTCTTATCCATTGAACATCCTAGTGCACCCATTAAATCAATGTCTCTCCAGCTTAGAGAGAAGGATGTTCTGGGGGATGGTGTCAAAGGCCTTGGAGAAGTCCAGATAGATGAAGTCCATGGGTCTTCCCTTGTCACTCCCTCATAGAAAGCCAGTAAGTTGGTGAGGCAGGACTTACCCTTGGTGAAGCCATGCTGGATGTCTTGAATTACCTCCCTTTCTTCCAGGTGCCTCAGCATGGCTTCCAGGAGGACCTGTTGCATCATCTTCCCAGGCACAGAGCTGAGGCTGACAGGCCAGTAGTTCCCAGGGTCTTCCTTTCTACCCTTTTTAAAAATGGGTGTGATATTAGCCTTTTGCCAGTCACAAGGGAATTCGCCTGAGTGCCATGACTTTTCAAATATCATGGAGAGTGGCTTGGTGACCACATCAGTGTCCTGGGTTAAGTAGAGAGAGTTAATTATTTTTTTCTTTTCTTCATAAATAGCTAGCAAGAAGCTATGTTTTGGATTTGTGCTCAGGTGAAAAGCTGATAACCAATGTTTTGTTCTTCTGCTAAGGTCGGCAGACAAGCAAAGAGACACAGTCCAGCTGCTAGCCTAGGATTTGCTCTTAGGTTAAGATTGAGAACCAGACTGACTAATTATTTATTCCATACCATGCACGTCATACCCAGTACATAGGTGAGGACCCTACCGGGAGATCTTTTCTCTTTTGCTTCCCTTGCGCTCTGGATCATCTCACTTCGGGTGCCTGCATTCGCTCTTCCAAGGCCTCCCCCCCCCACACGCATGCCGGTCAGCTCTCGGCCTGGGACACTCAAATCATGATCTCCGTTCTGTGAGTTTTGGCATCCTCCCTCTTCGGGGGTATCATTAGCTGTGGCCAGGTGGTCATTTTCCCCCCGCTTTGGGGGGACGCTCGGGCTGCTATCTCCGTTCCATGAGTGCCTCCAGGAGCAGTGCACCCTCACCCCCCCTCGTTTGGGGGAGTCGTGAGTGTAGTTCTGGGGATTGTTAGCCTGCAACAGGCTGAGCCTTTGGTCATCGGGTGGGGGGGCAGTATCATTGTGTATTACTCATTCTCTCCCTCCTCCAGGGTCGTTTGCCGGGAGTGGGCTGGGCCTTTGGTCATCGGGTGGAGAGGGAAGAGTATCACTGTGTATCACATTGTGTATTTGTACATAGTACATTTGTACATAGTATTATTTTCAATATTATTGTAGTTTAGTTTTGTAGTATAGTTATTAAATTGTCCTTATCTCCACCCATTTCTTTTTCCCTTTACCCCAAAAACTGGGATATACATTTAGCAAAAGCCACTTGGCTAGTCAACACTAGAGAATCTGCCAATCGGGCTGGTCCTGCCCAGTCAGAACGTTTTCCATTTACCTCTTTCTCTCCCGTAGGATTGGGTGGGGGCGGGGACTGTGTGAGCGGGTGTGTGTGGTTTGGCCCCCAGCCAAGGGCTAACCTGTCACAATCAGCCAATATCCTCAGGACTCTCAGATGCATTTCGTCTCGTCCCATGGACTTATGTACTTCCAAGTTCCCCAGGTGGTCGTGAACATGATCTTCTCTTACAATGGGAGGGGCTTTGCTCTCCCAGTCCACATCTTCCAACCCATCCCCTCAAGAGGTGTAGGAAGAGAGGTTGCTAGTGAAGACTGAGGCAAAAATGTTGTAAAGTACTTCAGCCTTCTCCTCATCTGTTATTGCCAGCTTGGCAGCCTTGCTCATCAGAGCAGGTACACTCTCTTTGACCTTTCTTTCCTGATTTACATGTAGAAACCTTTCTTGTTATTCTTAGCATCCCTTGCCAAGTTCAATGCCAGCTGTGCCTTGGCCTTCCTGACCCAATTGCTACACAACTGGGCAGTGTCCATATACTCTTCCCAGGATACCTGACCCTGTTTCCACTGCTTATGCATTTCCATTTTGCTCTTTAGTTTGAGCCACAGGTCATGACTCAGTCACACTGGTCTCTTGCCTATCTTATCAGACTTCTTGCACCTGGAGATTGACAGCTCTTGCACACTATGGAAGGCATCCTTAAAAAATTGCCAGCTCTATTCTGCCCCATTGTCCCCGAGGGGAGTTTCCCACAGGAAACTTTTAAATAACTCCTTGAAAAGCTGGAATTTTGCTTTCCCAAAGTTCAGGGTTGTGACTTTACTCTTCACTCTACCCATATCCCTCAGGACCATGAACTCCACCAGTGTGTGGTTGCTACATCCCAGGCAGCCTCCAACCTTGATGTTCCCAACTAGATTGCTTATATTGGTGATCCCCAGGTCAAGTATCACATCTCTCCTGGCAGGTGTGTCTATTACTTAGCTTAAAAAGTTGTCTTCAATACATTCCAGGAGTCTCCTGTATTGCCTACAGCTTGCTGTGTTCCTCCTCCAGCAGATGTCTTGGTGGTTGAAGTCCCCCAGCAGCACAAGAGCCCGAGAGCTTGACTCAAACCTCTCTCTTAACTCCTACCTTTCAACATTCAAATACATCACTGTTTTTCTTTTTAAATATGTTTAAGACACATTCAGAATGTGTTTCCCCTTCCTCTCAGTTTACAGTTTACAGCCGCATGCCTCTGGCCCCTTTGTTTTCCCCAAGACCTGTGCAAGCCATCAGATTCAAGCCAACAATAGCTGGGTGGAGGTCAGGTTGGGCAGGGATATCTTGTCCCCTGAAGCCATTCAACTCATCTGAGTACTAGTTGTCTAGAAACCCTCATGGGTAGTCTGTGCAGGCACGAAGCTGCTTGACTCCTGAATATGAGCAACGTTTCCAGCCTTGCAGTCAAACTTGCTTTTAAACAAGATGACGGAAGGAGTTACTGGAAAGATGTGCAGAACCACCTGTGAATTGTCAGACCCCTGTTTTAGCCATCACTGTACCTACGTGCCCTCAAACAGTCAACCACAAAAGCTGCTGGTCTTTGTGGGTGCTATTTCTCTGGAACCCAAACATCCAACTTTGGATCCTAAATCCTATTCTTCACTCTGAATAAATATGTGGATTTAGAAGAGCAGACTGCTGATCGGTCTCATCATACATGACATTTCCTTTGAATTTAGCATATGACATCCAGAGGATTTTTTTTCTGAGGGCAGAGAACCTGTTTGTCTTCTCTGTGCTTATTTCTTTTTAACTTAGCTCTCTGAGATTCACAGAGATATACACTTGCCAAAGAGGCCTTGAAAGACCTTTATTGTATGTCAATAGATGGAGAAACAACCTCATTGCTGTACAGTCCATTTTTTTCATCCATAACACAGCAGCATACAGCAAAGCTACAGTGCGAGCATGGACATGAAACATACAGCAGTTGTGGTTTGGGTTTTGTTTGGTTTGGTGGGTTTTTTTGCTTTTTTCTGGAAGCAAATCAGTACTGATGGGGGAAAATACAGGGAGGGGCAAAGCTCCATGGTTACTCATCTTTTCTGCATATAGCCCTGCATTGCTACGCTTTTCAGTTGTCAACTGGTAGGTGGCAATTTAATTTCTCTTCACTTGTATTAAATTTAGGGCTTTTTCTTCCCCTTACTCAGCTATTGTTACTGACAGCTTCTTATGAAAGCAGTGAATTAAAAAATCTCATCTTCATTTCATGGCTGTCTGTGAAGCCAGAAATGTTTTTATAGCCCAACCACCAGCTTGAAAATGCAACTTGTTGAGATAAGATATCCTCTTTCTGCTCTTAGATAAGCTTTAATATATTAACAGTACATTTCAGTAATTTAGATTGAAGTATTAAGTTTCCCGTGTATCAGTACAGAATAAAACATGGCTTGCTGACTTTAAATGGAGGCCCTGTACAATCCACTGGATTAATGACAAGTAAAGGTCAAAATGTTTGGAGCTTCTATTTCTTTGGATATTATCCCTGTTCTTTTGAACACTAAATTAGATATTTTTGTTTTTCCTAATTCTGGTGAGAATTTACAGCAATGTTTGCTCTGTAACTGTAGGATTGCATCAAATAAGTCTGTGAGAAGATGGCATGCGATGGCATATGCCAGACAGACCCCACGTTCAAGACATCAGCAGGTCGAGGGTGGTGATTCTTCTCCTCTACTCTGCTCTCGTGAGACCCCACCTGGAGTCCAGCTCTGGAGTCCTCAGCACAGGAAGGACCTGGACTTGTTGGAGTGGGTCCAGAGGAGGGCCACAAAAATGATCAGAGGGATGGAACGCCTCTCCTATGAAGAAAGGCTGAGACAGTTGGGATTGTTCAGCCTAAAGAAGAGAAGGCTTCGAGGAGGCCTTAAAGCAGCCTCCCAGTACTTAAAGGGGGCCTATAAGAAAGATGGGGACAAACTTTTAAGCAGGTCCTGTTGTGATAGGACAAGGGGTAATCGTTTTAAACTAAAAGAGGGTAGATTTAGACTAGATATAAGGAAGAAATTTTTTACACTGAGGGTGGTGAAACCGTGGAACAAATTACCCAGAGAGGTGGTAGATACCCTATCCCTGGAAAGATTCAAGGTCATGTTGGACAGGGAGCTGAGCAACCTGATCTAGTTGTAGATGTTCCTGCTCACTGCAGGGGGGTTGGACTAAATCAGCTTTAAAGGTACCTTCCAAACCAAACCACTCTATGATTATATGATTTTATGATTCTGTGTCTGATCCATTTAACACATGCGAGGGATTGTCTTTTCAAAATGAATTCATTCCTGAAAACAGGATGTCTTTGACAGGCTTGTGGACTTGCATTCATCAGGGAATAAATACAATAATTCTTTGGTATTAATTCACCTACCTATTCTACAACCTAACCATGCAGCAACTATTGGTCTGCTCATTCCACTGGACAACATCCTGACATGTTTCCTGGCAGTCCTCCAGGAGGTGACTGCGTGGCTCTTTTCTCTGAGTTTCTAGCCATTGGTTGTAACCAGAAGGAAAACTGAAGGAAGAGATTATCAAAATTTAAGGAATACACTTTCTGCAAGGGAACACACTTCAAGACATCAGCAAGCTTCAGAAAATAATTTTTGTTCACCAGAACTCAGTATGAAGAAAAACAATGAAAAAAAATATGGTGAGGATAATACATAGTATTTTAGCAAGAACGGAATTAATATATCCAATTTCTCATGTAGTTTTTGTTTATTATACCATGCGGAGTCTGGCAAAAAAATAAACGGTAATGACTCATAAAGCTACAAAAAGTTCAAAATATTTTAGTGAATATTTTAGAGAAGATCAGATTTTGTCCTGATTTTGAATAAGCTGAGAATTTAAAGTTTTGAAATTTTTAATTGGAGATAATTTCTTTCCTCTGCAGAGCTCTAGTTTTGCAGCACTACAAGCATTAGTATTAACTTTTTTCCTTGATGTAATGGAAAAATATCATGATGTAAACATTTCTCCGTGTATTTCATGTAGTTTCAGAAGAACTGCAACAGAAATGAACTCTCTTGTTTTACTTGCTCTCACACACATACACAAAATACTCTTTAATGTAAACATTTCCCTACAGGATGAATAATTTTTCTGAAATTTTCTATTTTCTTGGTCATGTGATTGTTCAAAGTCTGATGGTGGGAGGAATGATGGTTTGAAACTGTTCTGAATCAAAGTGAACAAGGAGGCCACCACTTTGTGTGGAATGAGGCTTTTATAATTCAGCCAGCTTACTCAGGAGCATTCACTGGCACACAGCAGGCAGAAAGAAGCACTCTTACCACCAGTGCCTGCAGATTAATACTTCCAGTCATCAACTGAAACTCAAAACAGCCACTGCTCTCCAAAACAACCATTAATCTCCTGAGAAGAGATCTTTCATGCTAAAGAAAATTTAGGCAGTATTGGTTTATTTTTTCCTTCAAATATTTACATTCCAAGGGCTTTAGCCTGGAGTATATTGTGCTATACTAGAGTAAGCTCCTAGTCAGTCTACTGTATTGGTGTGTGACACGATGCTCCAATGTTTGCAAATGTCTCACCAGGGAAATGCCACTATCTGAATGAGATCAGGCTAATTGTGCAGCAAGACTGATGCCATTTTACAGCAAAGGTCATGCCACCAGCTAGGGCAACACACTGTTTGGTCACCACTGACCCCTCTCAGGATGCACAGAGCTGGATAAGGTGGCTTCCTTGATAGGACATTCCTTCCTTGACTGAGCCCATCCACACCCATCTGCTGTCTGAAGCACTTTGTTAGCTGTTAATTCACAAAAAGTGAACAACGAGCTGAGAAAATAAGCTTGGTCTCTGTCTTTGAGGGCTGGAGTGACAAACATTGCTTTTTTTATGCTGTTGACTCAAAATCAGCAATACCACTTCACGAAATCAGATATTCAAGGCTTGCAGGAAAACTTCAAAATGGATGTGGAAATACCTAACTCACAAGTAGAATATTGTATTATAAAAGCAAATGAGGAAAATAGTAAATGCACAGGAGAAATTGTTTTCTTTCAAAAAAAATTCAGGTAAAAAAGCATAATGAAAAGTTGTGTATAATTGAACACGTAAGGTTTTAGGTGGTTTATCCAATAACTTTTTCATGAGCTCTTCATTTTTATGTGAAGTTTATGTGAAACAGGAGCACTGCCACAATGGGACACTGATGCTTGCTTTTCAGTGCCCACTGCACTGTTAAGACCAGAAGCGATGTACGTGGAGCACCAATAGCTGAGTTTTCTAGAAGGTTATCCTTTTAGTCTTGTTTTGTCACACGAGAGCCACCTGTGGATCCCCGAAATGCCTTCCTCCTCAAAAAGCATGGTGAGGCACAAAGTCCTGGTTTGAAACGGGAACCCCTGTCCTGCTCACCATAGCCAGTTGTTGCTGGTTATTACTTATATTTTACCTGAGTGCACGGTCAGCCCAGGATTGTTAATTTAAATTGTTCAGCTCCTGTTCTTCTGAGATTCAGAAACTGGAGGCTGCCTCTGTGCAGGCTATCATGTACCCAGTGTGATTGTATTTCCTTCTTTCTGGGGACCAGACTCACTTCATGTAACAATTGGTTTCCTGAAAAGGCTGAGATGGGGCAATTCCCAGTATTCCTCTTTGATGTACTGCAGGGCAGTAGAGAACTCCTTACCCGAAGCTGGAAAATTAGTTTTGCTAGTGCTTTATAAGCCATTACTGCACCAATGAGAGAAAGAGTCACAGGAACTATGAAAAACTGTGAAAGCTGAATCCCCTTATCTAACTCTCACCCTCATTTTTGTTCCTCTCTCCTTCTTGAGTGGAGCCTGGAGTAAGAGGAAATTTAAATACCAAACCTACCTGGTTTAGTCTGAGAGACAGCTTTTTCGTGTTTAACACGTTCATGCTCTGCAAATGAGAAGAACCCCTACATTAGAAGACTTTTTCCTTAGAAGATTTTAAAAATAAACTATTCTCATCGTGATTTTAAAAGATGACTTTGCATTACATACATCTGAGAAGAATTTTTTCATAAGTATTCTTTCTTTCTTTCTTCAGAAAAAGTATGTAATAAATGCTTTCCTCGAAAAATAAAAATAATGCCGAAGAATTTTTTTTACTTTTTAAGGTGGTTTAAGAAATCACAAAATTCCACTCTGCGTGGTTTTTTTAGAAACATGATAGAACTTCAAAAATTGTGAAATGTTTCGACTACTAATTTTGATTGCTATCACCTATCTTAAACACAGAAAATTTCTCCTTGATGCTTAATAAAGAAATCATAGAAATATTTTATTACAACAGAAGTGGGGTTGTCTCATAAAGAACAGCAAATAAAAGTTCAGTATACTGCATAAAAAATAGCTTTCCATATTTCTCTGTTATTACAACAGAAGTGGGGTTGTCTTATAAAGAACAGCATATAAAAGTTCAGTATATTGCGTAAAAAAAACAGCTTTCCATAATTCTCTGTTAGCCTGGATCACATCGATGTATTGCGAGGCAGTAACAATAATAAATATAATACTGTATTAAAATATGTATGCAATTTTCTGCTGTTTTTAGACAGTGTGGATATCCAAAACCCAACATTGTGAGACAGAAAAAAGAAAGCTATGGCATTTCAGAGGAATGTTAAAAATATGTTTCATTCTGATTTATAGCAGCTGTGTCTAAATTGTGTAGCAGGTACAGGCTGCAGCATGTCAACAGACAAATCTCTCTATTGCTTGAATGAGACCCTAATCAGAGAATTGCACAGACCCTACCTCCTCTGTGTCCCCCTTGATTTTTTTCCAGTGCAAGGCTGCCGTGGAGGCAGAGAGAACAGGCAGGTCTTATCTCAGCCCAAATTAGAAAATGGTTTCCATGAAAAGTGGGATGTGTGAAACACACCTGTTCCTGTATTACAGAGAGAGTAACTGGAAACCAGTTTGATAAATCGAAAGTCCCTGTGAGCTTGTGTTGAAGAATCCCATTTTAAGATGCTAAAACTTTGACAACATAAAGAAATATCTTCCTTCTAAAAGCTGAAGTAACAATATTCTTTATCAACTTGATACTTACTGTGTTCATGAGGTTTCTCTGAGATAGCTAGAATTAAACAAAAAAAAGGTCTATTTTAATATATTTGTGACTGCAATAGAGGATTTAATGCATTTATTCAAGACATTCGTAGACATATAAAATAAATGTTCAGTGAAATCTATATTAAGATGTACAACAGTTAGCATTGTCTTACTTATGCTATCCACTCCTGACACCTAACTGGGACACTTCTTAGTTAAGGAACACAAGCACTCTAAATTCCTCATTTAGTTAATGTTTGATGTAAATACTCCTGGAAGGCTCTATGCCTCCTCAGTGGGCTGTCACCCCCACTAAGTGGTGACCATACATCAAGCCTAGGGCAACTACCTTGCTAAGTGAGGTGCTCAGTTCAGTGCTCACTAAGAGACAGGGCAAATTCAAACCATAAGATGTCCAGCACTGGGCAAAGCCAGCCAAATAATTTTAGGCTGAGTGAGGAAATGACACCTAGGGCAGTCTAAATGTGAGTCCCTGGCAATTGCACCTGCCCTAGTGAGGTCAATGAATTTCAGATAGATTCAGTGATACTTGAAGGAGCAGAAAGACACATTTGAAAAAGTAATTAAGGTAATTAGAGCATATATAAACAAAAATACTCAGCATTTCAGTGCCACAGCTCTTAAACTTTGTGCCATTTCATTTTCCACTTTTTTTTTTTTTCCAGAAAAAACAGGAGGAGATAAAACTGATAACCGAGTCAGTACTTTCCATGGACCTTAAGAGAACATTACTCGGATAAAGCGAGAACTCAGGGAGCTGTACCCAATGCCGTTATTGCTTCTACAGAAGGAAGTGAAATACCAAGACCTACTCCACCAGATGGATTTTTCTGAGTTTTACAAGGCAGCTGTTGTTTTCAGAAGAATAAAGGCTCTACCACTTGCATGTAGTGATCTGCTGAGTGTGAGAGTGCAATCGCACAGAGAGATGCGGATGAGCTGCCTTTGCAGGCCCAGCACCACAAGCAACAATTCTGCTGCTTTGGCCTCCCAGGCTGTGATTCACTGAGCTCCCGAGATTCCATTTGGGGCAAAAAGTAACTGCTGTGCAAGTGAGTTTTTGTTTTACTTGTTTCCCTGCAGTATAAAAGCACTCCCATTTTCTATCCAGTCTGTATTTATTCCAGGTTGTTGTGCATTTAAGGAGACAACAACTGGAGACGGTGTGCAGAGCAAAGCAAAAATAACAGAACATTTTTGGGGGCAATAGAGACTCAAGTTACAAAATGAGTGTATATACTTGCTCCTAAAAATAAGAAACAGCAGAAAAACAGGGATCCTATGACAAATCCACACTTGTTGTCTTTATGTGTGTGAGAAAACCTTGTCAATTTAGGCTCAATTGTTTTGACTAAAAGGCCCAAAACTCACTAAAAAATTGTCCCCTAAACATTATAAACTTAGATAAATTCTGTTGTGATTGAGTATCAGTGAAATACATCTGAAACATGTAGAGGAAACTGACTTTGTATTGTGCCAAAAGACACAGCAAGATGTGCTTACCAAGCTATGAGCTTCAATTTACGAAAGGAAATTAATGGCAAATATTTAAAAAAATCTGAACTTCAGGGGCTGGTATAATGATTTACATAACTATCACAGAATATTGTATCACATAACACTTTCAGTGACCACCAGTGATGACCAGGGCTAGGCCACATATGAATAGTGTTAATTTAGACTCTTTACTGACACTGCCTAATGAATTTTAAAACCAAGATATTGTTACAGCATCCTTATCTCAGACCTGCAATTTGTTTTAAAACACTAAAATCAAAACAAAACTACTACACCTGTACTTTCTAGTAAAGCCAGTGCAGTTATTTCCCTTCTTCTGATGGTGAATGTGAGTCATGGAGAACGTTTAAAACAATAGGAACTCAGCCCAGGTCTGGTCCCCCAAGTTTAGGAAGGTATCTGTGTTGCTCTTGTCCATATTTTCTGTAGAGGTATTAATTAGCTAAACTCGTATAGTGTCAGTATCCATCCAGAGCTTGAACACTAAGATTACTGCAATCAGAGTTTTCCCTGAAAGCCCAGCCTTCTTTTTTTCTGGTGTAGCGCTCAGAGATATTTCTACCGCATGTTTTTATGAAATAATGAAGATCTAAAATTAAAAATGTTTACAGGATTTTGGGTATTCTAAAACATATCTATATATTGTTAAAAAACAGTGAAATTTTGAGATGGTCTTTAGGCCATAAATGTTTATATTTTGCCAAATCTGCTATGATTTCAATATCAACCCTATCCTTCTTATGTGTCATATTATCTCATCAAAGATGTGATTCAAGAGACTTATACAGTAAGCAAAAAGCTGAAAAATGAAATCACAAGACCCTTAGTTTCATTTTAACAATATCACAAGTATCTATAACACAGATACACTAATTTTTAGTCTACCTAGTGAAAATGGGAAGAAGAGAAAAGCTAAATGTCAATGACCTAGTCAGACTTTGCATTATATGGTATTTAACCTAAAGGGTGAGAAATGAAAGGCTGTATTCTGCTGCTTTCACTCATTTAATGTAGTGTCTTCCACTGAAAGTAAAGCAGCTCTATTCAAATTTTGTGTTTAAATAATATTTTTTTATACTGTGCCTAGATGATCTGTGAAACTCTATACTGCAAAATGTGTGGATGTTCAAAATCTTCACGATTTCAAAAAGTGACTGGGCAAATTGCAGAAAAACCTACCAAGTACTCTTAAACATTAAGATACGGTTTCTAGTTTAGGAAGTTCCTGAGCTGAGATTGTGGGAGGTCACAAGGTGATCTCTGTGTGGCTGTTTTATTCCTGTAGTCTTCTCTAGGCATTTACTGGTCTGGCTGTTGGTGGAGAGGGGGTGTTGGATTAGCTGAACTCTTGGTCTCACTTCAAACATCTGTCCTCATGTTATTACCTAACAGAAGTAACTGTTGTGTAAATAACTGCTCGTTGTTCACAATGTTAGAAAATTCATTCCTAAGTAAGTACTTTATCTTCAGTTGTTTAGCACTTAAACTATATTAGAGGAGGAAAAGGGTCCGATTCAAGGGAGCGCATAAACAGGAAGGGGAGCGACTGTTTACGAGGGTGGATGGTGATAGGACAAGGGGGAATGGTTTTAAATTAAGACAGGGGAGGTTTAGGTTAGAGATTAGGAGAAAATTTTTCACCCAAAGGGTGGTGGCACACTGGAACAGGTTGCCCAGGGAGGTCGTGGATGCCCCATCCCTGGAGGCATTCAAGGCCAGGCTGGATGTGGCTCTGAGCAGCCTGGTCTAGTGGTTGGCGGCCCTGCATATGGCGGGGGGGTTGAAACTAGATGATCACTATGGTCCTTTTCAACCCAGGCCGTTCTATGATTCTATGAGATTCGAATCTAATGTAAACAGACGGATCTTTGATTAAATACTTGAAGCCACATAAGATCTGAACTGGATCAATTAATTTCTCTTTTTCTACCCTCAGCAAAACATTTTTGAAATTTCTTTTGTGTCATTCTAAATTAAACTTGGTAACATGGCTTGGTAGTTATCTTGCTGTTTTTCACATTCATTTCAAATTTTCTTTGACTTTTGCCTGCTATTCTGAATGCCAGAGGGTATTAATTATATATGGCAGATTTTTGTAAATTAGCTTCTGATATGGGTTCAGAAAAGAAATCCTCTGGTTTATTGAACCATAAATAGGTGAGGCTAAAAGCAGAATGTGTTTTATGATTATAACATGTCTGTTTTCCATCTCGATAGCAGTCATTTGCTGTTCAGACAGCAAATATATTTGCGAGTGTGCACACTCCGTAAGAAAAGAATAGGTAGTGCAGGAAATGAAAACAATGGCAGAACTATTTGTTTTAGTGAAGAATACCAAAAAAATAACGCATGCTGTAGCTAACAAAATTATTTCTAATTGGACAGCTACACATTTATAAATGTGTAAATAAGAAAGTTACTTTCCATTATGCTAAGAGCCTGGTTCATCTTTCATTAGAGAGCACAAAGACTCTAACAGGATCTGGACTGGGCATTAGATGAACACACCCATGACATTAGTCTGAAAAAACACTACGGGCCAAAACAGGAATCAAGATCAACAGGAGTCTTTTAACGGAATTCTCAAGATTTGTGCCCTGTGTATCCTGTACAAAGAATAAATTTCTGATTTCCTTGTTCAGGCTGAGTCTGTTCTTCCCAAAAATGAACTCTAGACAAACTAACAATTTGACCCTTAAACAAACTAATGGACATTCCTCCTTTAAAATTCAATGGAAATACTGTATTCTGCAAAAAATTAAGATGCCACATTGTTCTGCCTAATCATCAACGCACTTTTGATTTAAGCTTGAATAAAGCTTAGTCAGTGGAAGGCTTTTCAGACTGTGGAGGAACAGTGTTATCAAAAAGTTGACTAAAGTAAATCATATTGCTTACATTGGACCAGTTCAGAATATCTCAGATGGTAACAAGTTTGGGGAAAAAAAAAAAAGATTATTTCCCTTCAAGAACAGCTCCCCACCTTTGTAAGTTATTGCCTGTACTCTTTGTCATTCAAATGAGAAATCAGATATTCCTACAAGTTTTCTAGAACAGCAGACCTGAACCCTTATATCTGCCTATGTCCTACTCAAGTCCTGCTGGCTGGCTGAGCAGCTGACAGACTGCTTTTGTAGAAAAAACTGTCTAATGAGCATATGTCTAAAAAATTATTTCTCACAAAACAGATTAGCTGCAGCAAACTTCTTATAAAGGGAATGGCTTGTTCTCACCCTGACCTCTGCTCTACCTTAGAAAATTGCCTTGACAGTGTATGGTCAATAGTTATCCTGTGGGTGAGTCAAAGTAAAGAAAGCAAAGAGAGTGTGGTGGTGACATAAATAGGTGAAGGTGGTGTATGATTATACTGAAGTGCATGCTATGCAAGCCTTTTCCTTACAGGTTCTCTTATTCCCTACAATATTTATTTTACGTTTCTGGTTTATTTTAACCTCATGTTTTCCAGGATATTTTTTCCAAGTTTCTACACATTAAGGAAGTATTATCCCACATTAACATGACAAGTATGAAATACTAAGTGATTTATCTAATGCTATCTGGAAGCTTTGCAGAGAAGCAGAGAACTTGAGCTTCTAGCTGGTGCTCTCACTCTTATTCATTATTGGGAGTGCTTGTATGGCCTGTGAAGCACTGTAGACTTCCTTGGACCGCTGTTTCAGCAGGACTCTTGTGACTGATGAGGACAACAGGCTAAATGGCTAAGGCAAACCCTCCTAAAATTCCATGGTCTACCATTATAATTAATAACTAACCACTGATAC
The DNA here is from genome assembly GCA_011057875.1 of Pterocles orientalis. NCBI lineage: Eukaryota > Metazoa > Chordata > Aves > Pterocliformes > Pteroclidae > Pterocles > Pterocles orientalis. Next base: position 241,062 of record WKFP01015039.1, read on the forward strand.
CAGAGCCTGTAGGGTATTCACTTGCAACAAACCAATCATTCTGTTGCGGCTTTCCCCCAAGAAAGCTGTCAGACTGCTCTCACAGTTCCTTCTGTCTTATTTCCACTACCAGAACAGCATGGTCCAAGATATCTGCCTTCATACAGTTAACATGTTTGAGTCCTTGCTGTTTGGTTTGCCTTACACCTAGGGGCTGCATAGCGAAGAATGAGCTGACTCTTGGTTTTGGGGGATTTTGCTGTTGTTGTCTAGAACAACTTGGTTTTTAAGACATTTTTAAATGGCAGTTAAAGAGTACTTTATATAACTGGGAAAACCAAAACACAGTTCAGAAAGAGGAAGTGAGAAACTTTAGCATGGAGTAGATATAGTAGAAGTAGCAAAGAAGTACAGACATTTCCAACATTTTAAAATGATTTTTAATGAAAGTAATTGAAGCAACTTGGATCTGAGATGCATGCCTCTAGGGACCATTGGTAATGATCCAAATCTTTCTCTGTTTCCCAGTTTGTCAGTTAAACAACAGAAGTACACTGGGAAATAGAAGTCTTGTTGAAACAGCAATCTTGTATGATAGCACTGAAAGCTAATGTCTTTAAAGCCCTATAAGTCTTAAAATCCCAGGAGGACAAATCTTCCATCGACGGAGTTGGAAAGAATAAAAATTCAGTCAAATGTAGATGAGGTACATGTGCTGCTTTAATGCATTTCATCTTTAGGCACATGTGGCGAAAGACTTGAAGAGCTTCCTTTCAATATCATCCTCAGCTTCTGACGTTTTCATGTGCTCTTCCCTGAAATTGTGGGATGGGAACATACAGATGAGGGAGAGTATGCTTAAGAAGCTTTCACTTTTAGTAATATCAGTTTTACACTTGCGTATAGCTACGGCAGAACATAGCCAAGCTGGGGCCATGCTTCATTGCAACACAAACTGTTGTCTCATAAAGGGTAACTGAGTGAAATTGCACAGACTGAGGTATGTAGGATGTTAGAGTAATGACATTTTATTCTGAACATTGACTTTAGTTTATGCAAAAATAGTGGTTTTTCACCATTCTGGAGCCAAAAGGAGTGCCTCTTGCAGATGTTAGTATTCATATTTGAATCTTCAGTCTATTTCATAATGCCTGTTATTTGTGAAAGGTGCCAAACTAACCCCCTGGGTCCAAATACTTTGAATATGAACTTTTTTGTTGAGTTCCTTCTTAACTACTACTGGATTTGCAAAAGAATAATCATGGCTGAATATATATTTACATGCATTATTAAATAAATGTAAAATAATAGTAACTAAGACAAGAATAAATGGCCTCATAAAAATCTAGAAAAGAAGAATTTTGGGGGAGAGATTAGTTGATATTAGGAGTGAAGAACAATAAAAAATAATTAGTTTCTGAAAAGATGGACTTTTCCCAGTGTGCGACCCAAATTGATATGTTGATTAAAGCAGAAGGCTAATGACTAACTTCTAGAGGCAGAACATCCTGAGCCATCTTCATTCATCATGAAATGCTGCTGATCAATTTTCAAAATTCAATTTCAACTTTAAGAGCACATTTCTGAAAATGATATCTGCATAGATAAAAAATGAAATGTAGATTACTACTAATAGAACTGTTAATTCTGGAATTTCATCTGAATAAAATACCTCTGAGCATTCATTTGCAGACATGTTTGTGCAGAGCAATAAAGTAATAGTTTATCCCATGGGGAAACTTATAGTCAATCAACAATGTGTCATATGGATAAGCAGGTGTTTAAACACGTTATGTTGATTGACAGGTGAGAGTGTTGCTGACATGGTGTTGCATACATGCATTACACCTAGCTTACAGTAACAACACCGGCCATCAATTACATAGATCACTTTTTCTTCAGAAATCACAGCTGTTTCATAATCATTAAAATACTAGTTTAACTGTCTCCATTTGTTGTTAGCAGAGGCTGGATAAATTACTGTTTTACTTCAGGGCAAGTAAGAATGATTAACACAAGTTGTGATCATAACTGCAATTGAAATGCTATGCCAGGTCTATCAATATGAATTGTCTTGCAGGCTTGTTGTTACATAAAGCACACAAAAAAATACAATCTCAATTTTACCTTGAGTGGATTACAAAGGTGTAACCAATGACAAGGCTTAGATGAAATCAACAAGCTCTCCTGATGCTCATTGCAATTTTTTTCTATTTTTGTTACTGAACTTAAACTATGTTCGTTGTTATATTCAAGTCAGAAATATAGGTATCTCCAGGGGGCAATTCTTTGCAGTCTGACAGATATATAAAATCAATGAAACACTCTCTGCAGATGCTTGTTTCTCTCCCTTAACTCTAAAGTGAGACTAAAGTTAATAGATTCAGTGTAGATGACTAACTTCAGACATATGAATTTCTATGAGTTAAAGTTTCTTAATGATTAAATTAGTCTGAGAATCTAGGAAAGTTCTTTAAATTTATGAATTCAGTGAAAGTCTTGAGCCCACTGCACTCATCATTCCTCTGCCTACTTTCTACTTAATATTGAGTGGGTACTTTGGAGGGTGTTTTCTGATCGTGTCTTATCCTAACTGAAATATCTGCAACATGGAAAGTACATGAGCCTGGTCCCTCAAGAACTGGCCATTACTTAACAGAGGTTGTACAGATCATTAAGCCTCATATAACCCCAAATAATAGACATAAAGATAGTTGAGACAAGTTAAACAGAGGTCAAGGAAATTTCAGCTGACTGATGTAGAGTTTTCAAAGAATTTTACATATTTCATGCACATTCTCTGTTCATCAATATTCCTTAAAAATGTCGGAGTTTTGTTATTTCATCACAGGAAGTCAAAGCTCACCAATGTATGGCCAGTCATCTGTTAAATTAAAAACATCTTTAGGCAGGAGTGGATTTACTTGGAAGAATACCTTTGTCTGTATTTTAAGACTCCTGTAAATTGTTCTTCCGTAAAACCGTGTTATTTAGTTTTTAGTCTGATTCAGGAAGGCAATGTTAACTACCCGAGGATCCTTTGGGCTCCATCTTGTGGCTAATTCAATGACTGTTACCTCTAGAGAGAGATGCATACCTTCAGCTATGGCCAAAATAGCACTGCTAGTTTCAACAGAATAGTAACAAGTGACTGTTTCTATAATTTTCTCATACATAATACTGAACTTTTGACACTATTTTAAGAAAATGCTTTTAAAAGTATTTCTGCTTTTTTTCCCCCTCTGTTTAGGAACACATGTTTTATTAGAGGGCTGTGAAATAAACTTTGCAGTTACAGAATTAGGTAGTCCACTTTCTTTTCCTTTGAGGCATGTTAGAAAACTACACAACGGAGGTCTGGTTTATGTTGCACCAGCGGCATTTGCAGATGAGCAGAAGTCCCATGCTGTCATGAGCATTTGCTTTATCAGAATGGAGCCTTCCAGTATTTCTGGTCAGCTCCAAAGCTAAACAGTTCTGAAATGCACGACTCGGTTTGGAAAGCACCTTGATTTTTGTATACATTGAAAAAGAACATGCTGTGCCTTGACCAGTTCGTACCACACTCTGTATGGAGAGCAGCAGTTTCCAAGTGATGGATAGGGTGCCATTACCAGGAGCAGTTAAAAGAAATTGTCCTTCACTGGACTGGCAAAAATATGTAGTTTGGAGCTGGGGTGTACATGCCTTGCCCATTTTCTGTGTTTATTTGATATTAGCTGCACTCAGACTATACACAATTTTTTTACACTGTGATGCATTTATTGGGAAAAGGCCAAAATGTGATCCTGTACACTCTCCTGTCAATTTATTATTGATGAAATTTGTCAGATGAACGTGGTTTTGGCTTTCTAAAAACTATAAAATTAATTTAAGAGCAAACTGCCAGTGAATAATGCTGAAGATCAGGAGTCATATTATTGACAGGCAACTAGCTTCTACATCTCACTAGCTTACAAGTACTCATAACATCTAACTGCAGGCGGTCTACATAGGAGATGAGACTCCCAGAAGACAACTACCCTGAATCAGATTCATACCCTAACTTGCTCCCAGAAGCCAGACAGGGATGTCTCTCTCTCTCGTTTGTTAGCTGTAGGAAGCCTGGAGAAACTCAGGTTCATGATTCACTTGAAATAAAGAGGCAGTTCTTCTTACACCTGTAGTTGTGTATGTGTAACCCACAGGGACTATGTGATGGTTAAATTCTGTTTGGGTTCACTAGAATCACAGAAGCAACAAGCCTTAAGGCAAGCTTTCCTAAGACTAATCTGGAGAGAGAACTTACTAAGCTTGTTAAGGTTGCTTGCTTGACATCCCCATCTCAGTCCATGCCTTCTTTAGATAGAAATCAAAAGGTAGGGGAGCTATGAGTTGAAATAAGAAATAACATTTTATGCAGAACTAGGAAACCTTGAAATTGGCTTTAATCTAGCTCCGTTTCACATAAAGTATTACTGGAACTTTTTCTAATTATGAAATATTTTTGGAAATATAAAAATACTGTTTTGGTTTATTAAATTAATATTTGTATCCTTTAGGAAAGTCACTTAAAGCTAAAAAAATGCTAAAATAGTTTTGGTACTAAATCTCTGTTTATTGTTTTCTGGAGGTACACTGAAACTGATAGGCTTTATCTCACGTCACCAATACCTGGGTCTGTTGCAATTTACTTGAATCACTGCTTGCAGTGTTTTGAATTACGAGCAAGAGTTAAAAAGTTTTAACACTTGCTCATAGATTTGACAGATTTACAGGCAGATTTACTCTTGGGGATTTTAGGAAGCACCTTCCTCACGCAAAGGGTTGCTGCCTCTTGCCCTTTAAGAACTGACAATTTTTTACACATTTCTATGACAGCTCCTCTATCCCACACACATTGAAATAAGGTATAACATGATGCTGGAAGCTGAAGCTGACTATTTTCTAGGACTTTTGCCACAAAGTCTTCAAGAGATAACCTTTCAAATAGGAACAGCTAATGCATAAATTTCGTGCATAAATTGTGCCTTAAGGTTCCTGTGACTATCACTCATATTTGGAGAAATCGGTGAAATACGTAAGCTTTCTCCATCTTAATTTTGTTCTTTTCTGTCTCTCTCACATTCCTTCATGTGTCATTTATGCTAGGCACAGAATGTACCATCAATAGAAAGTGTCATTCCATCTTTTTCTCTTTTCTTTTTATGATGGCTTGTCACTCTGTATTGCTCGTTATTCTTGTTTTTCTAAATGAGGAGTGTGTATTTGAATAAGACTGAATAAAGAAAGCTTCATATACAGTGCAGTGTGTATGTGTTGCATTATTCACATGGAAATGATAAAGTGGTATTTGAACTGGGCATGTTGTCACCACAGTATATTTTGGATAATGAGGCAGTCAGTTTAGAGCACTGTCTGGCTACTTCTATTATTTTTGCATCTGGGCAAAAAATTCTGTCTCCTTAAGCAAAACCAGCAAACATTGCTCCTTTTTATTGTCAGTCAAAGGAATACACATGCAGCCTGGAGCAAGTTTTGATGATAACAGAATAAGCAGAAATAAATAAAATCTGATGATTTTGGCAGTTAGCTAGTAGCATGCAATATTTTCTGTGTGGAGCCTGCAGAAAGTGTGAAGCTAGATGAGAAAGCTGAAGCGTGGCACTTTCATTTTTTTTGGAAGAGGACTTGTTTCTTCTTTCTGGTTGTCCAGTTTAGTGCATATCTACTGAAGACAGGACCATCGCTGAACCAGTTGTCCTTAGTTACTGGAAAACTTCATTGGACTAGTATGCTTTTCACTACAATCACTACCTTCCTTGCTGACAGTGTTGGTTATGATCTCAGAAAACCAGAGGGAGGTTTAGTCCAAAAATAAATAAAATTATGATATCAGAAGAATGACTAAAGCTGACTTCCAGTTTGCACCTCCTGTGCAACATGTTTCTGCGAAGTAGGTTGGTGGTGGTCAGCAGGACGAGGTACACTCTGCCCTGAGCCAGGTGCTTGAAAGTATCCTGCCTATACCTATTGGCAAAATCATTTCAATACATTAAGAAATCAGAGGAAATATTTTTTAACAGAAAATATATAAAAAAGAAAATTAAATGGAAATATTGATCCAACTTCAAAGAATGTTCATTAAAAATGCATTTTCAATCAGTTTTGTTGGGGAAGACTGCGGCTAAGGAGAAAAAAACCCTAACTTGTGAAAAATGAACCAAGGGCAAAGAGCAGGTATTTAACAAATTCCCTTGATGTTCTCCTGTAAGCGAATGGACCCACAACCTGTGGCAAGGCTGACAGAAGCAGCACCTTTAACAATTACCTCACTCCGTTCTTTCCATCAAGGATGTAACGGTCCATGTGACAAATTCAAGGCTGGGAACATAGCAGGCATTTTGATGTCTGAAAACCAATGGTTGTAAGTGTATCTGCCAGTTTCTGCTTCATGTGCTACCTTTCATGACTGAGATGTTGCAAATTAATCTTTGGACAGAACATCCTGCTTGATACCTACTAAGCATGGTTGTTTTCGATAATCAGAATTAATTTTTTTATTTTGTTAAACACATGAGGTGAAATTTTGGCTCCAGTGGAGTGAATGGGAATTCTGCCACTAACATAAACACAGCCAAGATTTTACTCATGAACTGTTGAAACAATTGAGACCTGCATTTTTTTTTCCAGTTCAGTTAATGACTCTGTATAGGGATAACAGAAAATAAAATAAATAAATTAATAAATAAATTATCAGGACTGAAAATGTCTTCACTTGTAGAGAGTAAAGGTTGGCTCCATTGTTCACCTGTTTGAATCACTGAATTTCTGGACCTTTTTGAAATGACAAAAGACACTGCCCCCTCAAAAAAATTACCCCCCCATCAGTAAAATTCAGAAATAAATAACCGTTGTTTTTCTGACTTACTCAATACTAAATCTCAAATAATCCTCTGAAATCCATGGAAAAGTTCTGGAAATGCTCACAGTTTAGTGAGCAAGTTATGGCTTTTAAACCAACTAAAGTTGAACAGATTAAAGAAAAATATCACCTTAGTACTAATATTTAATTATTTTTGCTGTTAAAATAAAATAAACTAATTACAAAAAATATTTCAACTCAGCAAATCTTATTCTGAAAGACAACACCATAAACAGATATCTTTGGGTCTGATAGAGTATATTTGTCTTTAAGCATTTATTAAGTAATGTTTTAGGTTCTGATTCAGGGAAATTTTTTCTACTAATCCATTAAAATACCAAAGAAGAACTTCAGCAAAGGTTACATGCATGCTCCATGCATATCTGAAAAGAGGAAATTAAATGTGCCTAGGAAAGCGCCTTCTGCAAAGGACAGACATCCAGGTCTGCATGCACAGTGCACTGCAAGTTTTGTTCTCTTTGACAAATCCTAACAGGATAACAAAGGCCTTTCATTTTCTTCCCAGTCAGAAAGATGAAGTGTCTGATACTGGGCTGTGTTGGCCTGTAGTAAAAAGGAGCTAACAATACTGGAAATGACAGCTATGTTATCACAGTAGGAGTAGATAAAGCTGGCTGATGGTAGCCCATGAGGTGGTGTATGTCATCGCAATTGTATCACTGAATTAAAGAAACATTTCTCACTGTGGTCATAGCCTGAAAGACACTTCAGTCAAGGGAAAATAATTTATTTACCTTTCTTCTCCCCCTCCTTTTTCACTGTAGCTGAAAGGGAAACAAAAATACTGTATTTTCGCAAAGTTAATAACATGAAATATCTATAAAAATAATTCAAACACCTATATATGAGCCTTTTGTGTCCATATCTCAAACCATACATATATTATGAAATATAGGAATAAATTTCATTGCCAGATGAAGAAACTGATGATCAGAAAGATGACGTGTTTCCTCACAGGCATGCAGCTCTACTATTGATGAGAGAAAATTCCAGCTTTCTAGATTCTTGCACCTAACTTTAGTCACAAAAGTCACAGTTCCTCCCAGACACTAATAGTGGGAGACAGATGCCCAGAGTGAATATTTCAAAATCAACAGTGGGGAAGGAGGATAGACTTGGATGGGAAGGCATGAAGAGGTAAGGGGAGAATAGAGGAAGGTTGTGAAGCATCATCTGTTTGAGAGAAATATGTGCCTTTTTGCTATTAAAGTTTGTAGTAGTAAACAAATGCATAAAATAAAAAGTAAAAAAACACCTGAAGTCATGTTCATACTTCTAAACCTCTGCCTACCATGGGGAATTAGAAGACCTGATAATGCAGCAAATCCCACAGCATGAGTTTTGTGGAAAGGAAGATTGGAAAGAAACTGGAAGGAAACTTCTGCTTTAAACTTTAACCCAGCTGAAACAACCTGGAATTGGTTCCTCAGAGCAAGATGTGCTCTGTGACCAGTATTTAGACTCTGGAGACAGAACAAAAGTCCTCCAAAAGCTCAGCCTGGCAGTCCAATAAAACATTGCATGTATCTGCAATGGGTACTGTGAAAACATATTAAAATTTTACCAAAGGGACTGAGGAGTCTCAGACGAAGTTAGCTGCATTTACAGATGACTGCTGCAGTCCTGATGGGGCTGAGCCAAGCTCATACTTAAGTCTGTTTGAAATCCATGCGCTACCCATTCCCTAGCCTACACTTATAGGACCGAACCTTCTAAAAATGTAGTTACAGGTGTCACTTTATTTTGAAACATGTCTGTTAGAAATGGCGGTAGTAAACCTCTACCTAGACTATTTGTGGGCAAACGAAGATTCGGGGCTCTTACCCCCAGAAAATGGTGCTCAGCACCAGGCTGCTGGTATGAACGGACCTGATGTGGCACTGGAACTGAAAAAGAAACAAACAGAAGCAGAGCTCTGCCTTTCCTTTGAGAACATGCCCTGGTGCAAGACAGAAATCAAGGGTCATGAGGTCAGAGGAGGGCATAGGCACAGTCTCAGGTTTTTGCATTTTGGGAGTACATGCAGATCTTTGCCGCCTCAGTGTTCTCGAGATGAGAAGTCCTTTTATTTCAAACTGTTAGTACATTTAGATAAAACAGATCAAACAGGAAAGGTTAAACATGAAATTACTGAAATGTTATCTATTAACTGCCTGCGTCCCAAAAAGATTCTGATTTAAAACATTTTTCAAGTTTTTTACCACTTACTCTCATTTGAGAAGGAAATAAATTTTTAGCATCTCAGGAATGTGCCCAGCAGTAGAAAAAAAGCTTTTGTGCCTAGAATTAGCAAAAAATAGGCACTAGGTTTCCAGGATCTCGTTGTCTTTGCAATCACTTTTCTTTCCTAGGTGATGTGTATATCAAAGCCGTGAAGCGCATCTTTCACAAAACTGTCGTTACAGCAGATTTAGTATTTTTTCCCCCGAAAGCTGCTACAGAAGCCCAGAGGTTTAAGGGACATACAGAACACACCTGAATTCTCCTGACGGACTCAAATCAGAGAAGCTCAAACATCAAGACTCTGGATAGGACTTATAAGGGAACATGCAGTGCACTTCTGGGCTTCTCCTGACTTCTGTCAGTTTACGGGATGGGGCTCACCACACTTCTGGTCCCGAGGCAAGCACAGGCAGAGTAAGATCTGTCCATGCTTGCCACTGGACTTATGACTAACTAATTTATGTTATTATGCTATTATATCCTGTTGTGACATCTGCTTGGACATTTTTTCTGTTAGAAAGTACTGTAAATTGTCAACAAATCTTAACAGACAGAGAAGACCTCATTCTGACTGCTGTTGCCAATAGCATTGTTCTGATCAAATCCTGTTATTCGAATTTAAAATACCAAGGAATAAATGAAAAGAGCACAAACACTATCGTTTATGTTGCTCTCTCAGAAGCTGAGCAATGTGTTTGAATCTGAAACAGAGCAAAAAGATGGAGAGATTACCCAAGGAATTTGGTTGAAAACTGATAAAAAGCCAGATTACCTGCTGAGAAAAAATGTGAGTAATATATTGTAGCTTGGCAGGGAAGGGCATGAAATAATGAACAAGAAAATGTGATGCTCAGATATGAGAGGTGCTTTTGGCTGTGGGGTTTTTTTTAGATTATTTGGAGAAAGAACAAATTCTTAAGTCATCTTTTTTTACACTGTATTGATGAGAGGTATAATCTAGTTCTTGATTTAGGAATTTGTACCTACAGATCTGTTCAAAGAGATCTATATTAAGAGCCCTAAATCACAGTCTTCCTTTCCCGGACCTATCCAAATGCAATCATACATTTCCAATTAATGCAGATATGATACAAAGTAAAATATGTTTATCAAGAATTCCCATCCCATTTTCAGGGATCTTGAATCTAGATTGACAACGACTCCAGAAACTGAAAGTAAGCACTATCATCTTTCATGTTTTGGGAATCAGGAAAAAAAAAAATTACGAACCCCAACAGACCTTGTTAAAAAACTTTTCAGTGGGGTGGGAAAATAAAGTTACATTTCCAGTAGTGGAAAGGTCACAAAAGTGTGTCAATGTGTTTCTGTGGAGAAAAAAAATAATTCAGGCTCAGGATGTTTCTGTTGTTTTTAACTCGTATCAGAAACTTGAATCTAGATCACCAGCAGTCCTGTAATGCCATAGATAGTGATGGTTTTGAGGGACTTTTTCCTGAGCTGTTCAGCAAACAAAAACATTCTTGGAATCTCAAAACTGTCTTGAAAACATAAAAATCTTGAAAATGTCATTTCCTTCTCAACAGTAATCCATTCCATGTTGCCTTATGACCCAGTAGTAGCCAGGAACAGATATTTAGTTTGAATACTGTCAGAGAAGTGATTTCTTCCCTAAATTCTCCTGCTATTTTCTTATAAAAAGCACTTGGTTTCCATCTTGACACATGAAATATAACTTCCTTTCTAAATTTACAATAATTAAGTATGAAAATTTGGGCTGTGAAAACTGGATTTCCAAACAGATATCCAGTTCCTCTGTGGTGTTTCTGAAGAGCCCTTGACTTAGATTTGTGGTTTTCAATGTTATCATGATCATACTAATTAATCTCAAAGGTAAACTGAATCTTTCCTATTTCTCTTTCTATGAGACTTTTGTTGCTCTTTCCTAGCCCACTCTGGTGCCACATTATCGTGTAGAGTTTTTTATGAAACACTCCAGACAAGACGTCGCTTTGATTTACGCAATGGTTTTGAAACACCATATGCATTTTGGAAGAAATTCCTCACTGTCTTGTCTCCAGTAATACTTACGTCCTTTCCAGAATTTACATAGTTAATTAATAGATAAAATCTTCCTTAATATTTTCCCTCTAGTATATATTACATTCTATTTGTTGACACTAAATTTTCTTTGCCATCATGCTGTCCATTCACCTTGTAAATTCAGTGTATCACAGCCCCTTCTGATCCTGATTTTTTAACTAATTTTATGTTATCTGAAAATGTAATCACATTACTATTTCTGTCTTTTCTAGTTAAGTAAGGAATATAACATGAGTCCAGACATGGAATCATAAACAACTGTTCTGCAAATGGGTGGCAAGATGAAAATGAATCAATTGCTCTCTGCTTCCTAGTCTGATATTTATTTCCTTCAATATTGGACCTTTTAGGCAGCAGCTATTTGGTTTCTGCAGTGATTCCTATATTGGAACTTTCCAAAGGCCCATTTAAACCATCTCACAAATGCTGTTCTTACTACTTTATTAAGATATTCAAAATACTTATTATTAAGATACTTTTATTTTGCAGAAACCATGCAGACTAGATCTTTGTGATGTGATTTTCCGGATATTTGTTTTGTTGATACTGTTTTTGCCCATCTCACCATAAACTGACCATCTGTTCATAGCTCAAGAAGAAGGTACTGTTTTGAAATATTTAAGAACCATACAGAGTGACATTTCTCTCTCAGATCTTCCTAACAGACATTTTATCTCTCTCTTCCAGACTTTTTGAGTTCAGAATTTCCCTTATCCATGTCAAGAGAAATTTTAATCATGTTAAGAAACCACAGTTAAAAGAACCAGTACACTGATGAACAAAGACGAGAATTTGGTGTTTAAATTGGTTGGAGCATCTGTGTTTAGAATTATTCTCATTCAGTAGCGGAAGACACCTTCCTGTCATTTTCTTCCTCTGGTCAAGGTTTTAATGAACAGGTTTGGAGAATTAACTTCTTATTCAATTATCTTCATGCATTTTATTATTAATGGGCAAGCAAGATGTTGCAGTTGACCACCCCTACATAATCTGACTATCCCTTTTGTCCTAATTTGTAAGATATAGCTGTCAGACCTCCTCAAGAAAAACTGAATTCACTAGATAACCTCCAAAAAAGTTTACAGTGTTTTTCTCTTTATTACCAGCAATACCTTAGTGAGAATACACAAGCACATTGTCTAGAATGAAAGCAACATAAGCGAGCGAGTTCTGCTTCAGATTATCAGGATTCACACTACATGGATTATTGAGCCCCCTGTAAGGACATTGGGTAAAGACATTAAGAGGGTGGTTACATTCCTGAGCAAGTCCCCTTTGACTGCGTGTGGAGTCTGGTCCAGCCTCCCATTGACAACTAAGGAACAGGAAGTACTGATTACTGGCAGAAACCTGACTTCTCCCATCCCCGTCTGATTCCTTGAAACTTGATAACTGCAATGTATGAGGATTAATTCACGCACCCTCCCCAAAACAGGCACAAATCTCTGCTTGAAAATTTTGCAAAAGGCCAAGGAGTGAGGCAGAGCTAGTCAGGGATTTGATATCTTTGGTGCATTAGAGGGTGCAAATCTCTCTCTGCCAATCTCATTTTTCAGAGAGAGTGCCCAAAGTACAAAGCGTTTTTGGAGACGGACATTTTTTCACTGAATCTCTGCAGAAAAGAGTGCAGTTGAGCTGTAAAATAGCAATAAACCAGAAGGAGCCTGATTCTTTTGGCTGTTTAGAAGCACGTTGTCTCAGTCAGAGAAAATCCTGGTTTCTGATCTCAAATTTTATATGAAGCAATTATATTATCCAACAAGAATTTTGTTTCATTGCATAAGCATGTATAACTAAAAAGTCAGAGATATGCATTAAGATGATTTTTCTGGGAGTTATTATGGAGGTCTGGGAGTCTCAGCACACAGCAGTCCCTACCTCCAGAATGTATTAGACATTATATATGTGGACGTTATTTATTCAGCTTGAATATTTTCCTTAAACAACAACAACAAAAAATCAAGTAGCGAACCATAAGGGCAGCTACCCTCATAGTTTGCCATAAAAAATACCTCATCTTTAATTTACATAAACTGCTTTTTGGAGTGAAAATTTAACTCCTTTCTTTTATAAAATGGTATTCATTCACATTATGTATGTTATTTCTGTCCTTTTTCTCTTATTTTCTAGTGTCTATTAAAGAAGTGCTGACTCATATTGGGAATTTTATAGCTCCCAACATGACTTATATAGCTGTCATTATTTTAGTGTCTGATTTTAAAAAGTCTGGTGTTTTCTTGAAGTATTTCTTATTGGCAGTGTTCAGCAATGATTTTCAGTAATGGATGGACCATTTGAACAGGCTGATATTGCAATTTTTATGCACATAATATATCTACCTTACATTTAGGTTCTCTATTATACAGGGTTTTCTATTGAAATTCTATAACCAGCTTGTGTGAATTTGACTTTCACATTTCAAAAAGTATTTATCTTAACAAAGAGGTTACACTGTGGCCACTTCTTTTGGTGCAATTTACACTGGATTTGAGAAATCTCTGTAAAGTGGCAAGTGCTAATCAAACCACTGGTGTTTCTCAAGGCATTTTTTGGTTGGCTAGTTTAAACTGTCCATTGAAGAAGCTCCCTGTGTACTCTCAGTTGGCTATAAAAAGTACCATAAAGCTCATAAAGGTGACCTCCTGTTTGCACTTCTTTACAGGGCAATGGCCACAAAATTTCTGGAACACTTTTCCCTACAAAGGCTTTTCTCAAACTGTCTGCCTGATCTATGGGACATGTCGCTTATCATTGTTAAGAACAAGACATTTAGTGGAGCACAGCATCCCATGTGGACACTTAAAGCCACTGTACACACTGGGGTTACACTCGTCTGACAGAACGTCAATGTCTTGTCATACGTATTCAGTGTCACTGAGTTAGTTGTATTTGCTTTTGAAATGTTGCATTTGTACGAATCCCAGCAGCTAAGAAATGGCTTATGAAGATCTGTCACACTGAACAGAAAAGACAGAAATAACTTTTAAAAAACCTGCAGCCACTGAGCTGAGCTGCCTTCCAAGTGATCTTGTGTAATATTTGCTGTGTCATGAACTCCAGTGACTAGAAAATGACTGAATCCTATTGTAGATGCTCCGGTGGTGTCACTGTACACTTGCGTACAACCTGAGATCCTCCCGCTCAAGTTGCCCTTTTCTGTTGCAGTCTTGTTTCAGGGGCCTTGAAGGATCTGCGGTCCTGCTCAGAATAGTCACTTTACAGACCTAACTAAGATACACAAGACATAAAATAAAGCTGTTGGCCTGATCAAGTGTCTGACAGCATCTAATCCAAGTATTTAAGTTATTGTAGAGCCATCTAGAGTCAAAGAGAAATGCTCTCACTGCTGTGAGATATCAGTTGCTCTTAGAGAGCTGTGCAAGGCGTCACAGTTGACGTACAAGGCTGTATGCAAGCCACCAGGAAAAACTGAAGCGAGTAGTGCTCGTCTCACTTGGGAAGCTGCTGAAGGCTGTGCAGACTCAGCACCATTAGTCCCCTCTAAATTATGGCATTGCTCGTCCAAATATCCTGCTGTTACTGTAAAAAAAAAATATCAGTTCTAGTTCAGACTTCCTCCAAGCCATTGCTCTTTATAAAAATAATCACAAGTGCCTCTAACGTGACCTTGTACTGCAGTGGAGTTAAACTCAGCATACTCTGCACTAAGCATTCAGATCTTGGTTCCTGCCTCTTGACAAGTAGGAAACTATAAGGCTCTAGGATGACACAATAACGTAGAATCTTTCAAGTCTCTTACAGTGTTTTGATATACAGGTCAAAAAAGTTAGCCCATGGGGAAAAATTCTGTGTGATATGAAAGTTTACAGGGAACACAGCTCATATTTTCTACTGCTACAGTATAAGGAAAACCTTGCATGTGTCCTATCAACTGTCACGGTAACAAGACTTAATTTTATACATAAAAAAGAAGAGATAGTGGAGTTAATTACTTCTGGGTACTGAGTTTCAATCTCAAATATACTGGTCATAAACCACTTCATGTGCAGTCAGTGAAATTCTGCAACATTTAATTAAACGTGTCCTTTCTTGAAATAACTCAATTTTGGAACTTGAAAGGAGCTGTTATTCACCAGTTGTTTCACTGGCTGATCAAACTGAGTTAATTAAGTTCTGTTTAAATACTAATTTTTTGTGTAGTTGGGTGCATGTTTGACAGATCACTGAAGTTAATTCATTAGCAGTGCAGCTAAAAAACTTACAGACATGTATTACTTCTTTATAAGATTTGATCTTTTGTAATAAATAGTATTTTACTTTTACTAGCACTTTAAATAAATCAGTCTTCAAACTGGAAATATTTGTGGAGAGCTGAAGACAAAATTATATAGGAAACCCTATGGGAAGCTCAATAGTCAAATACTTAAGCGTCTAATCAATGTTTAACTCTTCACTAACCTACCTATGTTCCACAGATATGTTTGTAAGAATCTAACAGGAAGACCATACGCCTTGCTTGCCTGAAGCTCAAAATGAAAAAGACAAGTTTAATCAATACACAAAAAAAACCCCCACACTTCAATACTCACTGTTGACTAAAGTAAACTAAAGTAAATGCTACAATAGTTCATCCCTATTTTTTTTTAATAGCCTTAAACTTGGACTGACAATCCAGGTTCCTCTACGTTGACTACTTCAAAGAGTTTCAGACTATTTAAACCCTGGTTCTTTTTGTGGCACTTAAGCCTTTCTTTTTCTTCAGAAAGTAATAGCTGACTTCTACTATTCTGCTATATGTTACCTACATAGACTATGCAAAATAGCTGCACTTAAAAGCTTGCAAATGTTGACTTTTATAACTGTGTGAGAGAATGTTGCCTCATTATTTCGGGCGAACCTTAGAGGAAACTTAAAGATAGGAAGCAATCATCAATAGGATGATAACTAAAGATAGGAATCAATTGACGACATAGATGACAGAATCGAGTGCACCCTCAGCAAATTTGCAGATGACACCAAGCTGAGTGGTGCAGTCAATACAATAGAGGGAAGGGATGCCATCCGGAGGGACCAGGTTGGAGAAGTGGGCCCAGGAGAACCTAATGAGGTTCAACAAGGCCAAGTGCAAGGTGTTGAACTTGGGCTGGGGCAATCCCAGGCACTTGTATAGACTGGGAGAAGAACTCCTTGAGAGCAGCCCTGCGGAGAAGGACTTGGGGGTCCTGATGGATGAGAAGCTGGACATGAGCCGGCAGTGCGTGCTTGCAGCCCAGAAGGCCAACTATGTCCTGGGCTACATTAAAAAAGGGGTGGCCAGGAGGGAGAGGGAGGTGATTCTCCCTCTCTACTCTGCTCTTGTGAGACTCCATCTGGAGTACTGTGTCCAGGCCTGGGGTCCCCAGCACAAGAAAAACGTGGAGCTCTTGGAATGGGTCCAGAGGAGGGCCACAAAGAGAATCAGAGGGCTGGAGCACCTCTCGTATGAAGAAAGGTTGAGGGAACTGGGCTTGTTTAGCTTGGAGAAGAGAAGGCTCATTGCGGCCTTCCAGTACCTGAAGAGAGCCTATAAACAGGAGGGGGAGCGAATATTTACAGGGGTTGATAGTGATAGGATGAGGGGGAATGGTTTTAAACTAAGAGAGGGCAGATTTAGACTGGATATTAGGCAGAAATTTTTCACTCGGAGGGTGGTGAGGCACTGGAACAGGTTGCCCAGAGAAGCTGTGGATGCCCCATCCCTGGAGGTGTTCAAGGCCAGGCTGGATGAAGCTTTGAACAACCTGGCCTAGTGGAGGGTGTCCCTGCCTGTGGCAGGGGGGTTGGAACTAGATGATCACTATGGTCCTTTTCAACCCAGGCCATTCTATGATTCTATGATTGATTCTATGAAGTAATGTTATTCAATTATCTGAAATAGTTTTCAAAACTGCCTTGAAGATTTTAAGATTGACTACTATATTCCCATGGCTCAAATGACTGTTATTAGCTAGGAAGTTATTACATATTCTTATCCATGTCAAATTATTTACACATTCAACCTGTGACATTGTTTTCTAATGAACAAGTGGTATTTAATCAATATGCAAGCAGTTATGTAAGTAAAACTAAGTTTTGATTGAATTTAGTTGATATGAATAAGTAAACCTGAAAGCAGTTATTAAATTAATAATTAATTAAATGAAATTATTAAATTAAAAATTAAATTAAATTAAATTAAATTAATAAAAACAGTTTTCTCACTACCTAAAAATGCCTAGTATTTAAGAGGTACTATAAACCGTAACTGATTTTTATTTGATGACTATTGTTGACATTTCAATGTAAGAAGAGAGAGCAGAGCACAATCACATGATGTGTTATAGAAGAAAAGTAAAATCCAATCTTAAATGACAAATTTAAATAGAAAGAATGAGAAAAATTAAGAAAGAAGAAAATAAGTCCTCATAATGTTGGGGTCTGTAAAGTACCACTGTGACAAATTCCTTGTAGAGCCCCACATATATATCTCATTTGTTAGCCAGGTAAAAAGAACGTCCAGTAGAAAAAGATGCTATTCAAGGATATTTACAGATGGCTAAGTGAAGAAACTAGGATGCCAATTGGAAATACTTGCACAACAGCTTTATTTTCTCAACTGAATCTTATGCTAAGGTTCAATTCAACTTGGGATTATTACCTTTTTCTTTAATCATAGCTGAAGCCTTCACTGCTTTTCCTTTTGAAGAGTCTGGAAAAGATATCAAACACAAACATGGACGGAGAAAATTAGTAGTATAAGTATACACCGTGCCCATCAGTACTATAACAAACGCACATAACACCAAATCAACCAAATGTGTAAAAGGGATCAGTGCTAAGAATTAGTTTCGGTTTACTTTGACTAAAGGCTCAGCTTAAGACTTGAAAGCAAAACAAAAATAATTCCCATTAAATTAGCTGACAAAGCTTCTGTAGTTCAAACCATGCGCTCATCCCTGTGCAACCTATCATTTCAGCCTGTCATGTGAATTCAGCAACAAGTCAGTTACTAATTCACTCAAGATAGACCAGCATTCCCGCTGCAATATTGGCTGTGCGAGTCAGACAGTGGTTAAAGAACACCAAAATAAGGGTTATGATTTCATTCGTGCTGAATCATGTTAAACACTGCTGCTTTCAACATATCAAATCTATTAAGTGAAAAGAAGCTAGGTTTAGTTCCTTTTCACCAAAAGCCTGCAATTCAAAATATACTGAAACTGCGATACCAGCAGACCCTTTCATGAGGACAACTGGTTATTTCCCAACCACACGATGATAAGACGTTACCCTTTTCCTTTAAGGCTGCTGGAGGCTTCACATCTTTTCTTTTACCCATCTCTAGAAAGAAACATTTAACATTTATCACAAGTCAGGTTAAAAAAATGAGATGACACTTGGAAAGAAAGCAAGTCGAACAATTTGATATGCGGAGAGCAAAAAAGATGTGATAACTAAATGTATTTACCAGCACAGAAATAAAGAACAGGACAAAACAACGAGGTAATGTATTCATCCTTTTAGACTTGGATATGCAAAATAAGAAGCCTTCAATAAGTCATTAGTTTCTTTGCATTTTGAGGAAACTGTTAAGCTGTCTCTCAAGTAGACAATGAAGAATAATAACTTACAAAGAAGAAAGCAATTCTACAGAGCAGTTGACAAAATTGATTTTTCTTTTGCTGAACCCAAATAAAAGATTAATCCATATTCGATACAATTAATATCTTAGGAATACTGGTCTTGAAAGGCAGAGGCTGCTGATAAAGGTAAGTGGAAGTTTTCTTTATTCAGGAGCAGCAAAAGGACCAGTTACTCATTCAGGACTCCATTATTCTTTTAGTATCGAAGAGGCCATATGGGTATTGCCTGTGAACAGGATTTCGCTTTCTGCATGTATATAGCCTTCTAAAATCACAGGCAAGCTGGGTATAAAATAAAAGCAGTGCTGATCCTTTCGATGTACATTCATGCATTTTATGTCACGATGACTAGTCCAAGAACATAATGGTAATTTTAATTTTTCTGCAGTATATGACAAAGAATTAAAGGAGATGAGAAAAAACATTTATATTCTAGTTCTCTCTTTCCTGTACTTGACAAAGCAGAACCCAAGGACAAAAGAAAACCCAGAAGTTGGCTAAACACAAATCAAGGAAAACTATGATCTTGTAGTGGTGCCCAGATGAGACACATGGACTGACAACAGTAACAAAGAGGAGAATCCTGAGCCCCAAGTGGTGTCCTAGCTTCATTCCTTGGAGTTTTCACAAGGAGTAATACATTCCTCCCAGAAGTACATCACTTTTTGATGTATGTCTATTCAGTACTCCGCATTATGCCAGCCATAATCTGGACTGCATTGAATATCTCCACCTTCCAACAATATGAAACTTTGTCACAATTTGGACCTCAGATGTGCCTTAATAGCTCAGGAACCAGGCACAGTTCTGCTAGCCCTTGGCTGTTTCCCTTAAATTTTTGAGCTGTTTTAGTGCTCTCCAGAAAGTCATCAGTGCCCATGAATCCTGTAATTCTTTGTCTTAGTGTTCAGTACACATCACATTGCGAGAAACAGGGTTTTCTTCAAATAGACACTATCAAACAATCTGTGACCTGCCTGTGCACAGATAGCAGGCCAGACTCCTGCAACTGAAAAGATTAGGCACGTATGTGTCCGTGTTGCCAAAAAATTAGGAAAAAAAGCTCTGACTTATATCAGTCACCCTCAAATATCTGGATCTGTCATTAGCCTCGGCCAGTCTCATTCTCAGCCAACCACATAGTTGAGCCACAGCCACACGGGCCAGATTTAGCCTAGTTCCCTTTAGGAATGTCCACACTATGGGAGTTAGACAACTCTTTATTGACAGACTAACATACAAAGGTGGTATAAAAATACATTTTAGTATTTCCCCCAGGATACAAATTTTAATCTCTGCATTTAAAAAAACCCCGGGTAGTTCCTAGCGATCCTACTGGGGATCTGTACAGGACAAGCTGTTTTTAAAAACAATATAATGGGTAAAATAATCTAAACATGAACCAGGATGGGTTTGGTTTTCCATCCTCATATATTCTTACTCAAGACCTGTTTCTAGCATTGAATAGCTGCTCTGAATTTCTTAACTTCTCCACCTACCTTTTTCCTTCAACCCCTCTGGATTCTTGGGATTTTTTCCTTTGAGAGGGTCTGTAGGGAGACAATAACATTTTTGAGACTTAGAAGATAGGACTGCCCTTCTACAGTTAAAAAAAAAACCCAACTAATAAAAGAGCAAATATTTAAAAATTAAGACTAAAATTGTGAATATAAATGGATGCATCTTTGACTTGACTTTAAATCCTCTCTAGTGACCACATTCTACTTTTTAAGGTGTAATGTTAGTAGCAAATGCAAGACAAGAAGTCACTATAAATCACTCTATCTGTAGAGACCACACAGAAGTGAGAAATTGGAAAGAAGAAAGGGAAAATGCAAGTAAAGACACAGGATTATAAATTCTGAGGACTTTACCCAAAACTTCATGAAGACAAAAAGGATTATTCTGTTTTCACTGGTGGGCTGAAGCTTAATTTTTTGCCTCAGTCCTTCAGGGAACATGTATTCAGGGTCAGCAAGCAAAGGAAAAACATATTATTTTGCATAAACAACTAGTATCTATTTTTTTTAAGCAATAGGCTGTTGACCTCTTAAGTGTATATATCAGGGAATATTAGGAGGAAATTGTTTTTTCAAAAGTCACTTAGTAGGCTTATGGATGTATGTGGTTTGAGTGAGAGAATATCACAGCTTGCAGGATGCTGAGTAGACACAATTGCACTCCATCTGACGGGATACAGCACCTAAGCATCTAGAAAACCTTGCCATTTATTCCAAGTGAAAGATAACCAAATCTTCAGTAAAACAGATAAAAAAAAGAAGATCCTTCCAAAATAAGATTAACTCTGATCATCCTGCTGACTTCCATGGTACCAGGAGGCAATCCCACTTACTCATTTTGTATTAAGTGTTAATTGTAATAGAAAAAGCTCACTTCCAGGGTAGCTGAAGCCGTTGGAGAAATCACGCCATTCAGGGATAGGTACTTAAATTAGGAGCCTAGTTTTCACAGCAACAGGTGGACTCCTTCAGGGGATTTAGAGAAAACTTGCCATGTAAACACTGAAACCCTTTGAAGGAGCCTCCGTGTTGACTATATAGGAGGCCTTGAGACAACAGCTACCCAACTTGACCAATTTGCTCTGTGTCCATGTTTGTGATCTCAAAGATCAGCAGCTGCTGTTACAGCCACAAGCACAACAGTCCTTGGCCTTGTGGGTTTGGCAGCATACGCCCATGAAGTTTTTTTTTTATCATCTGCATAGCAGGTGTCCCTGAGATTTCCTACAATTTGTAGCTCCTAAAGCAGGCTCAGCACCTTTGACTTTGGATGCAGCTATCTGGATGCAGCTATCTGGATGCAGACACTTTCCATGGTACACTGACTTTTCCACCTTCTGAGGCAAGGCTACTGAGATCACCAGTCTTGCTTCCCTTCCAGGGAAGAGGTTTTAATCTTCAGGGGGTTAAACAAGGACTCACTGAAGACCTCTCAGATTTCTACTCTCAACTGACTACTTTCCTGCTGGTCCCAGGAAGGGAAAACCATAAAGTTGGCTTAAAGCCAACGTTCACCTTACTGCTTTCCTCCTGCGTCCTATTCCAGGGGTGAAGCTGGATCAGGGTAGGAAAATGGTGTATAACGATGTGGCAGCAGCAGTGTGTGAAATCTTCAGGACAAAGATTTAGTTCTCATGTAAATGACAACTACAATAAGTAAATGGAAATACGAGAAAATATTAGCTGAACAGACACTGTTTTTCCATAGGTGGGTCTCACAACATAATTTTCTGCTTTCAAAAAAAAAAAAAGTTTGTTACAAGTTAAGATAAAAAATGCTGCATGTAAGATGTTATTTCATTTTACTCTTATTTTAAAGGAAGCACAAGCACTGGATAGCAAGTGAAAATCAGCACATTTGTTTCTTTAATGACAATGTGCTCTTATGTATATGGCAAGAAAGAAATACACACTACTGACTTATTTCCCCTACCAATCTGCGTATAAAAATAAATAGACTTATTATCCATTCATAACTGACATAAAAAAAGATGCAAAGATATTCCAAAACATGGCAATGGCAAACAAAAGGGGAAAAAAAGAACATTTGTTTGGAAAACAAATCGTGGAACACAGGGTAAGAATGAATTCACGTTATCTATACAGCACAAATACTGACACTTTAATAACTCAGCATAGTGCAATTCTAGATAATTTCTTAGAATAATTCAGTGAGGAGTTATATATGATATATCATGAGCTTTCAGTGCCACTGTTAGACTAAGACTCTGGATGAAAGAGCTTCTACTCTGATTAGCTGGGTAAGATATCTACCAAAAAAACCACACGGCAAATTGTGCCTTAGAGTTTAGTTGGCCTCACATTATTTTAATATGCTTATGCCAACAGAAAATCAGCTTTTATATTAATTATTTTAAGTGGGCTTCTTCAGGAAAAATCTGAAAAGGTAGTTTATAAATTCAGAACGAGTCTTGAGATGTTCTTTATCAAAAGACAGTGGAAAGCATACTCTTATAGTGATGTCCTTAGTTACTGCCAGTAAAATTAGACTCTAATATTGAAGACATATTCACCTCATAAAACAGATAAGGTAACATTGCCACGTTGTGATCTGATCAGATCTGTGTCTGAGTATCCCAGCAATAACTCTAAATTAAGGGATTTCTTTTTTTCCTCTGCTTTAAATAAAAGCACTATGCATCCATTTATGAAAAATAGCCCGCTTTATAATGAGGTTTTTCATCTGAACATCATCCTTGTTCATCCAAACTTAGCCCATCCTTCAGACAGAATGAGGTATGATGATGCCTCTTTGGTTGCATAAGGTGCCAGGCAAACATTAGCAGTCACAAGTATTTAACACTTCATCTCAAAATGTTCCTTTATTTGGTTTTATGTGAATAGTAACAAACTCCCCAGATACATAATTAGCATGTATACACAGTCTTAAGAATCCTTACTTTCCTGTGTCCTTCAATGTATTTTTATTTGCCAGGAACATCTACTTGAAGAAATAGATTGTAAGACACTAAGTTCCAGAGCGAAAAGAATGCCCCAGTGACTTGGTCGAACTTTACAGAAGCTCACTGAGGAAGATTGAAGAGGTGATGGAGTGGGGAAAATGTGGCACGCAAATAAGAGCTGGAATAATTTATGAGCTACAGTTTGGGCAGATACAGTGACTGAAATGGGGGATTTATAGTGGTAAATATATGTTTATGTAGCAGAGCAATACAGAATGCAACAGAGAAAGCACACAGCCCAGAAAGGCACCAAGATTTCTCAGGATTTCTCCTACACAGCTTGGTACATTCTTTCTATAGAGTCTTTGCTGTCAGTATATTTTGAATTGAGCTATTCAGATTGCTAATCAGCACCTGTATTTTTAGACACAGACACTGAATTGTGCAAGTTTGATGCCTGTTACAGGATACAGGGATGCAACATCAGCAAGTGCTCTCAGGATCTGATGGGGCTGGACATCAGTGTTTCTGCAGGGGCTCAGGAGCCTGTAGTGCATTTATTTACAGCTGGGTTTGGCATTGAATAGTAGGTCAAGATCTTGCTGTTAGCAGCAGTAATGCATTGGGTATACGTGACTGTATTTACAGAGGGTAGAGAAAGTGGTGTGAAGCTCTAGAGAGAGCTTTTTTTTTTTTTTACAAGAGATTTTTGCCTTGTTTTCCCAAAATGTAGGAAATCTGATACAACATAGCCTGCACTTGATGTTTAAAATAAATTCCTGTGTTCCTCTTTCTCAAGTGCCTCTTCTAATTTTCGAGCACAGCCCCATCAGGGAAGAACAGATTATAGGCAGTCTGCAGAGAGGGTCACGGGAACCCGAGAGGGTTTGGATACACAGTTCTGGTCCAGATAACTAAGCTCATCTGAATGGGGCACGTGTGCATTAAGAGCAGCATACACATGGAAGAACAATGCATGAACTACAGTATTTGCAGATTATTATAATTTAATTTTACTTTGTGTATAAAGAAGTGATTAATTAGTGACCTCCCAATTAAGCTAGAGTGAACGAATATAGCTTCCAGATTTTGAAAATATGTCTAGCAATAGGATTATTCCTCCTTTTGTTTTAGATTTTTTTTTCATCTTTCCGTAGTGCTTAAACTAAACTCTTCATTCAGTTCATTGGCATAGCATACAATGGCTATAATTTAGAATAAATGTTAATATGTCTATCTATATAGTAGATCTTTTTATCCTCAAAAACATAAAGAACACATCAAATAAGATTTATCCATAATTCACTTCTCCTTTCAAGTACAGCTGTTTCTAGAAAGGAGGCAAACAATAAGACAGGTAAAAAGCACCCAATAATGGATGAAAGGAAATTCAGCTGAGCTAACCA
The DNA here is from genome assembly GCA_011057875.1 of Pterocles orientalis. NCBI lineage: Eukaryota > Metazoa > Chordata > Aves > Pterocliformes > Pteroclidae > Pterocles > Pterocles orientalis. Next base: position 265,722 of record WKFP01015039.1, read on the forward strand.
TCTACTCTGACCAAATTAAAAAAGACATGGGAACTGCTTGATAAAAAAATAAGGAATAAAAGAAAAATTCAGACCAAATCTCATGTTGCAGGTGGTTGACTGGATGAAGCTATGGGTTTTTAACCGTAGCTTTTAAAGTGTCCAGAAAGCATATTATCCACTCGTGTACTTTACATATTACCCATTCATATACTTTACTGCTTATAAACTTTACTTTGTTCCTATTATGCCTACAGATTTATGCAAGCATCCGGTTCAGACTTTGTTAGCTGGCTCCTATTAAACACTTTGCATTTTTCAGGAGAGCAAATTCTTAGGAAAGTTCTTAACTATTACTCAGGGTGGTTTCATGATATTTATTCAACTAGTTCAGAGACTTCTGAATGTTAATTGACTCACCATATTCCACTTATGTCCTTTCCCCCTCCTTTTTCATGTCATAAGTCCTGTATATTAACCAATATTTTAACCAATGAAGTGTTGATTAGTTAGGATTTATCATGAGAAAGATTTATAATGATTATTTTAAAATTAATGTCTTCATTCTACTTTGTGTTGTTTTCAACAAGTTTTGTACTTTATTATGTATTCTTACCTTTATCTTTTAGAGTTGTAGGATTCTTTCCTTCCTTTTCTTTATGATGTTCTGTAAAAATAATTTATTAATCTTCAATAAGATAAAAGGTTAACATCTGATACCTCTGGGATAATGACTGATTGAATAACTGGCAACTTCTAACCGAGCCATGATGCCTATTAAATGTGTATCAGAAAACCACTTTTTGTCAGTTTTAGCACACTCACAAAGTGAAACCGTGAACTTAAGTGTGACGAAAGAACAAAGATCACTCAAAACTCATTTCACTTTGCAGCTTGTAACAACAAATATTAACAAGTGTTCCTAAATTCTGAGTTTGGACTTCTGACTTTTCATACAGATGCTTTGTATTACCAAGGCTCTATCTACACTTCTGATCCAGGTAATGACTATTAAGTTTTATCATATATTTACTGAAAAAGTAGTATGCTCATAAATTCCTAACTATACCATAAAAACAAAATGGCCAATGCATTGGAAGATTTTTTTCTTGACGCAGCATGATTTTAGGGTCTTACACAATGTTGTCCTGCCATGTTACCTTTATCTTTTGTAGCAGCTGGAGATTTCAATTCTTTCTCTTTTCCAGGATCTGTAAAAGAAGTATTCACACTGATAAAGTGACAGTCAGAAGCCATAGCTGAATGAAACTATGAGATTTAATCATAAGAGAGAATGGAGCATCTAGATCCTATGAGAGACTATAACTCTCTTAGAAGAAAGTGAAAAACATGGTGATTGGAAGAATTGTACAAAATTCATCTGTTTCTATCCAGAGAGTTCAGTCCACAAAATGGTTTTGATTAGCTATGAAACCTACAAAATTTGCAAACTTCAACTTAATATGAAGTAAGGATAGTTTTTCAACTTAATTAGAAAGGACAAAACTGATCCTTTGTCAATTTAGACTCATCAGAGTTGACTGTGGCCTACTCCTCTCATCTCAGACTGTCCGTTCTTGCTGAGCAAGTTCAAGGGTCTCCTAACTATTTTAAGGGTTAGATGTGTATCAAATTGAGAGAGCAACACAATCATGACAAATAGCATGAAAATATTTTTTTCTCTTTATTCTGCCTACAGACAAGAAGGGAACATGGCTAGGCCACTCCATCCTTGATGGATACTTTACAAGGAAGGGCAGTCCCCTGTAAAAGGCATAAGAAATAATTTGAACCAGACAGAAAAAGAAAATTCTGTTTCAGACAAAACGTGAGATCATCATTCAGGGCCGATGAAACTAAGGCCTCCAAAGCTCTTCCCACCAAAATTAAAAAGATAGGTGAGACTGTCCCAAAACAGGCTAGTCAGAAAGAACAAAACCTTGGATTTTGAATTCTTACATGTTAAGTGCGTGTTTTAACTGACTACTGGTTCCACTGGTTTATACATGTCATCTGAAAAATACTAATTGACAGGTATTTTCTGTGAAAAAAAAATATGCATTGTTCTCTATCAGATATCAGGCAAAAATTTCTTTCTGTTGAGAGACTCGGCAGCAATTCAGTGCCAGGTCTTAACAAACTCTGCTAGAAGACCTTCTTGGTTTCTACACATAGGATAAAAGGTCAAGTCTCCAAATGAGGAGGAGGTTGTGCTTAGCAGATTAATATGAAACTTGCAGTAGCTACACTGCAATGATAATTTTTTACTACCTTAAGCACATACAGTTCCCAAATTGCTGCTTTGGTTATAAATGCATGAAATATGTCCAATAGTAATTTATTATGGTATCAATAAACTTCTTGTTCATGATTTAGTATTTGACTCTGTGTAAGACAAACTGAGTTCACGGGGAATTTGAATTGAAGGAATCCAGAAATAATAAAATTTTATTTGTGGTAGAAGTAACCCACCAAGTGGAAAAACTCAATTTACTGTTGACATTGAAACTCCTGTTGGGGCTGATGTCAAGGGATAAGTGTTTCATTATTTTTCTCCTACATTGTGTTTCTAAAAAGACAAATTATATAATTTTTCAAGGAGAAGACTTGGGAAAGGAATTTGTTGAACAAAGTAAAAATTACAATTTATGATTCAGTCACTAATTTCAAAAAGAGAAAACAATTTACTGCAGACATTTGTGAAGCATATACAGTGGAACTAAGTATCTCTAATAGTCTTAATAAAGTCAACAACAATTTTTAAATATTAAGCTTATGACAGAAATCTGTGCTAAGAGAAATTAAACTCTGAGAAGACTGAAAAAACTTTTCCTTCTGTGGTCAAGGGTTATGAAAAATTCCCAAGGGAAATTCGATGTTCAGTGCAATGGTCTCTAGAAAAAAAAAAAAAGAGGATGGTGGAAGACATAGATTTTTTTTAATTTTTTTTTTGTGATTCACAATTCAAATAAAGATTTTGTGATTAATACAGGAATACAAGTTACACAACTGAATACTAGAATACTACGCTTTTATCAAAATAAATAGTTTAATGCTAAGTTAAGCCACTTTACTTTCAGGAGCCTGACTGTACAAACTCAAAGTTGTTGTGCACCTCCATTATTAAGAACATATTTGCCCAAACTGTTGCAGATGTTACCTCAATGATGCATTTTGAAAAAAAAACACAACACAAAACACAATTCTGAACTGAAAGTTTAAGTTATTACTGACAACGTTCGAAGTCCTATATGGTCCCCAAACAAGGAAAACCTTTGGAGGTGCTTCAGAGATAGTTGTCGTCTCCAGGAGAAAAAATATCTTTTAGGGTGATCTGTCACGTGACACAGATACTTCTGAAGAATTAAAAAAATTACCCAGAACTAACCTGGAAATGGGAAATTAAAATGTAAAAAAACACTTACCATATTCTGTATAACTGAAATTACTGAGGTCTGTTAGACTGTCTGCCAAGACTTTGCAAAATGACAACCTGAAGCACAAATCCCATGTCTAGAGACTTGCTCTGTATTGGTTTGCAGTGTTAAGCTCATATTGACGTCAGAATACACAACTAAGACCTGTAATGAGGCTAGCAGGTGTGGAGAGAAGAATTTTGAGTCTAAAATAATAAATATAAATTTTACAAGTAGTTTTTTTGTACTGGTGCGCACAAGTCTCTTTCCTGTGTCGAGGAAGAACATCCAGCATTGAGATGAAACTTTGGTTTAAACAGGTTAGAATTTCTCAAAATATCCATTATTACTATTATCATCTTTGTTCTACCAGTTCTAGACTGTCTAATCAAATATAATCTGCAATTCTGACTAGTTGCAGGATCTTTTATACTTTTTTTTTCTTTATATGTCTGACATATCTTTATCAGTTGTAGGGAGAAGCAATATGTAAAACTGTAGCTTACTTCCTTGTTTTGTCTTTGGTTTATCTGAAGAAAAAAGAGAAGGGAAGTGAAAGTGAAAAGAGAAAAGAAAAAAAATATATTAGAATACATGTTCACATTATTTTTAATACAATCAGCTAATGAAAATGTATTTCAATATATGTTGTCCCTAAGTGATTAAGTATATTTTGAAAGTTATTTCCAGTCCATTGTTGCTTGACAGTATGTGAAAAAAGTTCCTCGTCTCCACCTAGCACTTTTTAGTCATGCAACAAGAAGATAAAAAAACCCAGGCCCACACGACCTGCTCCCCCTGATGGTAATTACATCCTTTCTTAGTACTATTGGATATCACAAGAAAAAAATCTTTGCCTTTTCCTCTTTTTTTTTAAAAAGATCAATTCTCAATTGCTTTAATAACAGGCAGTAACTCCCTGGCAACCATCTGATACATGCATGTGTCATTTTTCAAACAAATAGGGCAAAGAATCTTTTTCTAGACACCTCTGGAAGTTCTCTGCCTTCTTGCTCTCCTTTTAACAGTTAATAATGTTACATGTAACTCTGCTTCACTACTAACATAAAAGATCAGTTAACTGAAATGTCGCTACAACCTTGTAGACCGTTTCCAGACCAAAGGTCAAAGCTGCAACAGCATGTTTCATCAGTAAAACCTTCAGGTTTGAAACAACAAAACTACATCCTAATTGCTAAACAAACAGAGCCGCCAACACTCTAGAACTTGCTGCAAGTCTCCTGGTGCTTAGTGTTTTTTCTAAATTGCAAATCCCAATTTTGAGCAGGTCTGAATCCCTCTACTTATTGACATGTATCCTAATGTACAATAGCTAGCAGAGCAAATGTTTTAATTTCTCAGACTAAAAGGCTCAAAAATCCCTTTCATTTTAAGAACTATTTCCTGGTGCATTAAACTTCCCTGTTTAAGAAGGAGAGTCCTCACTTTTCCTCAGATTTTCCAGATACCTGGAATCAGTGAATTAGTTATGGTTTTCTCTTCACTCAAAACAACCAAGAGCTGCTTCCATCACTTTGTATTTTACTCTTCCATGAGAAATATGCTAATGCTAATATTAAAAAAAACTTCCTGAGAGTTTTTTTGGCTCATTTGTCTTTGAGTGATCAATGTGTTGGCAGTAGCTCCATAGATGTAGGGTGCAGATATGAGAAGCAGAGGCAATTGCTCTCTGAAGGTGTTTATGTTCGCTTCTGTGCAGCAGACAAACTGAGCTGCTGCCAGTGCTTGGAAGTAGCTGCAGAAATAGTTGTGATAGACATTACACATTGCTCTTACTCCTTTTACTTGCAGAAACTAGATGGCTGCTGGCATGGGGAGACAGTGCTGCTGCTGCTGCTGAATGCTGTCAAGGGAAACACTTTGTCCCCCTTTGAGCCCCCTGGGTATCACAACCAATGGTTTAGAAATCCCTGCTCAATGCCAACCATGCAAAACTATGGTTTGGACTGCTCAGCCTGTGCTCTTTACGGCACACATTGTACACACATTGTATGGTGTCACATTGTACAAGGGACAATTCTTACAGCAAACACCATCTCACTGCTGCATGACTTAGCCAAACAAAGGGGAAGTGATGCAGATGGCTGGGGAAGCACTTGTACGGCATTGGAAAATAGCGTGGAGACACCCAGACTAATAATGACTGAAATCTAGGCCAAGGCCCACCTAATTATAACATTTTCCATGACAACTAACAAGCAGCTGACAGCTGCTGCAGGGTGCCTGTGCTGGCTTGAGCAATGCTGAGTAAAGCTGAAGCTGAGAAACTGGAGAAAAACAGGGATAATAGCTCAACTGACCAAAGCTAGTAAACATGTCTTATACCTTATTCTAAAGGTAACTGGCAAGTTTGGAAAAACTCCAATATGATAAGACTGAAAATGCCAAATTAATCATCAGGGCTCTAATTGCTAATTTGAGCATGAATAAATACAACAGTCACCTTGGTAGACAGCGAGTCACAAAACACAACCAGTTAGGATGTGCATCACATAAAGGAAGACAGGGCTGATAAGCTTTGGGTATTTATGCCAGTGTTTTACTACTGTGCTCCTTTCCATACTAACCTAAAAAAGTACGGATTGCTTTTAACAAGTGTACAAGAAACAAGTATACAGGTTACAATGCTGAAAGTAATAACAATAGGTGTACATAACGGGAAAAGGCACATCTTTATCTAGATAGATAGATATCTAAGACTCCAATCCTTTTTATGTTCACCATTGTCACTCGGTGGCTTGAGTTTTGTTTTAGCCTGGGTGTAGACTGACCCTTGGTGTTCCTGCTCTGGTTGGCTTGAGAATATGTATGTAGCATTTGTGACCTTCTGAACTATGTGCCATCAACACATGTGGTTCCTGTATCCTTTTTTCTTCTGGTATCCCGCTCCCAGATATTCCCATTCATGCCTCATCCATAACAATCCTAAGCTTTTTGCTAAAAACACCTACAATTTCTGCTCTCATAAGCTTTTGAGTTTCTCTGTGGTGGACCTTTGTGGCTTTTCATGGGACTAATATTTCATTTGGGATAACAAAGGCAGCTCAGATGACTTTAGGGGCCCTCTGCCCCTCTACCTCATTGTGAGTCACTCTGTAAGACTCAACAGCAAAGGCTGATCTTGCAAGATCTTGCAAGATGTTACAAGATCTGTGGTACACAAAGGCCCAGCATAGGACCTTTAGGCTGAAGTGGCTGACCTATTCACCTGAAGCTTTCTGTGGGGCTTACAGTGTTGTGGAAGTGGAACAAAGCCAGTTTCCCACTGGAAATTCCCTGTTGCTCTGATAAATGCAGCAGAGCCTTGACAAATACCAGCAGAGTAATGGATTTAAAGATTGCTGTCATCCAGCTGTCTGAATATGAGATTTTTGTTTCTATGCCGTTGTATTTAAGGGAGATAATGTCAACATGCTTTGTTTTCTTTTTACCTTGCTCTGCTGCCTTCATTGCTTTTTCTTCCTTCTTTTCAGGTACTGCTGCAAAACAAAGATAAGGTTTAAGTAAGATTTCTATTCAGACATATAGTTCCAAAAGAAAAACCTTTTCTTAAATGCTTACTGATTACTTTGAGGCAAATTATTTCAAAGATTTGAAACCATGAGATACCTTTTTTTACTCCAATATAAGACTATATAACTATTTTTTACCTATCTTAAGAAGAAAAGATGAAAAACAAACAAGAAACTTTTTTCATTGTCTTCTAGATTTCAGGTGGAAGAGAGGCAAAACTGCAGTGCATGTCACATAATGGAGGAGAGAGCAAAGCAAGCAGGTCTCTACTTTACCCAGCCATATAAGGGTTCCCCATGCAGGCGTGGTTTTCTGTTTGCACCAGCAAAAACCTCCACACAGAGTTGTAAATTAAACTTGGCTTTTAGAGCCAAGGTAAATACTGAGGATCATGTTCTGTTATCATTATTTATGCTGAGAAATATAAACGAATTCAAAGGACCTACGAACTGCTTCTAAGTGTGCTTGGTGCACAGGAGGGATGTCCTGGTGGTCCCTCTGGGGCCAGGCTTGCCGCCCGGGCAGCAGAGAAGGCTTCTGAAGCTGCTGCATGTGGTGGCCCAAGCAGTCCAGCTCAGCTATGGTTTGTCTGGAACCTCTGCAAGTGGGCTGGAGGGCGAAAGAAGGATCTTCTGTTCTCAGTGTGAAACCTTTCTGTGTATTCAATGAAAGGTCAGGTATGGACCGATGAACTGCTTCACATTGAGTAGGATGGACCAAGTCACACACACCCATCACTCTTTTGCCACTTGCCCTTCTTTATCCCAGGATGGTGTGGGGTGAGAGGATGTTTGGAAGCAAGCTCAATGAAAACAGTGAAATACTGCACCTCTGCACCTCATTTACCCCAGGTAACTTATTTTATTTGGGATAATCTACAGCTTGCCTGAAAAGCAAGTCTGGGCTGAAAGAATGACTGATGTCCTTTATCATCAAGGTAATAGGTGTCAGTTTAACAGTCTGTATAAATAGAAAGCCTGCACACATTGAGTCAGTGTTTGGAATAAGACTCTAAAGAAGGTTTTGTTTTGAACAGGGACAAGTTTCCTGAGTAGCTCAAGATTTCATCCCTTCCACTAAGCATTTTCAAAGGTCTTGCCACTTTTGAGTGGCAGCCTGAAAAAGTTGATCTCTTTGTAAAAAGTGGTCCCATTGCAGGTGTTCCCAGTTTGAGAAGCTGATCCTTTAGCCATATGACTTAAGATATAGATGTATCATAGAATCATATAACCATAGAACGGTTTGGGTTGGAAGGGACCTCAAAGATCATCAAGTTCCAACCCCCCTGGCATGAGCAGGGACACCCTCCACTAGACCAGGTTGCTCAAAGCCTCATCCAGCCTGGCCTTGAACACCTCCAGGGATGGGGCATCCACAACTTCTCTGGGCAACCTGTTCCAGTGTCTCACCACCCTCATAGTGAAAAATTTCCTCCTAATGTCTAGTCTAAATTTACCCTCTTTTAGCTTATACCCATTACCCCTTGTCCTCTCACTGCACTCCCTGATAAAGAGTGCCTCCCCATCTCCCCTGTAGGCCCCCTTCAGGTACTGGAAGGCTGCTATTAAGTCTCCTCGGAGCCTTCTCTTCTCCAGGCTGAACAACCCCAATTCTTTCAGCCTGTCCTCATAGGGGAGGTGCTCTATCCCTCTGATTAATTTTGTGGTTCTCCTCTGGACTCTCTCCAACAGGTCCAGGTCTTTTTTATGTTGGGGTCCCCACATCTGAACACAGTACTCCAGGTGGGGTCTCACGAGAGCAGAGTAGAGGGGGAGAATCACCTCCCTTGACCTGCTGCTAATGCTTCTCTTGATGCAGCCCAGCACACGGTTGGCTTTCTGCGCAGCAAGCGCACACTGTTGGCTCATGTTGAGCTTCTCAGCCACCAATACCCCCAAGTCCTTCTCCTCAGAGCTGTTCTCTATCCATTCTCCACCCAGCCTGTATTTGCGCTTGGGATTGCCTCGACCCACGTGCAGGACCTTGCACTTGGCCTTGTTAAATTTAATGAGGTTGGCATTGGCCCACCTCTCCAGCCTGTCAAGGTCCCTCTGGATGGCATCCCTTCCCTCCAGCGTGTCCACCACACCACACAGCTTGGTGTCATTGGCAAACTTGCTGAGGGTGCACTCCATCCCACTGTCCATGTGTCCGACAAAAATGTTAAACAACACTGGTCCCAGTACTGACCCCTGTGGAACACCCCTTGTCACTGGTCTCCACTTGGACATTGAGCCATTGACCGCCACTCTTTGAGTGCGGCCATCTAGCCAGTTCCTTATCCAGCGAGTGGTCCTTCTGTCAAATCCATGTCCCTCCAACTTAGAGATAAGGATGTCGTGTGGGACTGTGTCAAAAGCTTTGCACAAGTCCAGGTAGATAATGTCTGTTCCCCTTCCTCTATCCACCAGCGCCGTGGCTCTGTCGTAGAAGGCCACCAAACTCATCAGGCACGATTTTCCTTTGGTAAAGCCATGTTGGTTGTCATCAATCACCTGCTTGTTTTCCATGTGCCTTAGCATAGATTCCAGGAGGATTTGCTCCATGATCTTGCCAGGCACAGAGGTGAGACTGACTGGCCTGTAGCTTCCTGGGTCTTCTTTATTTCCTTTTTTAAAAATGGGGGTTATATGTATTATAATATATATAATATATCCCAACCACCACGCAAACTAGACCGACCAGAACAGCCTGCAAAACATGGAGACAACCTCAGAGCTCCCTCAGCATCACCCAAGCCTGAGAAAAGGATGCCTCTTTCCGATAAATCCCCAGTCTGTCATTGCAGAGGGTCAGGACAGACTCCTTAGAGAGTCACAGGCTTCACGCTGTCACTCATATTAATGATGCAACGCTTTATTAATTGGCGTTTTCCTGAGCAGCATGTGTAGTATCAGTGATATATGTAATATAATGGGGGTCATAATGTATTATAATTTTCTCTTCAGCAGAAGTATGTCTGGTGTTAAAAAACCCGAAACAACAGAACCCCACAGAAAACAAAACCAAAACCACCAAAAGCCCCTACCTGAAATAACACAAAATAAAATGAATGCCCCCCCAAAGTAGAAATTTGTCAGGGATCCATATTTTCTGTAAATTACAGTTTTAAAGAAGTAGATGAAGTGAATGGAGTCTGGACTCCCATATATATTTTGTCATTTCTAAGCAAAATCCTTGACAACTTGGCATAATGCAGATCAAAAGGATGATTTCTATAATTGTTTCTTGGATTCCATCATAAACTCTTTGGAATCAAACGGGAGAGAGATTAGCAGACATTGTTTTGTGCTGAAAGTAGCCAGAAGAGTAATTAATTAATCAGTCAAATATTTCTGTAGTCTCAATAGTTGTAGGCTACAATCAAATTTGTCAGAACATTTTTATCCCAAAAGTGTCAGGTTGCATAACTAGCATCCACATCAGAAATATGCATTGCAAAATGTCACTGGTTTTAAAGCTTTTTGAGGTGTTTGCTCAGTGCGAAAGAAACATGAAAGAAATCACTCTGACTGGAGACCAAACACTTCACTCATTGGACATCATGACATCACTAATATCAAGAAATCATGAATCTAAGAAGTGTCTATTACAGTTTAGGAACTGTTCTATGAAGAAATAAAAAATTTCCCTGCCTTCTTGGCATAATAGAACATTTTATGAGAAAATGCAAAAAACCTGCATATGTGCTTGATAGTTCCTCAGAAGTACAAGCTAGCGGGAATGACCCAGATCTCCTTCTACGCCAGCAGATTAATTTTTTTAATTACCAAAGAGAATTTAATCAAAAGCCTCACTTGTTTTCAGAATAGGACTGTTCATCTTCCCTGAATATGCTTAAAAATTTTAAAATTTGACAACAGCTACTGAATATTGGAAACCACATTGCATCCAGAGAGTTGCTAAGTCTAAATGGATTAACAGCAGAAAAATGGGAAGCAAAGAAATAAAGTGCAGCAATAAAGAACAGACAAATACAGATTGAAAAGCAATTATTTCATTCAGACTCAGTGAAAGGTACAGCTGTTAAACACTATTAGGATCTGTCTATTCTCATAAAAATATATTTAGAAGAAAATAACAACATTCCTTTGCGGGGTAAAGGAAGCTGTAACATTTTAACATAAACATAACTTTTTTCACCTAGAGTACAGGCTATGTCTGACTTTCAAAATTAGCAACACAAAGTTAAATTTACATCACTTGTTAACAAGAAATTTTTCAGAAATAGACTACTCCAGATCTAACATCAGCTATTTCTATTTAATAGGGATGGTGCCTGATCAAAGCAAAGTTGTTGTTTTTTTTTTTTTTACTTAAATACTGGAGAATAATTTCAGGTTCAAAATTAGGCTGATCCTGTGGTAAAACTAAGATGGTTGAGACCAACATTTTTAGTTGTGAGACTGGTCTTTTGATAACAGAACGATTCTTGTTTTATATAATGGAAACCTACAATTTCTATTTAACCTTAATGGACTGTGAATTTCCTACACATTTTTCTCAAGTGCCCCTTAATTCAATAGCTCATACGGAAGAATTTGTTCCATCCTGCAAAATGCTGGAGACATGATGAAGACCTATTACACACAGAAATGTTTGCTTCTTATATAATCATATATGAAATACGATATTCACTAGAAAATTTGAGACTACTCATAGCAATAAAGCATAGAAGCAAAAGCTCCCTAGTTTCAAAACTCCTGCTAATTCTGTTTGGAAACTTTAGAAGTGACCTAAACAAAATAACTTTTAATTAAACGGCAAATATAATTGGTGGGAATAAAAATTTCAAAAGCTATATAACAACATTTCCCAGTAGAGGCCAAATAAAACTTCCAGTTTGCAGAAAGGGACTTAATTCTGCAAGAAACAACTACTTCTCTTCTTTTCAGACCATGATGGACACAAGCTTGGCAGAAATGCATTCACAGATGTCGAAATGTTGACTTCATACGCATAGCACAGCACTACAGAAGAAATAATAATGTATCAAAAAGATTCACTCAGAGGCTTCAAAAAATAGGGGAAAGCTTGATTCAATCACCCATAGCAGCAGGACTACCTTTATTTTCAGCTTTGGCTGTCTAGAATTTGCTAAAAATGAAAAAGCTTAACTCAATATCCTTTTTTTTCTCCCTCTAGTTTCTGTGTTTTGTCTGGTGGAAGTATAAAGAGAACAAATGCCTAAATTGCTCTGGCTTCTGTTTTGCTCAATACAATTAGCTGCTGAGCAATGACAGCATCACGAATTTAGCCCATGAAGCAGGAACTTAAAAACATCCTATAAAGGGAATAACATATCAGCTTTGTTTTCCTTACATTAATCTCTGCAGCTGCAATTCCGCAACCCTTCCTCATGCTCCAGAAGAGCACTCTACAGCCTTGCAATTCAGCCTGACCACTTGTGTCAGTATTTCATAGAACCATAGAATCATAGAATGGCCTGGGTTGAAAGGGACCAAGTGATCATCTAGTTTCAACCCCCCCTCCATATGCAGGGCCGCCAACCACTAGACCAGGCTGCTCAGAGCCACATCCAGCCTGGCCTTGAATGCCTCCAGGGATGGGGCATCCACGACCTCCCTGGATGTGGATATTTGATGTGAATGAGGCTTCAGAGGCAAACTCTAAAGTAAAAGAAGTAACTTGATAGCTGATAGAAGGGTATTAAAACCTGGAAATTTTCATTTCCCTTGACTTGTGGTGTACAGCTCGGAGATCACAATCCACAACTCTGATAGCTGATACATGTGGTCCTGCTTGTTTGAAAGGGAATGTTTATAAAGCAAGGTGGTCATTAATATGAATAAACATGGATTGAGAGTGAAGTGCAGTTTGTAACTTGCCATTCCATTTTCGATTTGTGTCTCGGATACAACTGGCATCTGTAATGTTCTTGAAGGCAATTTGGAGCTAGTGTCTTGCATTGTATATATCTAACGAGTCAGACACTGACAAGCAAAACTGTCAGCTCAAACTTAAGTCCTTGATGTTTCTCATCAGTTCCTGTTCCCTATGCCTTCTGGAAAAGACCAACTTTGGAGCAAGCATTGATGTTTCCACACCTCCCACCTTCTCCCATCAGCAGTTCTTCTATGAAAGGAAGGCAAAAACTGTTTCACTGAACATCCCTGTAAATCATCCCGAACTCAGTAAAGGAAACAACTGCACTGGGTTTGTACTGCAGCTGGACTGGCAAAAAGAGAAATATTACTCTTTGTGTCATGCCTCTGCAGAAGATCGGTTACTTCTCCTTTGTGCCTTTCACAAAAACCTTATGGTTTGAGTTAGTGTTAGAAACTGAAATTGATGCAGTTGGACAATTACAGTTAGTCTGTCTATGGACAACTCGTGGAAAAGACACCTGTTTTCTAGAGGTGCTTTGACATTCTGCAAGGATGGAGCCATTACAATTTGAAAAGTCCACTTTTTTCTTGTAAGTCACACCTTTTAGTAGTTTTGTTTCAAGCAGCTTTTTAATTAACTGTAGAGTTAATAATAGCATTCTTCCATTTCAGTTTTTAAAACAAACACAGTTACCCACCTTTTGACTTCAGAGTTTCCACAGATGCTGTAAAATAAAAGAAAACATTCCAGAAGACAAATTTTGCAAATGTATAAAGAAATTAATGTTGATCCTAACACTTCTTCCCTTAGTCAATATGCTACCTATCTATGCAGGGCAAGCATTTTTTTTTTAAAATTTTTTTTTTTTTATCCAGAGAAAAATTGACACACATGTACGTTGCTTGTTTGGATAGTCTCATGGCAGATGACTACTTAACTTGCAGATTAAGAACAGTGGAAAACAAGGTCAATAGGTAAGTTATATATGGCGCTTCAATAGCTACCCTATTTTCAAGTAATGAGGATGAGAGGAGGAGTAAAAAAAGATGTCAAAATAAGCACATATAAAACATAGGTGAAGGGTATACAATAGGAATCTCCTTTTAGCAATTTCGGTAATTTGGGGAAGTTAGACTTTTTTGTGTTTTTTTGAGTTTATTGAAAACTCAAAGCACAAATAACTCTTCTAGTATTGCACAGGGGAAGATCCACTTTTAAAAGTCATCCTTGAACATACACTTTTTCAGTTTATTTTGTTTATTGTTCTCATTAATTGCATTAGCTAAATCCAAATTAATTGAACTACCACATTTCTCTTCATTATTCACATCTTCATTCTGAAACATTGTGACAAGTTTTTACTTGCTATATAAAAGAACAGATTCATTTTTCTATAAATTGACTGTCTCCTATATGTATTTTTCTGCTCAGAATTTATGTCTGAAAAAAAGAGAGTCATCTGATGAATGAGTCATCAGTCTTGGCTCTAAAAGGAGCTGAAAAATATGCTCTCCCAAATTTGGATAAACTGGAGAAGCAGATTCCAGTCGGGAATAAGAAGAGCACCTAGCTACAAAGACAAAATGCATGGGTGCTTGGAATAAAAATGAAATAAAACAACATATATTTTCCCTCCCCTTTGCACTCTGAACCTTCTACTTTGTGTTTTGTTCTCCATCTAGTTCCAGAAGATCAAGTGGCTGTATATCTGCTCCACAGCCATTCATTTGCTCAAGGAACTTTGATTAAACCAGCAGCTGCTTATCTCTGGCTTCACTTATTTTTGTCCCTTTAGCTAATCCTGTCTCAAAACCAAAACAGATAAATGAGACCCTAAAACTCACTGTCTTTCATAAGTCTTACCGTGTACTTTTACTTCTTTCTTTGCTGTTTTGGCTGTAAAAACAAAAAAACAAAAATCAAATATTGACTTCTGACAGGAATTCATTTAAAATATTAAGATAGTTGAAAAGGGAAAGAAAAAGGGGAGAATATTCACCAGTTTCCATTATTTTTTCTTTCTTGTATGGTTCTGAAAAAAAAAAAGTATAATTTTCTCTATTCTAATGTTTTGTTTAGTTGCCCTGGCCAATAATTTTTGTGTTACTAGCAGCAGTTAGATGTGACACATTCCTTTGGACTCTCAGTTCAGGTGAGCCTTTCCTTACTTTCCTGCATGTCAAAATAAAACCTTTAGAGCTGCTGTCAGTCTCTTAAGTGGTTTTCATACAGAACAGAGTCAGATTAGCTGTTAACAATGGACACCCAAGGCTTTAACTCTTACAATAAGGTGCTAAAAGGAAACTCTAGAAACAGTGTAGGTTGAAAGAGCTGCAGTTTTACTTCAGGGTGGTCTAAATGGAGGCCTGTGAATTGGTTGTATGTGGCTCAGGACACCTGTGGTACGGTCCTTGCTTTTCTTCACTGGAGAGACTGGAGAATACAGAGAGCATCTGGCTCTCTACAGCCATGGGAGAAGGGGCCCCTGGCCTTTTCCAGAGGAAGGAATATCCAGCGTGGAGGGAGCCATGGCTCACATGAGATGATCACCACAACAGGATCTGGAACCTGAAAAGCTTCATCCACCTAAACTCTACACATTCTGTCAAACTATGACTGGGAGTTAGAAATTTTTAATGGTAGTTTCTGTAACAGCTCTTTCCATCTTACCACGATGTGCTTCGAAACCCCCTCAAGAGAAGGAGCAGGCAGCCTGCCAGGGGAAGAGACGGGATGTGTCTCTCAGAAACTGAGTGTGACCTACGAGCCAGAGGCAATGGTCACAGTAGCAGAAAAATAAATCACCTTTTGCTGTCTGCAGATGCTTTTAAACAGCATATGGAAAGGCTCTGCTGTGCAGGTTTGGATCGACACTGGAACATTATCTACATTCAAGAGTGTATCTATCTGAGCTGACTGATTACAAGATGAAGGCAGTTTCTATTAAATACATGCTAGTCACTCTGCTGGTATCAGATGATTATATTTTCTGCATGCTTATTGTGGGATATATTTGTATTAATGCTGTGGTATACAGTTGAGGAATGATAATGATTAAACAGTTTCCACTCTAGAATCAAGATATAAAGTTCCATGTTTGAAGTGATTCTGAACGTTGTACCCCCACTAAAATTAAGCCTATCTTTAGATTTCAGGTATCCTTGAACTGAATAAACAAAAAGGAACAAGAACTGCCAATATAAAGTTAAATATGTTGATCAATAACATTAATATGAATTAATAATAAATATTAATACTGAATGCACAGTGGACATCAAAAAAGGTACACTCCTCACGGAACTATGAAAATAATTTATATTAGAAAGGGCAGGCTGATCTGAAATATGAAAAAAACCCCACAACTGCTAAGTTTTAAACAAAATATGTCATTGTGTCATACTCCCGCTCCCAGTAAGTTTGTATTGAGCAATGCATGCAGTTCTATCTGAAACAAAATATTCTGAGTTTTTAAATTTATCTGAGGAGCCAAGATATATATATTTTAAAGAAAAATGAAGCTTTGCTTTGAGTTCTCAAAAAAATTGGAATTTTATTTCTCCGGTTTCACCAAAAATTTTGGCAGAATTTCACCACAATTTCATAAGCAATATCTCTCAGCCAAAACTAAACTTTTGCAGTCAAAGCAATGAACCAGGGATATGATTTTCCAAGTAACATAGAAAAGTGATGGATCTAGAGAGTGAGCTGGCACTAAATAGTTTATTGCTAGAATAAATATTGTATTTTCTTGATGTCATTCTACCCTGGGTGGCAACCCTAGTATAGGTCAAGGAGGAATAATGTAGCAAAAAGTGAGAAGACAGAAGTTTGGGACTCAGTAGTTTGTCTGACTCAATGAGCTTAACCATAACAACAGCTGCAGCTTTGGTTTTGTGTGGCCCAAGTGCTCTTCAGAATATCCAATTTAATATGATATTTTAGGACTCATTCTGTGAAATGAGAATTTCGATTGGTTTTCTGAGGTTTTCTGTTTTGCTGTTAGTCAGGACAGCTTCCTGGAAACTGAAGGAAATGCAATTTTGACTTTAGAGGTTCTGAGGCAATTATTTTTCCCTCTCATTCTAAGATCTGTCAGCTCTCAGGAGATCAAGGAACAGTATGACATTAACAACACTAAGGAAAGGTTTTTGCAAAATAAAAAAAATTTCAATATTTAGCTTTACCTCCTATTTTTCAGAACTACAAACATTAAGGAAATTCTATAGAGCTTTTATAATAGGTTTAGTTACAGAAGCACATGAAATAAGATCCTTTCCCGTGAGAAAAATTAAAAAATGAATAACACAGAATTTGACATCGAGAATTTATTTCAGGTGATTCCTGCTCTAATATTTTAATGGCATGAATGGAAATCTTTAATTAAATGAACCATAAACTTCAATAAAGTTCAGACCTAGATCTTTCCTTTTTTTTTTTTCTTTTTTTTGAGGCAAGTTATCATTGCTTACTCTCAACGTCGTATTCTTTCTTGTTTTTTTTATGATTTTACTAACAAGTGGTTAGTATGACACACGGAAAGATATTGCCAATGTAGACACACTAAACATTTGCCATGACATTTGTCATTCTTTATATATTTAAGCATTTTTACATGTAGATAGTCACAAACTACGACCCTCTGCCATCTGCCAGGAGAGAACAATTGATATCCCATCCTAATTTGTATAGCTATGTGTGCACATATACTTGTGTGAGTGCGTGTGTGCACGTGTGTTGTCTCCTAATTCAGATAAAGCATTAATGTCCAAGAAGTGTTCAGAAAAATAAATATTATATATAGAAACACACAGATTGGAAAAAGTTTAAATAAATGGCATTTCAAGTGTATTTGCTGATCTGTGATATGTACCACATGTTAAATAACCAACACCATTCTGTTTGCACTCAGTAGCTGCATAAAAACAGTGTTTTCTGTATTGTTGTTTAATTTTTAGCACAAGTATTTTAGTGAAGCATACTGTGGCCATATTCCATCCAGTGTCTTCAATACTTAAATCCTTAGAGAGCAGAAAATTAGCCTGGTCTTACAGTTTTATAATCTTAGTTTTATAAGCTATAAGCCTGTCGTTTCCCTTTTCAGATCTTTATATCATGTTGGTTAATTAAAAATGAGACGGGGTGGTAAAGCTCTCCAAGATATCTTTTCATTAATAATATTGTGAACATAAGCAGCTAAATACAGAAAAGATCACTTCAGTCCCTTCTGTTGAAGGGAAAGGTTGCAATGTGAGCACAGTCACACTGTTAGACGGGAGATAATCCACATAAGTTTTGCACTAAACTAGATTTTTCTAGTTGTCCTGCTCCCAAGTACTTGTTCTGCTCTATTTGATGGCCATTTTGGTTACTGGATCAATGTAGAAAAACTCACTGCCATCATACATTTTGCTTTATAAAGATAATGAACTGACCAAATTAAAGATAATAAACTGGCCAAATAAATTTCTTTTTGGAATAAAAACACACCAAGGAAACCCCTTACTTGGTGAGATCATACTACACATATACCCGCTCCTCTACAAACAAACGTCTTTTGAGAAAGGTAACAGTTTTTCTGATGGATTGTTGTGAAGAAAAGGAATGCAGGTGACAGATCTCTGTACCAGTGTCTTTGTATTAGAAATCTGCTGCCATGTTGGGAATTATTTAGGAAAAACATTCTGAAAAAGAAAAGAAAGAAAAGAGGCCTGTATGAAATGCAAATGCTGTCAATGTCATTTATTGGATCTGTAGCTTTTCTTCACGGACAGAAAGCAATGGCATCAAAACTGAGGATGGAAGTCTTCACCATTGAGAAATATCTCAGGATCCTGAATAAGGTAGAAGCCACCAAAAGGATTTAAAAACTTTTCTGCAGAGGATTAGGGCTGTCCTATCTTCTTTGGTGATTTTGGTTAACTAACTAACTAGCTAACTAACTAGCTAACTAACTAAATTGTTGGGAGACAGGAGATGGAGGTGCTGTATCATTACCAAACACTTGCTTTCTCTAGTTGCCTTAGCTTCATTTTAATACAGCTCATTATTGTTTAATAAATCATTTTGGATGCATGACTGATGCTCAGAGAGGAAGCTAGTGTTAGCATAGACACCATTAAATTGTCCAAGTTCTCTAATTTTTGGGTGGATGTTGTCAGTCCTCACCAAAGGCTAACTAGACATTTGTGTTTTCAAAATTGTCCCATATGACCATATGTCAGTTTTGCTATCAAAGTCATTAGGGAGAAGAGCCTAAACTGGTGATACCTTGGTAAACCTCTCTTTGTCTTTTAAAGGAGTCAACAGGCTCTGCCTTTTTCTCAGAAGGTGTACACAACCAAAGAAACCATCTTGATGTGAAAATAACTGTAGTAGTACATGACCTTCTATGTTATGGGGACATACTTGAAATAAAGATTGTTAGAAACCTTCATTCAAGTCTGATACATCTTTTCTTACTCATCAGCAAGCTAGGTGAAAAAAAATATGTAACCAAAATACATCCAGCTCTGTCCCCAGGATACAGATCTTAGAAGGTGGGGTCATTCTTAGATTTCAGGTCCTTCTTTGAAGTTGATGGGATATGTCACCCCACACGTGAGAACGCAGAAAGTCTCTTTTTAGACTATCAGGTTGTATTATCTCAGAGGGAAAGCAAGCACCTTCTTTCTACAAGGCTGTGTTATAGTTGTGGTGAAGCCTAAAGACAGAGCTGTCCCTCAGAAAACAGATAGGTACTTTTTCCTCTCCAGAGCCTGAAATGGTCTGTTAGTTTCTGCAAAGGCTGGGATAACCAAGGAAAAAGGAACCAGCAGAAGGAGGAAATGGAAAGAATGCATATTTCTGATGTCTGTCCTGACAACCTTGCAAAGCTCCCTGAGGACTCAAATCACGTGCAAATAAATCAGTTGCTGAAGTCAAAACTCTTGAAACACATACTTATGTAGATGTAGGGTATATTTGATCACTCCTAGAAAAAACTGCTTTCATCATTTTTGCCATATGAGAAGTGGAAGGTATGGGTCTTCTGGTTTCCCATCAGAAGGAGCAGAACCAATACACAGTGTAGGTGTATTCATAGATCATAGATGCTTAATTTCCCAGTGGAATAAATTTTTTAAAATTTAGAATACTTAAAAGAAAATTAGGTTAGTCCTACAATTCCGGCTAGGGTGCAGCCTGTGTTCAAAACTGATGTGCAGTCCTTGAAGAGGACTCTCTGAAATCCTTACACATTATGAACAGAGCCCTTGTGAAAAGATCCATTCTTAATGCCCAACATTAGCACTAACTTACTTTAGGAACAAATTAACTTCACTAGTCTTAAGATTTCTGGTATGGTCATTCAGGTTAAGGCTCAGGTAGTAAAAAAATTAACTTATAAACGTGTCCTGATTCTTTAATGTAGAGAGCTAGTATCTGTTAACAGCTTTTTACCTGTGAAAAAGCTTAACCTGTATTTTCTTTTAAATAGAGGTGTGAAGAGTACTTCCAGCCCTCTGAAAAGACGACTAAGCTGCTCAGATGCAAGTATTTCCAGTCAATCCCCAGTGTGTAGAAGGACACACTGTCAGATTCAAAAAAATCCTCCGTTGAACCACATCTGTTTGAACCAGGAACGCCTCTAGGGAGGTATTTCTACATCAGAAGGTGGAACTTCTCAAAGGAGAGAAACAAGCAACACGACAAATTACTGAGCATGAGATCAGGTGCAGCAGTTGTACGCGTAGACCACAGCAAGGTGAACGTGATTCAGTTTTCTTCACAGTCTCTCACTGTGAGGTAGAATGAGTCATAGTACTTTGATTTATGAGAAGACTTGAGAGTGGTCATAGCTTGGATGATGCTCGGCTATTACCACTTGCTAACATTTTAACTTGCTTATACTCTACTCCACCTTCTTTTGACAAGGCAAGCACTTCTGCTTCAAGCTCTGTAACCCATTGAGAATATGAGTCTGGAACAGACATTTCAGAAGAAAGAGAAAACTTCAGTTCCAGGTTTTGCCTGTCGTTAGGTAAATGTGATGTGCAGATTAAATTAGCTAATTCAGTAACAAAAACCAATAGACTTTAAAAATTAATACGAGATCCTAAAAGAATAAATTTAATTCAAAGCTAATGAACTTAGAACAGGAGCTCTAACTGTAGCACCTGACTCAGAGTTTGGTACTGATGTCAGTTAGCCCAAAGGAGCAGGATGAAATGGGACAGTGATCAAAAAATTTTGTATATGTGCTCTCAGAGCACAAATCAAAGGATTATATGGTTAGATATTTTGAAAGGCTTCTTTGACTGCCTTAACCAGGACAAGTAACTTCTTCAGAAGGTATTTGCCGAGGAAGAGTCACGAGGGAGGACACTGACAGAAGGTGCTAGGAGAGGTGTGCAGTTCAGACAGTCAATGAAACACGGAGAGGAGCCCACTGTACACATGAAATAAACCCAGTGAACCACTATTTCTGAAATATGTAAGGCTCCAAACCTGGGCACTCCAAGTAGCTGTTCTAGAAGAGAAAAAAACCCAGATTATTTGTGGCACTCTGCAGACTAAAGTGGTACTGTGCAATGGTAATGACTTGTTTTGTATTTATGACACTGGACTGCAACTTTTTAATACAGAAACCTTCAAATCTGTAGTTGATGTAGAGGTGTATGATGATGTGAGAAAATTTATGTTTAAGAAACATCTTAGTGAAACATATTGTGTTTCCACTTGCTCTGTCTCTAAAACATAGCATTGCCATATTCAAGAGCATAATAAATTGTAAATGTAATACAATCATATTAGTATAGAAAACTCTAGTCCACCCCTCTGCTCTCCTGAAAATCAAGTGCCATTTTCATAATGGTCTCAATGATCAAGATGAGGCCCACTTATTCCCTTTCTAGCAAAGCAAAGGTGGTACCACTTTCAAAAGAATAATGCCTGGAAAGATAATAATATACATAGTGTATGTGATAGTCTGGATTCAACAAAGATTAAGCATGAGTTTAGATGTTTGGCCAACTCAAGATAGAGTTAAAAATATGTTAAGCGCTTTGCTGAAATTGGTCTCAATTCTTGCCAAAAGTGCACTTAAATAATGAAATAACTCCAGGGCCATGAAAGGTTGCCAACCTCAGAACAAAACACTTTAAAATGCCTTTTCCGTAAAGAGTGGACATTTAAATAATCCTTTTAGCTCTAATTTGTTTTTAAACAGCATTTAATTTTGACCCTCTTTTATTCTCATTATTGTCACTTTAATGCATTAAATAATTTCTTTTTTGTAGTTAACTTGCTCCCCCTGCCTTGCTCTTAAAGTAATGCCACTTCCGTGCTAGTAATACAACAGTACTTTGCTTCGTTGCCTAGGCTGGACTGTGGCATTCAATAGTATCTGGTAACAAAAAAAGAAACAAGGCTGCATTTTTAGTACAAGTGTTTTCACAGTTCACTAGGATATGAAAGGAAGTATAGGAAAGTATTTTAACTTTATATGATCATGAAACAGGGGATATGGTAAGGAACATATAAATGCAAGAGTAGTAGGCCAGGCTAGGAGACTGGGCATTTCAACGTCCTAGCAAAAGTACCAAAAATATCCTGAATTCTAAGCCATTTACTCAAAAAGATTTAAAAAATTGATTAATAAAATCTGTGTTTCAGATTAGAAAGCTTAGTGTAAAATAAACTATTTCATGCTCCATTTAAATAAAACCTATTCAAGGTTGGAAAGTAAAACCTTCTAACAAAGGAAAAATTTTCTTTGGGGGCATATATTGTGACATAAGTCAAGAATTCATCTTTTCTTTCCCATGCAGAGTTAGATAATGATCCATCTTACATAATCCTGCAGACAATTTAAGACCTCCTAGTCCACAATATTTTCTCGGACTTGAGCTAGGATGAAAATGTCAGTGGGCTGGTGTGATTTGTGGAATTTGTCTCTGGCCACATAATACGTTCCTGCAGATATTAAGAAGTGGCTGAGTAACGGACTACTGCAACAGCAGCAAGGTTTTAGCTGCTGAGGGCACAGTGCATTCCTAGCAGACCAGGAGCAGAGTCAGCTGTGAGGCTTCACTAAGCCTGGTAGAAGCCGTCTGGGACAAACAGGTGAGGACCAAGACCCAGTTTCTCCTATCCTTCTGCAGGTTGCTGGGGACTGAGACCAGACGATTTCCACCTGCTGTGCAAAGACAGACAAGCCTGTACCCCTCCATTTAAAACCAGAAACTGAATAAGTGAGAGAAGATAGAAAGTTAAACTTCCCAAAGGGTTAAGGTGAGAAAGAGGAATAATTATGCTAACCTGGACCAAAAGAAAGCCCCTATGTTTCAAAAGGACTACAGAATGATCCTGGATCTAAACACAAGAACCCTAGGCAGCAGGATTAAAACAGGTAAGGCTTGATTATTTTGTTTACTGTTGCATAAACACCTGCTACCTGCATGAAGATTTATTTCTTCTGGAAGTAAACTGCAAAGCTTATCCTTACGTATGCATTAAGTTACCTCTATCATTTGTCCCTGAAGAGTTAAACTGTAAACCCAGAAAATAAATTTTGAGAATGGCTATGCTTATGTTATGAAAAAGTTTGTGAGGTTTAACTTGAGGGACTTGAAAACTGAACAGACTATTCCAGCTACCAGAAGAATTTTATTGGTAACACCTGTACCACTGAAACACATGCAGAGGTGCTAACCAGGGGTAGTGGCTGCTTTTCAAGAGAAATTTCAGGGCATATATAGGCACTCAGACATAAGATCCTGAAGAGACTCCTGAATGGCAAAATCTACTAGGGTGATGTCACATGTGGTGAAAGAAGAAACCTTGTTCCTCTCCTTTTCCTCTTTTCAAAGGAACACATTTATATACGGGTGTGTAATATACAATTTACATTGGTTTTTGATGTCTCTTGTGCAATGTAGCTACACAAGAAGAGAGTGAGTAGGTAAGATGATGCAGAGTGTATGGTGGTGTGGGTAAAATACATCCCTGACGTGGTACTTGAGAGAACTACCTGACTGTGAGAAACCTGAAAAAGACTCCATGATAATTTTGCCTGTCCCACGGTGTTGATAAATTATTGGATAGGTGTGCTGAATTTTATTAATCTTTTGAAACATTTACACGCTTTAGTATTCTTTTTATGTACTTGTGTCCTATAGGTGATCACTAAAAGACAACCAATGAGCCCAGCTCCTTGATAAATCTTACTTCCATTTCAAAGCATACCTGCTGTCTCATAAACTTTGTGTTGTTTCTTCCTTTTTAAGTAGAAAAGCACTGGTTATGGCACATGGCAAGTACAAAGATTCTTCCCTGCTGCCATTTTAGTTGCTACTGTATACCTTGAACCAAGAATTAAAGTTGTTTATCTATTAAATATACAGTGTCCATTACCTGCAGAACTACTAGTTCTCCCTGCATTAGGCAGAATGATCTAAATCTCTTCAATCAATCCTCTGACCAGGTTTTCCAGCATAGCCTACATTCTAGTGTCCTCCACTTACCTTGTTAACTCATTTCCGATGTAATTTCCTACATATTTTTTTCTACTTATCAACAGAGGAAAAATCAGAGGTACAATCAAATAATAATAATTCTGGCACAACTGTCAGTCAGTTTGAGAGATTGGATGCAGCTGACATCTGAGTGCTTAAAATTGGCTATTTGTCTGTCATACTTATTTTATTCTTCCTAGATCTGAATTAAATTTTCAAGGGGGAGATGGTGCTCAAAAAGAGTTTCTGAAACACACCCAAAGGGAGCAATGAATAAGATATTTTTTCATGTGTATGGAGAGGAAGATGGAAAAAAATTTGGCATGAAAAGTCAGTAATTAAACACTTAAGTGACAGTACAAAGTCTGTTAAACATACTGTAAAATTAAATTAAAAATTGCAAGACCATTCCAGAGAAATTCTAAGTTGCAATTAGGAATTAATTCTTACAGTGTTGAAGAGTTAGATCTGAATCATTAGGGGAAAGCACTATCACTGGTGCTTAAAGAAGGTTCAGGAGTGTTGCCTACAATATGAGGGTATCCTGTGAGAGGGACTCACAGATGAGCTGTTCCCACCCCTGACTCTAGCTAAGGGACCACATGGGGCTCAGTGTCACTGAGGCTCCCCGCTGCCTGCCAGCAAACCCAGACACCCTTCTGCTAATTTCATTGCAAACACTCTGTGCGTGGTTTGAGTCTGTACTCCTTTCCCTGCCCTGTGCCTCCATGCCCTTGCTTTCTTCATGGTGCCAAAACAGACCCAGCAAGCTTACCAAGCTGAGGTGTGATGTGTCTGTGTCCCACCGCTGACAACTGGACCGCTGACCTGGCAGAGAATTAGCCATAGCTGTGTGGTGTGATACACAGTGCTGTGTGGGACATCTTCCCAGGTGAGGCTTTGTGGGGCCATGGACAAGGAGGAGGATTCCCCCCCAGCCACCTGTCCTGCCAGAGGATGGTGGGTAAGGCAGGTGCTCAGCACCTATACTCCTGTCTCTGAGAAACCCTCCAGAGAACATGGTGGGCCCAGCACACCTGGGGAAATGCTGAGAAAGAAACCTGTGCCCCTCCTCAGGGAGAAATGATGGTCAGGTATTTTGTGAGGCTGGGTCACTCTCAGGCCTGTTCTGCTGGCACAGCTGGGGAGGTAATGCACCATGGTGAAAGTAGAGGAAATGCCGTCAGAGTTTGGGATGGGGACATTGTAAGACAGTGTAACTGGAGAAGACTAGTGTCATGAAATATCTTCAGCCCTGTTTTCTCCCTTCAGAATAGCAACACTTGCATATATCTATGAAACTATTCTGCTTTGAAGCCAAATACTACACTCTCTAGCCCAGTTTCCAGAGAGGAAATTTTTTCCAGTTAGAAAAAACACTACATTTGAAAATATTCACTTTGAAAGTCAAGTCACAAATATTCACTGAGGCTGGTTTCCTGGAGCAGCCATCAGTTTCCAGAAGCAAAAGCTCTCACAGGTTTCCAAATTTCATATTAACTTTCTTTCTCTGTATAAATATATGGAGATAAAAATAGTGTGCAGTGTATAAGAAAAGATTTTCTTCGTCAGTGCCATTAAGACCAGGAACATATGTGGTGTAGAAGCACTGGAAGATGACCAGCTGTTCTTTCAGTCTGTTCAACTTGTTAATAGGACTAAACCTTCAGCTTTAGGCATTCTGGGGTACAGGTTGTGATTTAATAAGATATGTGAAAGAAAATGAAATATGAAAATGGATAATGTATTTAATTTACTGTGCTAATAGGCAGCAGTCTAGTTATGATGTTGCCAAACAAGCATATTTAATATTTTGCTATTCTGGGGGTAAATGAGTTTTCAGAGAACAGTGTCATTTGGGGAGGAGAAACAAACATGTAGAAGTCAAAGCTTACTGCTCTTTATCACTTTTAAGGCAAACTAGATGTTTAGAAATGTGTCAGAACAGACAAACTCGTTCTATTTTTCCATAAGAAGCCATGCCAGGTTTTCCCTTTTTTTTTTTATTTTAAGCAGATTACTGTCATCACCATTCTCGCCAACAAGCAGACTCACTGGAATATTTTCCAAAAATGAAAACAAATATTAGGTGCAAGCAGGTGGAATGAATTAATTATAACCATATGTTTCTAATGTCACGATTTCTGCAGTGTACTGTTGAGACATCTAAGGGTCTAGCTATACGACACACTTTGGCAACAAAGCTGCTTTGAGAAATTATCAGCTATACGGATGTAAATGTTTGTGGAGCCAGACTTACCAAAATGCCCCAGACTGAACACCCTGCCACACACACACTCATTTCTAGGACAATTTTTATCTCTAAACCATGGCAACGGTGTGGTTTACCCTGTTCTCCCAGTTGTGTTAGCACAACTGAACACGGCTTCAAACAAAAACAGTAGGCAGAGACTGGAAGCACCAGTGTTCAAAC
This sequence comes from Pterocles orientalis, assembly GCA_011057875.1. NCBI lineage: Eukaryota > Metazoa > Chordata > Aves > Pterocliformes > Pteroclidae > Pterocles > Pterocles orientalis. Next base: position 292,427 of record WKFP01015039.1, read on the forward strand.
GGTGCTTTCTAGGCCAGCTTCACACAGTACATCATACAACTGTATAATGTGCCCTACAATAGCCTATATTGACTGCAATTCCACACCGAAAATCCTTTTGTGGTAAAGGCAGCTGAAGATGTTCCTGGCTTGCACTGATCCTTGACCAATTCCTAGTCTCTCCTACTGATGGAAGTTATTAGTACCTTATTCGGTGGAGGAGATCTCTGAGACAGATGACCAAAAAGGTCTGAATTAGAGAAAGACAGTCAGAAAATGATCTTAAAGAAAAAAAAAAAAGAAAATAAAAAGATCCCAGATCCACATAGATCCACATAGCCACGTACAGTGGGATCAGCTAGAGGTAAGAAACAGCAGAGGGACTAGGCTGGTCACTCTTGTGATGCCAGCACCAGGCACAGCTCAGCAGCACAGAGCCCGGTGCATCATTGGCTACCCTACTTTGGAGCAGAATAATATTATGGCTTTATATTGATCATATTTTCAGACGGAAATTTTTTGTTACTTAATTTAAAATGTAGTAAAACTACAAATATCCTGAATAATTAGATTGTTGTTCATGATAATGTGTTTTTTAAAAATTAAACAGAAATATGATGTGGCATTTTTGAAGATGGCTGTGAAGTAGAAGATATTCAGATATGAATTTGTGCCATTATTCTGTTTAAAAAAGTTTACATGTCTTTTCAGAGCATATTTATGATTACCTAAGAACTTCATTTCTGTAATACCTACTGTGAGATAAACACTTTGAAAAAATCAAATTTCTTTGAGTAAAGCTTGAGTAAAGCTTCACATGGAAACTCATATCTGTAAACATTGCTTCTTAAATGAGTCTTTACATTCAGATTCATTTTCTGACCTTAAGCCCTGCAGAATGGCACAATAGCTGTCATGGGAGGACAAGCAGTAGCCATAACGTTAGAGATCAATGCAAAATGCTTTTGTTCTTAGCAAAGATTTAGAGCAGCATGACAAAAATCCCCAAAACAGTGGCTTTGGTACAATCCAGCAGATGGTGCTACAATGCAATAAACTGGTTCAAGAACACAAGAAATGATACACTGAATATGAACGTTTTTCTCCTTTACCTGGTGCTGCTGCTTTTTTGGTGGCTGCTTTGGCTGCAGGAGCTTTTGTTGGCTCTTAAAAAAAAAGAGAACAAATTAAATTAATTACTACAAAGTGCAATATCTTAAAAATCCAGAAATCTGAGGAACGACTTCCAAAGAAGTACAGCCTGTAGCAATTTTTTCACTGAAGGGTTAGACAAAGAGATTACTCGGAGAGAAAAAAGCTGAGTTGTCTCCAATAAACTCAAAGGCATCAACAAAATAGCCAGCCGAAGGGCTAGCAAGCTTTTGCTGCTAGGAACTGAATCACTTCTTTTATCGTTTTCTGTCTAGCAGTTCAGCATCTCTTGGCAAAGAAGAACAAAATATGTATCTAGGGGTTTGGGCATAGCCTTGTCACTCAAGTGGAAGCTATGGGCTGGAAGCTTCCACATTTGATCTCGCAGGGCAGAAGGTCCTGAAACAGCCTACGGCAGCTGGCGAGGATTCACCGCTGTGAATTGCGCACTGATGCTTCTTAGGGTCCCACAGCGGTTCAGGGTGGCGTCCTTGCCCCTAATCTGAGTCTCTCCCTGATGAGAAAGTGTGAAATCGGGCTACTTCTGAAAAGTACCTTCACAGTCATGGCTACAGCAGGAATCCCTCTCCCTTCTGGGGAATGGAGGGGCATTAGGAGAACAGGTTCATGTTTGATCCTACACTTGAAAGAGCAACTGCTGGGTTCTCCTAGCAGAGGAACACGCCCTCTCAGGCCACTTAACTGTAGTTCTGTTCTTGGTTTTTTCATCAAACGTTTGCACTCTCCATTTCCTTGCAGAATGAAGCCCCAAATGATGAAGGGCATGTGCAACCCCAAGGAGACTTGGAGAATCTCAGCCCTGGATAAAAGAACCTAGCTAGCCTACTGGATTTGTTTACTCTTTACTAGTGTTTAGTTAATCACTTTAATCCTCAGGAACTACTAAAGCAGACTGTATTTAAACTACAATAATTTAACAAATATTCATAAGCTAAACTCCACCAACTTTCAGAATCATAGAATGGTTTGGGCTGGAAAGGACCATATAGATCATCTAGTTCCAACCCCCCTGCCATGGGCAGGGACACCCTCCACTAGCCCAGGTTGCTCAAAGCCTCATCCAGCCTGGCCTTGAACACCTCCAGGGATGGGGCATCCACAGCTTCTCTGGGCAACTTGTTCCAGTGTCTCACCACCCTCACAGTAAAAAATTTATTTCTAACATCTGATCTAAATCTGTCCTCTTCCAATTTAAATGCATTACCCCTCATCCTGTCACTACATGCCCTTTTAAAAAGCCCCTCCCCATCTCTCCTGTAGCCCTCTTCGGGTACTGGAAGGCTGCTATAAGGTGTCTCCGGAGCCTTCTTTTCTCCAGGCTGAACAACCTCAGCCCTCTCAGCCTGTCCTCATAGGGGAGGTACTATTTTTACATTACAAATGTCTTTTTTTAATGTAAACTATAAGATCCTCTACCTTAAAATTCACATTTCCATATTGTGAGGGGAAATAATTAATCATTTTAATCACAATCTGAATTACAGAATGCCAAAAAAATGTTAGTTAATCTTTCACATCTGTCACTGTGTTATTACAAAGAAAAAGAAAGTGGCTAAATCAGAAATGTAATTTTGCATTCTTCCCCTCCAGTCTTTTGAAGGGTTCATAAAAGATGCATCAGATGGTCTTGTGAAACAGAATCCAAAACAAATATAGTTTGCATGTGTGAGATTGTTTTATTTCCATCCATGTAAAAGCCTGCAGCAGATAATTATTACCCTAACTTAGTTATTATCAGAGGATTGTAACTACCTGGGGTACTCACCCCTCCTTCAGGGAAATATGTAGAAGACCTTGAAGAAGAAGTTACTTAGTATTACTTTCCTGAGTGCCTGCTCCTGCAGAAGAAGCAGGAGATCCAATATATAGACTCCACAAGTAACCGGACTTAAGATAAAACTGCAGGACTTCTGCATTTATTTCCTTCTGAGCTCTCAGCTAGAGCTCGCTGGATTCGGAGACTTTTTTTTACTTTTTGTAATATCTGTAAAAACAAATTAAGCTAGGATTCTTTTTGTTTTACTGAGATTCTTATTTTCATTTGAAATATTCCATTTTGAGCAACTAAAATAATTTTAATTCAGGAAAAAATGAAAATGAAGGATATGTTTGACCAAAAAACCTTCTGTAATGTATTTATTTTTGTTTAACTTTTCAGTAGCACTGAAACAAATGTTTTAAACTTTCCTGTGTAAGCACAAGATTTTTAGTTTGTAATTCACAAATTATTTCAGTGCTAATGACTCTGCATCTTTATATGAACAAGTTTCAGCTGAAAATTTTGCCCTGCAAAGTTCACTCTTGCAATGGAGCTGGGAAATTTTGCAGTGACAGCTCCTGGGGAGTAATCCCATGAGAGGAATCATGTGCCCAAATCGATAGATCTTTTAAGACCTGCTTGCAAACAGCCATTTTTTTCGCTAACAGGCCAGGCTGGATGAGGCTTTGAGCAACCTGGTCTAGTGAAGGGTGTCCCTGCCCATGGCAGGGGGGTTGGAACTCGATGTTCTTTAAGGTCCTTTCCAACCCAAACCATTCTATGATTACTTATAGAGTAAGTCCATTGGAAATTTTTTTTCATATTTCCGTAAAATTTGAGTAGAAAGACCAATGTATAAGCTTTTCTTGACTGCTGAAAGAAATCTTTTAATAAATTCCTGCAAAACTGAGGATGACAGGGGATTATTCTGCCATACAAGTCAGGAAAGTTCATATATGGAGATGGGAATCAGTGCATTCATTAATCGTGAATTTGAATGAGATTTCTAAACCGCGTATTTTTCCTGATTTTTCTTATATACCACACTTTCAGAGCAGATATCTGAGCAGATAACGTCTTACAAGTGAAACTGCCTTACTGTCCTTGCTGTGTTGAGGCACTGACACACACAAATCTGTAGAAAAGGAAGGCCTAAGAGTTCCCTTGTTAACAGTATCATGTTCTCAGAACAATACCTTGTTTACTCATGCAACAGAACCCAGCCCCTATCTCTCTTCTGCCTCAGAAGTCTCTCTGTCTGAATCTGAAGTAGCTAGATGGGCAGGGCCATTGTTTTGTGTTTCTGAAGATAAATTTGGTGGTCCTCAGCATGCTGGACTCTGTCTTCTCAGTCCGTTTACCAAAATTGCTGCCACTGAGAGCACATTCAGCTGAGACCTCATTTGACATTTAATTCCTCATGAAACCTTTGTTTTTGAAGACAGTGACAGAAAAGAGGGGAAGGGAGAACTGTCAGTTATGGAGTGTGGAATTAGAAGTAGAATAAGAATGGATTTAGAAAGTAGGAGGCAGCTGAAGTGTAAACATGTCATTTTTCAATTATAAATGGTGTAGCTACTTTCTTCTTTGTGTTTGCAACAATTCAGTAACTATTATTTTGGATTATTGAAACATGCTATTTGAAACTACATGACATATGAAAGAGATCATAACCCATGGCACAGTAGTTTCTTACTTTTGAGTTCTTTGGATACAGCAGCTTCTTTTTTATCTGTAAGAAAAAAAAAAGACACATATATATAAAAATGGAGTTAGGAAGGATACAAGTAAAAAAGTGCAGTGTGTGCTTTAGAGGTGAAACAGTTCATTTGCTGCAAAGGGCGTTTGAATGATGAAGTGAAGAAGTTCACTTCTGTCTCTATCATGGTATAGTTAAGTGTAAATGCAACAAAACCTGTGTGAACATGAACATTTTTGTTTAATTTCAATGCAATATTCTGTGAGATTTGACATGTGGTTGAGTTACCACGGTTTACATGTACTAGCTGAGCCATGGTTGCTCACCATGTGCACACTGTCCGGTTGCAGAAATGCAAGGCAAGATGTGCTAGGAGCCCAAGTACTAGAGACACGTAATGAAAAGCATTATCTTCCCACCGTTGTTGACAGCCAGACAACTGAGACCTAGCTTTGAACACTCCAGTTTAACAGCTAGCCAAAACTCTAGCTGCCACGTATTTCCCATATGCCAAAACAAATGGAAGATTTACAGCTAACGAGAAAAGACAGAGAATCCAAGACAGAATCCAAGCCATCCCTCTAGTCCAGCCTGGAGGAAAGAACCCTGCTTCTCCAAAATATTTCCAATGTTCAGTTAAAATTCAGGCTAATGCATTTGTCTCATGTTTGTGAAAATGAGCACACATATGACTCTTGCCAAAACTGAGTCAATGCAGAATAGCTTACGAACCTGAAGAAACTCAGTCAGTCCTACGTACGGGCCATGTAAGGGCAGATAAAATCTGTCCTGGGTTGATTTCAGTAAAGTTAAAATAACTCAGCTGTATCAAAAACCAACATGACCAGGCAGCTCACCAGAGAGACTCAACAAAGCTGTTCTGTCTCAACTTCAGTTAAGGTGGCATTTTTGTGCCACTTTTTTTGTAGGACTCTTTTCTGATGGCTGAGAGAATATTTGGGATCTTTACTAAACAGATGTAAGTGGGCAGTGGTTGCTTCTCTCTCCATTATAATTCTTGGTGCCATTCTACCTCAGGGCTTCTAAGCTGGGTACAAAAATTGGCCATTTTTATAATCAAACTTGGGGCCTTACGCACCTTTTTCACTAGTCTCACCTGTTCAACTAAGAAATGGTTCATGGAGGTCCTGTGAGACAGGAAGCAAAGAGATGTATAGGGCAGCGGGACAAGTTACTCCCGTGGGTGCCCATGAAGAAATGAATGTCCTCTCTAGTAATCTACAGCGTGCCTAGAATATAGGCGGGATAATGCTTATGTCCACAACATACTTGAATGATAAATTAATTGTGCTCTTAAAATCTATTGTAAGAAATGCTTCAAGGCAGAAGCTGACAAAATATGTAGTTTGCAAAACCAAGACTATCCCATTACTGCTAATAGTACAAAGCTGCTTCAGTTTCTTTTGCTCTCTAAATTGCTGTGAAGGAGTTGATATGAGATAAGGTAATGCAAAAGACTGTCTTGAAAAATTCAGAGGAAAATACATTTCTGTTTGGGTGATATGCTGCTCTGAACTGAAATGTTTCTAGGTTAATCCTCTGCTTCCACTAGCTCTCTGTGAAAGCATGTTCTGCAGACATTACTTCAAAGTATGATAATTACCACATTTAGACAAAATTAATCATGAGGTAGCTTTCAGCCACGTTATCTGGCTAAGGAGCCTGTTGAAGCCTTCGACAAGTGCCTATTAGTTTCCAGATATGGAAATTTTTAAAAGTGTATGTTGCAGCAGTATGAATCATTTATCACAATAATTTTCTATCGCTGGAGGTTATAAAAAAATAAATAAATTGGCAGCATCATTTACAATAACAGACTGGATCTAAATAAAGCCCTCAAGTTCTTTCTTTCGTTTTCTTGTACAAGTCATCATTTATTAGGACGACATAGTTAATATATTTTAGAGACGTAATTTATGTTAAAAGAATAGATGTGGGTTTCCACCATCTGAAATACTTAACATACAGTAAATTCTAAGTAAATATTTGGATATTTTTTTCCAGTAAGAAAATCTTATAATTTGGGGTTTTTTTTGTGTATTTTTGTTTTGATTAGTTTTGTTTTTTTAACAGCAGAAAAATTACCAATAACTGATTCCAATAGCACATGTTGATATGAAAATGTAAATATTTTTACTCTTAAGCTATTCTTTTCAAGATCAGGTGCCTAAAGTTTGATTTCTGAAGCCATACTTATGCAACAAAGCTGTAGTTATTTACAGAATATTGTCCAGAGGAGGTTTTGTAGACCTTGAACCATGGAGGTTGCTTTGAAGATATGTAGCATTTACCTCTAGGCACCTCACAATGGAATGAAATAAATTACATAATTGCAAAGAACTGAACAGCTAGTAGATCTCACAGGAGGGAAAACTGATCAGGACTTCTGAAATCCCTAGATGTAGTTACCTTCTACAATGCAAAAATAACATGTAACTAAATAACTCAAAGGAAAATAGTACCAAAAATGAACAATGAGTTATGTTAATGTAATTAAAGTCGATGAGCATTTTGCCTCATTCATTTTTTGTTTTGCACAGGTCTAGGGTTTAACTTTTAAACTATGATAGTGTGGTTGGGGAACATAGTTTATATGACATCAGATTTTTATGGTCCTTATGTCCTTTTCTTAAAAACAACAAGAAGAAGACCTCTGGCCTCTCAGTAGGTCTGTTTTTTCAAGTTAGTTAAGAAGAGGAATTTCCGGAAGAAATTAACTTTTTCGCAAACACCAGTATTAGGCAAGAAATGGATATTACCCTAAATAATTTTTGCCAATCAGCCTAGGATTATAATCTGCAGAATCTGGGCTATTTTCTCTTTACAAATTTATATCTGAAGTCTGGTAGCTGGAGAGGCAAGTGTGTGACATGAGAATGATGCCTACCCTTCCTGGAAGCCGTGTAACTTCGTTAGGACCCATATAGCACGTGAACATCAGTCTGGGCTCTCTAGCAGCCTTACCAGTAGTGTGGTCAAAAGCAAAGTGACTGTCCTTGATATTGGTGATAAAACTATTTGATATCCAACAGCAGGGAATGCATTTTATTTTCAAGAAAAACCCTACTTCTACAAAAGTGTAAAGTAATTTAAAAAATCCCCTCTTTGTTAGACTTACTATAGTAGATAAGACTTCAAAATCTGATGCTTTTGGTAATTTGGTGCCCAATCTGAAGCAGTCAATTTTTCAGAAGTTGTTGAGGACAGGTTTGATATTGAGGTCTTCTTAAAGGGCTTATGTAAACCACTCAAATACTGAGCAATCCAAAGTTTTTTGGATACCTCTGACAATCCTAGACATGGGCTTTTTTGAAAGCACCTGCAACAGGCTTTAACAGGCTAAGCACCATAGCTAACAAAATCTTTTGTCAGCTTTGGAGGACTGTAAAGCACCCTATTCTTTTTACAGTTATTCTCAGGAGATATTTGAAGACAGTTGTATTCTGGTCTGTATTCTCAAAGTAAGCATGCTTGTACAAGCTCTTCTCTTCCCAGGTGAATGAACAGGTTTTTCTTTTACTGACTCTTTAAAAAGATTAAAGTACAGTAAACTTTTAAAAAATTATTTTATTTAAAAAAACCCACCAAGTATTTAACCAAACATAATCTGGCTTCATTCTTATCTGTACAGGCTAAAAGGATCAATTTTGAGTTCAAACTAGAAATGAACATTTGGCAGCCAGCACAGATGTATCTCGGTAGAACAGCAAAGCAGTACTTTATTCTTTTGCCTCTTTTTAGCACATAGCTTGATCTTTTCCTCAGGCCTCAATCAGCATTCTTTTGAAGTAAACTAGCAGTACACAGTAACTGGAAATTATATCTAAACTACACATGGGGCAGGAAAAAAAAACTCCTCTGAGCTTATATAGTCCCTTTCATGCTAGTGAGTCCCTAGGAGGTTGGTAATAAACCATTAGACAAGGATGCCCCAGTGGTCTACTAGAAAGTATGGTTGTTTGAGTTTAAACAAACTTCCAAACCAGAATATTTCAAACATTACTCTGAAGTGAATTCTAGATCTGGGGTTCACAAAACTTTCACACCTATTTTTAGCAATGGATTTATAATACAGTGTACATTGTACATTTGAGAACAGCAGATCTTCATCAGTTGCATGCAACCTATAATTTTTATATATAAAATTGTATATAAAAAATTGTACTCTCTTGAAAGGTTTCTCTGTGCTTTTTCTTCCTAGAGATCTCTCACTCCAATATATATAAGCATATAAAAAATCTTAAATTAAAAATGTTATCCAGATAAATGAATATTTCATAGAATATATTGATAGCTCTGCTAATGATGTATCATTTTAAAAAGCTGCTTAAACCCACTTTTACTATTAGAAGCATTATTTCATATGTTGTACGTAAAGCAACCTTTCTCTTTGGAAGTTTACCAAAGAACATGACGGTAACATCAAATTTACAAACCAAAACTAACTTCAACATCAGCTGGCAAGTCCAGTGTCCGAACTGAATGGTAGCTAATATCCTAATCAAACACAGTATAACCCAATAGGTAAGGATAAGGATGTTAAGAATGCAAGGATTTCTCTGTACTGGCTGATCTGGGCTAAGCACCAAGACCCTAGGGAGTTACTAGAAGCCTCTGAAAGACATGATTCACTGAATCAAAGACTAAAGAGAAATTTAAAATGTTAAGCAGTTACCAAAGGAGGATTTATCATCCTAAACCTCAGCTAGCACTGATCATCTACCTTCATATATTTTAGCTGGTGATAACATACTAGAATGGACTTAATCAAACCCCACTGATTGGCTAATGATCCACATAGACCCACAGAAAATAAGTTGTGTGATGAAGATGCTTCACACAGCATGACCGTAGCTCTACCAGCTGACTTAAAGAAGAATGTTTCTAATAAGACCCACACAAATCTTACATCATTGCTTGGGTCTTACCGTCTGTTTTAACTTAGGAGTTCAATTTGTTTTGTAATTAAAAGTAGGTGAAGATAAAGAGAAGAGGTCATAAAAATGAACATAAACTTCAAGAACTGGAGATAATTGTGTTGAAAATTCAAATTAAATTTTTCCAATGTCTTGAAGTCAAAATTGTGCTGGTTCTCCAGAAAAAAAAAAGAAAAAAGGTTTCTGGCTGTTATTACTGACCAAAACACAATCAAGAGCATGCTTTGGTAGCTTGGTTCTGGCTTTGCAAATGCAGTACAACAGCAGAGCTTTTAAGACAATATAACTTACTAGTATGACAGCTAGTGTTCCCTTTGCTGCCCTGAGCAAGAGTTCACAAAAGTGGAAATAAAAATGATAGCAGGTGGCATATGATGGCTGAGAATTTCCATCATGTGAATGAAAAACATAATTAAAGTCGCCTAGAGACCAGTCTCAGTACAGTCTGCTCCCAAGCTGGCAGATGTACCAGAATTTAAAAACAATTTATTAAGTAGCAGGATTTGCAGTTAATGTGATTTACAGTGGTAAAAGAACAAGACACCTCAGATAGCTGAGCATTATGAAAAATGAACTGCTACTGAACACATAGTAATTAAAAAAGCATTTTCAAACCTCCTATTGAAATATACAGTGATATAGGATTTTTTTTATTTACTTGCTGTTCTTAAAACTTATTTCTATAAACCAGTATCGATTTCAACTAGTATTCCAACATTCTGAAAAGTGTTAAATTCTGAACTGTCTTTAAGAATTTGTTACTCACTTACTTTTTAATTTATACTATTTTTATAATTTTACACTAATTGTTTGGCATTAAGGAAGTAAGTGTCATCTTACAACATATCAAAGCTTTTGGGAGCTTTTTTATTTTGATTTCAGTCACTTCTGAAACAAGAGATGCCCACGTATAGGGGCATTTTGTCAGAGTGTCTATATTTTCTGTTGTAATGTCTCCATTTTACAACTAAGATTTAAAAAAATTCATATTACAGGGAATTCAAGCAATACTGTTTCTTCTTTTCAGTGGGCTTAAAATCTAGGAAAGCTCTATCAAAACTGCCATTAATTTTTCCCCAAACCCTAAAATTTGACACTGGCATAAAAGAGCAGTTCAGAAATAGCAACATTTCTCCCACATGGAAAATTCTGTGTTTGGACCAACATTTGGTTTTGTTCCCTACTGAGCATGATATTGCCATATGCTCTGTGACAACTACTGACAAAAACTCCTCTTGCCTTTCCAAAATTTCATTTCTTGGCGACCATAAGAAAGCATCCCACCGCGTTGGTGAGGCTGAAGATGTACACAAAGAAAAGCAAGGTACCGCACCATTGCTGCTTCAGAGCTGTTCCCTGGCCCATTCAGTGACAGTAATAAATACCCCGGAGTTTAACTAGCTTCCATTCAGCATAACTTAGGTATAACAGGGAAATTTATTGTCAGAGGCCAGTAAGCCTTGAATCCATTTAAATGTCTCCTGGCTATAGGACTAAGAATTTAGGGCTATGAAAAACTAGCTAACTAACATTCTTCTGTTGTTGATTACAAAATAAAATTGGCGATAGTACTCTAAAATTTGACAGATCATTTTCAATCGAAGCAGGAAAAATATTCAAGCCCTCCCTTCCACTCTCTCCTCACTATTCTCCCTATTTCCTCCCCACTCACAGTAGCAGGGTTTTTGATCATTTCTTAATTTATTTGGTGTCTCCAAGTCCCTTCTGATCACTATCCTTTGCATGTGTTTCTTCCCCATTGCACTGTCTCCTCACACCGCTATGTCCATCCCCCATTTACAAAGGAGCTCTATATTCTGCTCAACCACTGAGTGCCTGCCAGCCCTGAGCAGCACAGCATCAGAGGCAGGTAGTAGCCTAAAGCCCACAGAGCTTTGCAGAAAGTTGTGTGGCAATGCGTGTGGCTAAAATACTAAATCTTACCCCAAAAAAATTTCCCAAGATTATTTAAAAAGTTCACTCAATAAAGTAAAAACTAAAGCAAGTAGAGAGGGATATGAGCAAACAAGTGATCCAGCTACACTTGTAGTAAGAAACAGCCTGCACTTTGAGATTGGCCAATTTCAGCTGTACCAGTGATTCATGGTTCCACTAATTACTGATTTCTCCTTTGTAATTGCTGAAATGAATTCAGTCTCCCCAGCTGCAAAGCAGGTGAAAGCATGTTCCATTGCCTTCTGCATTCAGCAGTAAGTAAGGAAAACTCTGGAACACGATGTGAGATCAGAGTCATCCACACGCAGGAAGCTGTAAGTGCAGTTAGTTACACAAGCTGCAGTCATTTAGGGAAAAGGTAATAACTTTTATTCTTAAAACTTAAGAAACAGATCTTTTACTGGAATAAGCTGTCATTTGAACTAGAGTAAATATTGTAACAGTTGAAAATATTCCTCAGCATTCTTTGTCCTTTATTGAAACCGCATGGGGGATATACTCTCAACACTTTTCTTAAGACACCTCAGCACAAATACTTTTTGAATGATTTACAAAAGGATTTTTTTTTACAGTCAGAATAGGCTTTGTTAAATGTATATACGTTAAGAGTCCTTGCAGATATTGTATTGTATTCTGTACTTCTCAACACATTTCTTTTTTTCTGCTGGATAGATGGATGTACAGATGACATCTGTAAACATTATCACTAAGATGAAGATATTTTTCATACTTCTGAACACAGATGCAGTCAACATTCTCACTCTCTGAAAAGGGACATCTTGAATAATGTAATGTCCATCCATTTGTCTCTATAGGTGACACATTGCTCTAATTGCACTCTTGTAAGTGAAGCAAAATCTATGAGAAAGCAACCTCACATAGAACCTACTGCAATCAAGATAAAAATCAATGCACTTATAACCACAGTTATTTATGTCCCTTCCGCTTAAGAACACATGCCCATTCTATTATCTTCATCATTCAATAATACTTTATCAATTTAGTCTCTCGGAGTTACATATAGCAAAGCCACAGAGTTGGCTCTGCTTCTTGAAAAACAGATCAAGAGAGCAAGCATGGCCATTGGGAACATTTACTGAAAGGTTAAACAATTGTAACTAAGAGGGAAGTGTAAAAGATAGATGCCCCATTGTAAGTCTGGAATACCTCTGGCCTGTGAACCTTTCTAGGGGAAACACATCCAAGAGACTGAATTATACTTTCACATAAATGACATGAAGGTCTTTATCAAATATATGTTCATTAAATCTTACTAAAAGCCTTTAAAACTTCATTTCAAGGTCAAGGGAAAATTTACTTTTTCATTTTAAATTGTAAAGCAAAAGAAAAGAAAGGAAATCAGCCTGTTCCCAAACTCTGAAGATTTCTACTGACTTTATTTAGCTGTGGATCAAACCTTCAGCTTGTCCATTGAGTGACAGCAGAAAATAGACAGCACTGCTGAGGTATGTCTTTACAACCTGGCTGATGTGTCTGTGCTCGGGTGCTTCACACAGAATAATTATCTTAAATATCAGGACTGCTGATTCAGATGTGCATCTTATTTTGAGGGCACAGAACAGTTTTCCTTCATTAAAAAGATTAACTTTGAGTTGTCTGAGGCATATTCTAATCCTGTTATTTTGGGATGTGACTGGAAAAATAAACATTACATTAATCCCCAGACCAACATAAACAGGGTTGATGCAATAAATTGGTTTATTTAATTAAAGCTATGTCACCCAGCTGCTTGCACATCACAGGCACTTCATTTTACATATCTGAAAGTCCAAAGGTAAACTGATTGTTTGGTTACCCGTGTGGATATGTATCACCTTCAAGCTTGACTATTTCTAACATCACATTTCCCCAAAAACTTCTTTACCAGACTGACAATGTAGTGTCAGAGGAGATTGCTTATCAGACACAAAAATTACTCCAATGTTTTGCTGGAAGAAGATTCTCATGCCAACCCATAAAATAGTGAGTTTGTAGTACAAGCCCAAGCCTCCTCCCTTTTCTCTGTCTTTGTTAAAGGGTTGACATATTTAATTCTTTGCCAAGCAGATCTTGCCACCATCATTCACCATTTGCCTTTCTTGTACCACTACCTGCTTTGTGCTGTCGAAGAACAAACACAAAGAAACAGGTCTGCATTGAGCAATACTCAGCATAGCGTTCAACTCACAATAGTTAGCAAAGGGGCCACTGAAAGATGCTTAAAGCTTATTTATTTGCTGCAAAAATTTCATGGACAGAGCAGGCACCTGAGACAGTGAACATTCACTTTCTTCTCTACTAGAACTTTCTTTGTACAACACACGGAGGTGGGCAAGAACTGGAGGGGATATCGGGTTTCCTCTAAAGTGTATTCATACTAAATGAAAGAAGAGGTCAGTCTCCCACCTCAGAGCCACCACACCAATCACAATGGACAGTCAGTCTCATGTTGAACCAGTTGTTACTATGAGGTGTGGGAGAGACAAGCACAAGGCAGGAAAAACTTGTTTCTAACTCTTTTACCTCTTTGCATTTCACCTCATTTCTAGCTCTTGGACATTGAACTCTAACCATGTTCTGGAAGGGTATAAGTGTTCGGTCTTGGTATAAACAATATTATCATTCCCAGCTGAAGAACTCTTTGAATAGGCAATATGAGACAATATTTTCAGAAACACCGCAGTGACCTTGCAGCCCCTGTACTTTTTTTTTCTGAAGTGGTAGAAGTGTTTAGGAGCTTAGTTCTTACAGAAACTCAATGGGAGCTATGTGCCTGGCCTATTTTGTTGTGCTTGTAGATCTCACCATGTACCATGCTACGTTCTTAGGCACCTAAATATCTTTGAAATCATGTTGTCAATCACTGCTGATGATGGAGCGTAGAATTCAGTGTCCACTGAATGCTTTGAAACTTTCAGTGTAGGACATATTCGAGCTTCCTTTTGTTTTGTTTCAGGAGCAGACTCCCTTAACAGCCAGTCACATCGAGACCATGGGAATTGCTCTTCTGCTGTGTTTGCATCTCTACTCTGCTGGATTTTTTGCTTTGTCCCTCGCTGTGACCTCATTTTTATTCTTCTTTTTTATCTTTTTGGAGAGATACAATTTGACTTGTACTATATATCTGTGTCTGTCTCTTGATGATTTACGGAAATATCAATCAGAAAAGCAGGCTTTCCTATTTTCCATGGAAGACTGAATACTTAGAGCATCAGTCATCTGTTCAGCTCACAAAGGTATATAAAATAATGCAGAAAGGAATTTCCATTGTTCCAATGAACCTGCAAGACAGTTGTCTACAGATGCATTCCTGCACTGACTCTCTACTGCATTCTCTTTTAGCTTATCATATGTACCTCTGAGGACATGCCTCCATAATGTTTAAGGCTAGAACATGCCATCAGGTTATCTACTCTGACACTGTTGTCAGAGACTCCTATATTTCAACCATGCACTTTTTCAGCTGATGGGTATCTTCCATTAGGTAAACAATAATATTCTGCAGACATCAGGGAAAGCAATATTCACCCTACGATGTGGTAGTTTATCACTCTTAGTGTTAAGAACATGTACCTCATTTTCCGTCTGGACTCAGTTAGCTTCAGCTCCCAGTCATTCATTCTTGTTAAACTCTTCCTGCTAGAGTAAAGGGAGCTATAGTAGTCAGAATATTCTTTTTTTTCTGTGAAGGTACTTAGCATCCACAATAACAGACATCTCTCTGAAGAGATGAATAGAATACTTTATTCCTCTCTGTGAAGAATATTCTTAAGATGTAAATAACTTGAGTGACTTTTTTCTGTTCTTTCTCCAATTGGGGTACTGCATCAACATGCAAATTCCAGTCTCTCCAGTGCATTGTACAGAGGGGATACACAGCCATGGTCTGTGTTCTCTGTTGCAAGGTTTAAAATCTCACAACTGTATGAAAAAGTATCAACAGTAAATGTAAGTGGCAATGTAACACGTAAGGCAGTAGACAATTGGGCCCTGAGGTTAGAAAGACTATATTTGGGTGTCACAAGAGAATATAACTCTGAGTAATGGGATAAAATTAAGCAAGGGAAAATTTAGGCGGGCTGGAATTAAATGCTTTTTAACTAACTGTGAGATCTATTAGGTTGTAAAATAATCTTTTGTGGGAATTGATGGAGGCCTAGTTACTTCAGACTTTTAAACTAAACTGGATAAAGCGCTTGAAGATATTCTGTAAGGAATTATCCTGCATTGCCAGAGGGAAGGATTAGATGACCTAGGAGGTCATTTCCATCTCTGCTTTCTGTGATTTTGTTGGACAAAGCCCCACAAACAGGAAATTGTTATCAAAGTCAAGGGACGCCACTAAACCCTGTCTGTGTCAAAGAAGAAAGGGTGAATAACATCAGCTGCTCATAACTGCAGGAATCCTAATCCAGCATTTTTGCAGGTTAGTAAACACAACCAGTGCTGGGGGTTGGGTGTATGGCTTGTGTCTGAAAGCAGAAGCCTCTACTAATGCAAAAATGTCAGGAAACAGCAGGTTAGTTATGAATAAGATCCAGGAGAGGAGGAGTAGGAAAGAAAAAATCAGGATGAGCCTGACATGCATAATAGTGTCATGAGCAAGTTATTAGTCAGGAATGAATCAGCCTGTAGTACAGGAGATGAAATCTGAATCTCCAGTCAGACATCTGGGAAAACTAGATGTTTTTTATAGGCTTTGGTGTATGGGCATTGATTCATACAATGATATTACCAATTGAAATCATAGTTAAGATGTGAACAGAACCAGTGTCTTTCCTAAGTGTTGTACAAACACACGGCAAGCCAAGCTGTGACCTCAGCAGAAATGTACAAGTGGATGAACAGTCTAGTAGAGAAAGCTGTCAAAAAGAATATTGATAAGCAATATTCTAGAGAATGATCACAGTGTTCTAAGGTCCATAACTTGATCTTCCTTTTCTTTTGTGTGTGCTTTAAGATTATTTGTTTCCAAATTTGCTCTTAATGCAAAACATTGTGCTCACTTAATTATTGCTTTTGTACATTATTTGTCTGCATGAGGAATCACTAGGCAATCCATTTTTTCTTATTTGTTACTTAATTTTTAACTTTTTCTGTCCTCCTAATCTCTCTAAATCTAGCTGCAAACAAACATGTATTACAGGTTCCCATACTGGTTCTGGCTGGGATAGAGTTAACTTTATTCGTAACAGCCTGTATGGTGCTGTGTTTTGGATTTGTGGCTCAAAGGTTGTTAACACACCAGTGTTTCTGCTATTGCTGAACAGTGCTTGCACAGCAAAAAGGCTTTCTCATTTTCCCACTCCACCTGCCCCCACCAAGCTGGGACAAAGAGGTTGGGAGGGCACACAGCTGGGGCAGTGGACCCAAATTCGCCAAAGAGATACTCCATACCATATAACGTCACATTCACTGATAAAAACTAAAGGCAGAGGAAGAATAGGGGGAAGGGTGGCCTTTGCTCAAACTGGCTGGGCACCAGTCTCCTTGTGGGAGGTGATGAGTGGTTGCCATTGTATACTTGTTTTTTTCCTATTTCTTTCACAAATTATCATAGAATTGCAGAAACATAGAATGGTTTGGGTTGGAAGGGACCTTAGAGATCATTGAGTTCCCACCCCCCTGCCATGGGCAGGGACACCTCCCACCAGACCAGGTTGCTCAAAGCCTCATCCAGCCTGGCTTTGAACACCTCCAGGGATGGGGCATCCACAACTTCCCTGGGCAACATGTTCCAGTGCCTCACCACCTGCACAGTAAAAAATTTCTTCCTTATATCTAGTCTAAATCTGTCCTCTTCCAATTTAAATCCATTACCCCTCCTCCTATCACTACACTCCCTGATAAAGAGTGCCTCCTCATCTCTCCTGTAGCCCCCTTCAGGTACTGGAAGGCTGCTATAAGGTGTCCTCGGAGCCTTCTCTTCTCCAGGCTGAACAACCCCAACTCTTCCAGCCTGTCCTCACAGGGGAGGTGTTCCAGCCCTCTGATCATCTTTGTGGTCTTCCTCTGGACTCCCCACTCCAACGGCTCAATGTATATCCCTTTTGCATTGGGGGCCCCAGACCTGCACACAGTACTTGGGCAGAGCAGAAGGGCAGAATCACCTCACTCGACCTGCTGGCCATAGTTTTCTTGATGCAGCCCAGGATCTGGTTGGCCTTCTGGGCTGTGAGCACACACAGCTGGCCCATGTTCAGTTTTTCATCTACAGATACCCCCAAGTCCTTCTCCTCAGGGCTGCTCTCAATCCATTCTCCACCCAGCCTGTATTTGTGCTTGGGATTGCCTCGACCCATGTGCAGGACCTTGCACTTAGGCTGTCTTTGTCTCGAACCACAAGTTTTCTCACTGTGGATCTTCCCATTCTCTCCCTCACCCCATTGGTGGGTGGTTAGTGAGCAAGCAGCTGTGTGGGTGTTTTGGTGCTAGCTAGAGCCAACCCACTACAATATCTTTTTTTAATTAAAAAAAACCAACACCAAAAACCAAAGAAACAAACACAGTTCTAACCCTTAAAACTACTACTTTCTACATGTTGTACCAGCCACTCTGAAAACAGGACTGGCGAATTCAAGATGCGCAATAGCACATATATGCGTACCCCAGTTCCCCAACACTCCAGTTTTTACATTTTCGTCATACTTTGTCTAAAAAGCCACAGGTAAATTTGTGAATAAATGTGTTTTGTTTTCTGCATGTGACAGCCACTTTCAAAATACCTTATGCTTTCCTGGTCTGGCTTCACACCTCCATTTTGCCCTTGTAAGCAGCCTCTATATCTCACTGGCCCTTGTAGGTCTAACATCAAGGTTTTTCTGAAAGCACCCATCATCCTCCCATCTGCTGACATCTATCGTGTGACACTTATCACGTTAGGGAACATGAGACACATGACAGTACCCAAGCTGGGCTGCTGAATGCTGTCAGCACTTCAGTTACTGCCTAGCTGGAAATACACTGCTAGGAGTGGGCAGGTAGAGTGAGGAGTTTCAAACCCTGCTCTTGAGAGACAACAGAGATGTATTCCTACAAATGTGTGCAAGCACAACCCATTTCCTCATCAGAAAAAATCTGGGATCAACATTGGGATCCCAGATGAAGCATTCAATCCATTGCAGATGGATCAGCCCAAAGCATTTCACGCAGTGTGGTATGCATCTACTCCTCTAGAACAGTGGGTATACCAAACATTGGGTTTTTCTAAGTATAAACTTATGTCATAAGTTATATTTTAATTCATTTTTACTTTTCTGGCAGTGCTGAAAATACTGTTGCTCCAAGATATTTCTTCTGAGAACGGTGTCACGTTTGGATGACATTCTAACATCTTTCTAGCTATGAAAGCAATAGGATAAGGAGCACAGGGAAATAAGTAATAGGTTCATCATTTCATCAGCAAACTCTTTAAATAGCCACATTTGAAAGCAGATAACAAAAAACTCCAGGCATACAGAATGAATGAAAAGATAATTGACCACCAGGTGTCAGTAGCTGTTCTCTTATTGTAATGGAAGGATTAATATCAAGACTGCAAGGGTAACAGTTGAGCCAAAGATGTCACAAAATTAAACTAATTTTTTGTTGTTGTTTAAACCATGAATTTAAAAATGATCAGAGTAATTTGTCTTCCTGTCTGTATAGAGCACATTAACAAAAAATACACTATTGTTGTGTAAAATGGTCTTTTCCCTCCATTTCCTATTAAATCACTGCCTTTTTGCAAATTATAATAACTGGCCTTTAAAGCAAAGAAAGTACAGTTGATGAAATGCATCTATGGTCAAAACATGCAAAAAATCACTAGGACCTGGTAGGTCTTGTTTGCTCTTGTCTGATCACCTCCACTCTGCTCTGGCTACCTAGTACTATAACATCCCTAGTTTGAAGTGTGATTAAACATAGACTTTCCACCCCAACTACATGGTCCCACTGGATGACAGAATCGCAAGAATAAACTGGTTAACCTGGTTCTGTGGCAGTTATAAGGCAATTCTTTCAATTTTTATGTCCAAGATTAATTTTAGTTTATTTTTTCATGACTGAGTTTGCTTGATTATTACAGTGACAGAATTAACATGTACCTCAGTGTTTGTAACTCTAAACTCCCAGATACTTTTCCTGTTCAGGAAGCAAAGATGAACTTTGGTAGCTAGAGAGACATCACTATTCCCCTCTTCTGCTAACACTGCGTGGTGTGAAAAACATGACAAGGTATCATGTGCTGTAGATTTACATTTATCATAGTCGTATCTTTATCAATAATTTAGACAAGGGGATTGAGCTCAGTACATTTGTAGACGACATCAAGCTGTGTGGGACTGTTGATCTGCTTGAGGGTAGGAAGGCTCTACAGAGGGATCTGGACAGGCTGGATTGATGGGCCAAGGCCAGCTGTGTGGTATTCAACAAGGCTCAGTGCCGGGTCCAGCACGGGTCACAACAGCCCCATGCAACGCTACGGGTTTGGGAAGAGTGGCTGGAAAGCTCCCTGGCAGAAAAGGATCTGGCGGTGTTGGTTGACAGCTGGCTGAATATGAGTCAACAGTGTGTCCAGGTAGCCAAGAAGGCCAAAAGCATCCTCGTTTGTATCAGAAATGGTGTGGCCAGCAGGACTAGAGAAGTGATTGTCTTCCTGCACTTGGCACTGGTGAGGTTGTACCTTGAATGCTGTGTTCAGTTTTGGGCCCCTCACTACAAGAAAGACACTGAAGTGCTGGAGCTTGTCCAGAGAAGGGCAACAAAGCTGGTGAAGGGTCTAGAGAGTAAGTCTCATGAGGAGCAGCTGAGGAAACTGGAGTTGTTTAGTCTGGAGAAAAGGAGGCTCAAGGGAGACCATAAGCTGAAAGGAGGCTGTAGCAAGGTGGGTGTCAGTCTCTTTTCCCAGGTAACAAGTGATAGGACAAGAGGAAATGGTCTCAAGTTGCACTGAGGGAGGTTCAGAACCGATGTAAGAAAAATCTTCTTTACTAAAGGGTTGCTAAGCATTGGAACAAGCTGCCAAGTGAAGTGGTAGAGTCACCATCCCTGGAGGTACTTAAAAGGGTGTAGATGCGGCACTTAGAGACATGGTTTAGTGGGACTTGGCAGTGTTAGGTTAACAATTGGATTTTATAATCTTAAAGTTGTTTTCCAACCTAAATGCTTCTATGATTCTATGACAGATGAATCCACAACACTGGATGTGCAACCACTGCAACCTAGCTCACTAATTTAGTCAGGGGCTGCAATGGTCCTTAGTAAGGACATGGATACTCTGTTGGGAGCACGCGCACACCAGCACAACAAAATACAAGCTAGATCATGCTCTCTGACCTGGGACGAGTGCATCTGCACACCAAGACCTCTACTTGTTTAAAACAAGTTCTGTTAAGCAGAACTGGTCAGGGAGGTACCCAGGTTTGTCATTCTTAAAAGATTTCTCACTGAGGGTCACAGGCTAGGGATTCTCGAACATTTGTCAAGCTGAGCAGGCCTTATGTTTTTAAGCAAAACCATTTTCTTCCTAAACATCATTTGCATTGGTTAGTGTCCCTAGATTTCATTAGTGAAATAATGATAGTGTGTAAAGGTTTGGGATCTTTAATGCAGTTAGCATTAGTTTGACATTCGGAAGATATATAAGTCTTGTGGACAGCTGGCCTGGGTAACATGTCCATACCTGACTTTCCCTGTGTGGAAAATGGAGGAAAAGGCACTGACTATACTTCTAAAGCGGTTCTAAAATTCACTATCAAAAGCACAAAACCTGGGTATTTTTATTACTGTTATTATTTGAAATTATGCAGCAATAACAGGAAGGCAAGATCATCAATGACAGCTGAGCAGAGCTTTACTTAGGAAACGGTGTGGTGATCCAAGCTGACATTTTCATTGCTTCATAAACTCGTTTATTACCTATGTTACTTGTTGTGAGAACCAGAACAAAGTGGGAAAGGATGTTGGAGTGATCAAACTTAAAAGACAAAGGCTGCATGTAAACATTATGAATTTTTAGGAAAGCTGACGTAAGAAGGAACAGAGAGGCTCCAGACTGTTGAAACTCTGAGAAAGGGACCATCAAGAAACACTCTGCAAGCAAACGATGAGGACCTGGAAACACCAGTCTTTGCATATTCATTTTCATGTAGGGCCGGGCACCAAAGCTTTCACAGAGAGGTTCTCCTTTCTCAGTCAAATTGCAGGCTGGACTTCTCTGAGATGATACGTCCAAACCACTGGGAGCATTGGGAGTCTGGCAAAGGATTGTCCCTGCTGAGGCTCAGCAAGCCCCCTCACAGGGATTTGGAGATGCAGCTCCTTCTTTATCCGGAGCTGCACTGCATAGACTTCTGTAAAATGTTTTGAAGTGTGACTACGCCAGACCCTTGTGTCTGACAATTACGTTTGTTTAAGCAAGACCTCTGAGTTCGTAACAATGGAATTATCTATTTTTCAGGACAATTAACACAATGTTTTTGTGTGAGCTCAAGGTCAGAGGATTAATGTGGTTTTATCTACAATGCGTTTTTAAAAGCTAATTAAGAATCATTCAGTTCACTCTGTACTAAAGACAGCACATTTCACATTAGACGACTCTTGCTCCTCTGCAGCAGCAAAAAGAGAGACGGAGAGAGAGAAGAATGGAGGAAGAGTGAGCTAGCATGCAAATAAACAAATACATCACAGGGATGCTGTTAACGGAGATAATAATAAACTCCATTCTAGTAACAGTAGAGATAAAATTGTCTCCTGGACAAAAGGGTTAATCTCAAACGTTAATAAACAGAAATTATTCATTATTTGCAATCAGAAGCATTTCTTGGTAGACCAAGAGAGATGGAGAGGAATAGAGGGAGGTGCTGCTCTCAGAGCATTATTTTAGAGTTGTTTTTATCACCTAGTGCTTACGGAGCATCTTCCCCTCTCTCTCTCTCTCTTCTGCCTGACAGCCTGTACACACCCCGTCTCTCTGTGGGGAAAGCCTGGTTAACAGGCATTCTGTCAGCGTTGAGTGTTCTGGGAGGAGGTACGTGAGGGTGAGGAGCAGAGGTGGGACCGGGGTGCCAGGCAGAAGGAGCTGTGTCCTGGCATGGGGTTGGCTGCTGGTGTCTGTGAAGAGGCAGCATGCCCCACACGCACCTTGGCTTCAGGGACTGCAAAGGCTGGGGGAAGCAAAATGAGGCATGAAATCAGAGGCATAGAAAGGTAGCACGAGGATTTGAAAACCAGGGCAAGGAGTTTATTTTTAATGCAGTGGCCTCTGCCTAGCCTTTTAATGGGAAAAGGTAAAAAAAACCTGGAAGCTGTTCCTACACTCTTGCTTTTGGATGCTTATCTATGCTGCTGATTCAAGTGCTCTGAGGTTCATTTGCTGTGTCTCCCCAAAGCATGTAAATACTATCAGACATTGAGGTGCCTCATTTAAAAATTGGACTGTGCACTACTGTTCTGTTGATCAAATGTGGCAATTATTTCAGGCTTAAAGCTTTTTAGGGACAACAATAGGTGCTGCCAATCAAAGCTAGAAAGTTTACATGCATTCAAAGAGCACACTGAGTGAGGAATAACAGCAACACGTGTAGATAGAATACATTATGGATTACCATCCTCTTACACAAAGGCTAGTAAGCTCTTCAAAATGCAGCAGCCTATGGAGCTAATAAAAGGGACAGAAATGTGCGGATATCTCGGTTTGTCTAATTTGTGTCTTTCTAGCATTGGTAGGATGACTCACCGGATTTAGCAACAGCTTGTGAAGATGAACATATTAATAACTTTATGCTGCAGCTCTGCCATAAAATGTAATCTTTTACAATTCTGTATTCTCTAGTGAAATACAAGCTTAGAACCAGAATAAAATTAGGAAAGATATTTGAATTGTCAGTTTATTTTCTTTTTAGGTCTGTGTTTACACATTTAAATATTCAACTTAACTTGGAAAAGAGTATTCCCTTTTATCCCCATCCCTTCCCCAGTATGCCACTCACTACTGTGAAAGACTGAAGCATATTTAAGTATAGGGCTACCAAGATAGTACTCCAAGGTATTCTGTGTCATTCTGTGTGTTTTGTATTGTACCAAACATAAATTAATGTTTTTCTTCTTACCCATAAACACTTGAGTAGAAAAGCTTATGTAGACCATGTACAGCTCAATGGCAAAGCCACATGCATATTGGAATTTGTGTATGTAACACACAATGTTAGTAAACAATGGGATATATATCCTTCCAGCTTTTTATAAAATTCAACGGATTTGAGTAATTAGATAACAGAGCACAGGGCTTGCCTTCTGGACATAGTAATATAGCACTGAATCTTTCAATCCTATTTTAAACCTTTCTCCATGGTTTTAGGCATTCTTCTAGTCTACGCAAATGTTCATCTGCATACTTGATGGCTTGTAGAATGTTACGTAGAAAACATCTGACAAAGGCGCAAGTAGAACCAGTGTTTCTAGATATTAAGATGATGATCAAGCCACTAGACTGGCCATTTTCTTTCTCCTTGATTTTGATGAGACTTGAGAGAGTTTTACAGACTGTGTCACTTACTGGAGATACGTTTACATTTGTGCGTAAAACATACTTGCAAATTTACTGAAATAATGAGAAAGAAAAGTTACAACAATCCTATCGTAGAGAAGATCCAGATGTTAATTTCTAATCTTATTGAAAAAAAAATTTCTTTTTATGCTAAATAGCATGAAACACAATTGATGAAGTTCAGGACATGGACTAACTTTTTTTTTTGACTTTTTAAAAAATTATTTTTTGGATGTGGATAAAGCCTCAGAAAAATAACTATTTTCTACCACATTAAGTGGTTCAATATGTTGTTGCTATTTATTGCTTAAAATGATTGGAATTTGTGAAATAATTAATGCAAAAATCTATGCACTGCATTGTTTTTCCATGCCATGCACCCTTTGAAACTACTTGTGCTCTTGATTGATTTAGTGCATAAGAGAAAAGAGTGTTTCTAACATTTTCATAAAAATCCCAAGCTCACAGAATTGAAAATTATGTGTATTATATATACAGATACATATATGCATATATATAATATGCATAAAATACTGTATATATTATAATGGAAACACATCACACATTTATCTATAAAATATACTCTGGGACATATGTATATATACACACACACATATATGTCCAGCTTGGATTCTTAAGTGATTATGAATTACATACACCTCTATCTCAAATATCTAAAACCTGAAAGTGCTTACACTAAATAGTCAGATATCTACTGAAGAGAAAGTCTTCAATTTCTTACCTGCTTTTTTAATTTCAGGGACAGCTGTCTTCTCATGAGCTTTCTCTTTTTTCCCTTCTTTTTCTAAGATTTAATTAAAGAAAGTAATTTGATACGCTAGAACTCTGAATCATATACTCAAATATGCAGTCAGCCAAGTCCTGGTGGGCACATGCTAAAAAATATGTGACTTATTTGGGAGTTTAGTTCAGATTATTCCCTTACAGCACTTGCACCCAACTAGCCACAGAGCAATCAGCTGAAAATGAAAATTAATCAGTACGCATCAACTATGGATGATTTGGACCCTTAATAATTCATCAAAGGCTAGGCAAAAATCATCAGTGCATGAATGTGGTACCTTTTAGCTTAAGCTCCAGTAGCAATGAGATCATCAAAAAATAATGAATGACATAAATATTTTCCCATGAAAGCAAGACTTTAGTGGATTTCAGATGCTTCCTGGGAATGAATGATCCAAAATTTTATTTAGATGGATATCAAGGTTTTGCCGTTTGGTCACTGCAAGCTTTGGTTGTGTTTCTACAAAATAAATAAGAAAATCTGCCCCACCTTCAGAAAGTGGTGTACCGTAAACCAAGTGATGTCTCCTTGAGTTTTGTGTAAGGCAGTATCACTATGTCTTGCTGTATATAGAGACTCCGTTAAACTTTTTGACAAGCCCATAGATGGCCACCAACCAGGACTTTTTATTTGTGAGAAAAAGAGTTTAGAAAATATTGGACACTGACCCCATCAGACATCACATATTGAGGAAGCAGTAACAGGCAAATAGTGACTAAGCAACTAAGAGAAGGACAATACAGAGCCAGAAGCATAGGATTAACCTAACAAAAAACAATGGGATTTAAGACAGAAGTGGGAGTAAAATCTAAATGAAGCCAGTTAGGAACATTCCCATATCATACCTTTCTTCTTAGTTTCAGTTGTAGCCCTCTTTACATCAACCTTTTTCTTTTCTTCTTTTCTCTCTAAAAAAGGAAATAGAAGCTCAGATGACCACTTTTACATAAACAGGTATATATACGCACATGTATGTATGTATGTATGTATGTATATTTGGGATGGGAATCCTAACTGCAATAGGTTCTAGATTTCATAAGCCATTCAGTTATTTAGGAGAGACTACCAACAGCTTGGAAATGCAGCCTAATACTCAAGAGAGAGAATGTGGCACTAAGGATGGAAGTGGAACCAGTACATACACCATATAATTACTTAAGTAATTACTTATTCAATAAATCACGCCCATTAACTTGGTGTAACTAAGAGTTTATTGTGGTGATTCAGTAGCCATGCACCTGTTCTGCTTTTTTTATGAAATCTGACTGAATGGCAACAAAACTTGAAAGTGGCACTTGGGAATAAGTGCTGAATGCCATGAAAAGACTGCATATATAATATATCTTTATAATACTTTTTATAAATTGAACCTTTGAAACTGTCATTACAGGACTGCGGTTATTCATGGAGAATTGCAGTTAAAGCATCATCTAGAAAAGAACTACTTGTTCTTTTACAAGTGTCTGCCTCTATTCTGTTGATTACATGGACAACAGTAGAAATAAGGATAATGGTTTTGGTTTTTTTACAAAAGGTACAACAATTTAATTACTTATTCCATGAGCATTGTTAATTACAATATTGAGAGTTCAGCAGAGGAAATGAGGAAGCTATAATTCTTATTTTTCCTTTGCAAAATGAATTCCCATTTTGATGGGGAAGAATACAAGAGTACAAGAATAGCTCATCAAAATACTTTTTTTAACTGCTCATCTGTAGAAAGCCAAATTTGTTACCTTAAGTTTGTGCTACATGGCATTGGGTGTTGATATAGTTAGTGGAACTATAGTTCTCTTTTTGTGATGTTTTACTGTTATGGAGGTGGGTAAGAAACCGAGTTTTATTGCCATACAAAACTGCACAAACACAGGACCACACACATTTAAGTGGGTCTTTTCTTTACTTGAAAAATATTTAAGGTATATTTTCTGAAGCGAGCAGACTCAAGAAGCAAATATGCTATTATCACTTGCATAAATTAACATGAAGGTAAAGGGAAAATGAGTGAACTTACTTTTCACTTCCCTAGCTACCACAATAGACTTTTCTTCTGCATGAAAACATATACACAAACAGGGAGTGAAAAAAAATAACTGAAACACTGCACTGCATGCTTCCTAAACCAAAACAAAACATCTGTATATTTGATAGAAAGATTTTCCTTGAGTACATGAATTCCAGAGTCTGTCCATGGTGGCTTTATAAATAAAGCTATTTTGCCTATCATGGAGGCAATGTATTTAGCAATATTCAGTCTCCCAAACCATACTTTTGCTGATTTTCTGACAAAAAATGTTTAATGATAAGCACCATCTTGAAATGTTGTAGTTCTTTCTTGTTTTAAACAGATCTGTTCAATGTATTTCCCTGGTTATTGTCTTGACAACACAAAGCAGAAAATCCTTGCATGTGTTTTACAATGTTTCTCCTAGTGTTTTGTGTGCTTAATTGTCCCTGGTGAAACCCTGAGCGTACTGGACTTGAAGCTACAAATTCCTTTGTGTCATGAGTGTGCTTTGTGATACTCGGGCTTCGTACACATGTAGAACATCAGGGCAGTGCTCATCCTCCACAAGCTTATTTGGAGCTTCATTTCCTTGTATATTTTAATATTCTTGTTATTGACTGTCTCTAGGTTTCCCAGGAGTCTCTCTCTCTCTCTCTTTGATGTGCAGTTCCAGACACTCATGCTAGGGACCATGGCTACCTCCTCAAAATAGAGGACTCTTCAGACTCAGATTATACGCAAGCCATTCCACAGCTCCACTTTCCTGTGCCACCTATGACTTTTCAGTGTTTCATTTCCACACACAATGTACAGCTCCTCTAATTTCTAAAATGTGGTTTGTTTGCTTACTCTGTCTGATTTAACCAAAACTCTTAAATATATCAAAGACTATTAGCTACTGTCAGAAGAAAGCTTCCCTCTAACAATTGTCCTTCTAGCCTTTACTCCTAGGAAGTAGAAACTGAAGAGCTGCTGGTATTTCTGTGATTTCCATTTATTTGTGCATGTCTCAGTTCTGTTGGAGCTGTTAACAGCTCCTATCTTCTAGTTAGATAAATCTTTTGGCTTGGCTATACTTCTAGTGTGAGGTGATGCACAGGATAATTTGTAAGCCCAAGGTCCTTACAACCAACAACATTCTCTTCAACCAGAGACAATTTCTGCCTTTGAATTTGTAGTATTTTTCTTCTGGGGCCCAGATACACCACATGAAATCTGTTCCAAGTTTCATAGCAAGGTCCAGAGCCATATGTGTCTTGAGAGCCATGAGCTGAGACATGGAGCTTTGAGAAGTGGAGCTTTGTATGGAGGATGTACCGGAAGTAGAAGGAATTTTTATTGCAGATAACCTAAATCACTAGAAAACTACAAGCCTGACTTCAGAATTTTTATTAGTAAGTCATTTCACCAATTTATTCCACTGACATAATTTTGTTCCATCAGTCTCTCAAGTCGCAATATTCAGAGTGTCCATGGAGCCTAGAGACATCCATATTTGTTATGAATTTTCTAGAAGTGGATTATATAGAGGTATTAATAGACAGTGGTCCCTATTTCCTATTAGCGCTGCCCAATGCAAGATATGCACTCTTGGTCAAGTCTGAGAAATACAGTCACAGGGCTTCCATTCGCATCTTAGCTGCATCCGGCCCCATTGATGTCCCCTCACAGCTACTACTCACAAGAGTTTATGTGAATGAGCATGACGGACTTGGTAAATAGTTATTACGGAAAGAGCTATTTCTGATTTAAGGAAGCAATCCCGTTTCTTGAATGAATTTATTTCCTCTCAGTTTGAGTATCTCACATTTAAATTGTTGCGTATTAAGTGTATATTTAACACCAGCAAAACCTGTCATTTCTGAAGCAGTGAATGAAGTGGGTTTTCTCCAGATATATTAAATTAAGAGGCAAATAATTAAATAGGAACTCATGCAGGTCTTTTTTGGACTATAAAATATAAACTCCATCTGTTAATTGAAAGTACGTATTTTTTTTTTTTAGCTAGGAACAGTAGTAGGACTACAAATGTCTGTGGGTCAGCTGTGTAAAGAGTAGGTATAATATGCATGAACAGTGGGTTATACAATGAACACAATGTGTTTTTAATGATTCAGGGTTGACTATGCTATGAAATCCAAGTGCATTTGACTACTGAAAAATCTATTGTAATTGTTATTTTTTCTTTATAATGAAATTAATACTATTTTTTTCACCAGGAGCACCAGTCTTGAACCACATTTTATGTACAGGATGTAAGAGATATCCGTACAAAAAGACCTCAGCTTGAAAAATCCGCAAGACAAGAATGAAATAGGAATATGTGCAGATGGCAGAGTACAAGATGACAGAATCAGTCAGAAATACAAGCAATGGACTTTGCATTTAGTCAAGTTTTTTCTGTAGACTCTATGCATAAGTGGAGCTTTATCCAGTTCAAGGAGGAATCCAGTGAGCATAAGAAGTGTGAATTAAAGCAATGATGTGCTGCTGAATGGGATAGTCAGGTAAAATTTTTTCCTGGGGGAAAAATAAAAGAAGCAGCATAGAATAGTTTCCTTGGAAAGTGACTGGAGAAAAGAGAACAGCCCAAGGTAAAGAAACATCTGAGATGGAATTATTTTGTTCTGAATGAGGGGTGAGGGACTGAGGACACCAGTGGAAATCCAAGCAAGACTCAACAGAGATGAAGGAAGAAGTGTTTCAACCTGAATAGCCTTTACCAACTTCGACAATGTCTTTATGTTATTCTGCTGGAATGTCAACTAATTGTTGGACAACAGGGGGATGGGAGATAACAGAAACATGCTAGCAATGCAGCACTTGAAAACAGGCCTGGTAAGACCAGTGTGTTGCTGTGCCAGCGCTGAGTGGAATCTAAATTTAGGGATGCATGTGTTGCTACTGAGCATAGTGTCATGGGAATACTGCCCAGGAACTGGAAGAGGAAAGTGGTCTAA
This sequence comes from Pterocles orientalis, assembly GCA_011057875.1. NCBI lineage: Eukaryota > Metazoa > Chordata > Aves > Pterocliformes > Pteroclidae > Pterocles > Pterocles orientalis. The sequence continues at coordinate 322,253 of WKFP01015039.1, forward strand.
GAGTTTCCTCTCCATAATGCTCCAGATGCTCCATGTGCTTACGGAAACACTGACTCTGGAAGGAATGGTCAGCTCATCCCATCCCCTCTGAGAAACTGAGGTAAGGAAGGCGGCAAAATGCAGCCACCAGTACCTTCTTGTGGAGAGGCATGCGTATGACAAACACTAACTAGTGGGACTGAATGCCAGAAGTTTGGAGATGTTTTGGTTCAGACAAGCCTTCTAAAGTTCAGATACTTATGCAAGGTTTATATGCATTTATCTAAACCCCTGCTGTCAGGAAACCTCAGGAGGAAAGCTCTTGTGACAGACTTTGGATATTGCCCGGCTTTATAAAATACTACAAGAGCTTTCCTTGCCTACTGATTCTGGTCCTGGCAGAAATGAGGAGCAGCACAGATACGTATATACTCACATACAAAACAGAACTAAACAAACATTAATTTATCTTTTCCTGAGAAACTATAATTCACCATCATAAAACACAATAACTTCATTCCAGTTAAAATTTCATTCCCTTTTTCCGCAAGCATCTCTGTGTAATTTAAGCTGTCACTAGCATAATTTTAAAAGACCATTCAATAAAACCCCCAAGTTATATTTTAAAAGCTCTATTTTCTTATTAATTTTTGAAGATATTATGGTTGTTCTTCCTTTGTTTTAATTGGTAACTGAAATCCTTTCCTTGCTGAACTCAGTGAAAGTTTTGCTGTTGATTTTAGTGGGACCTAGGTATTCTTTTAAATATTAAAATAACTCAGTACCTTTCAGCTTTCAATGATATTTCTTTCCCTTTTGCATGTTGCTCAGGGTGGAGACTGACAATGCCTGGTCAGTTGCACTTTTGATTCTAAACAATGAACATTCACAAAATAAGGCCCCTTTAGGGTTACAAAAATTTGGGGGAATAAAAAAAATGTAAGGAAATATTTCTGCTTAGTTTAAGTTGTCATGGAAACTCATACTTTTATAATTAAATCAGAATTTCAAGTAAAAATTGACCTTAGCTGCCTCTGAAAAAAAATCCCTTTCTGGGGCAAGAATGTCCTTGCTGGTCCAGTTATTTTCTCTATGAGAAATAACCATATCAGACAAAGTACCGAAAAGTCAAGAAAGATCAGAGAGACCTACATAGTATTAATCTGAAGTTCTTAGAACTGTCTTTTTTCACGCACAAACATGTATACACGGGCACACATGCGCACATACACATGTATTCTCTCTAACTTACAGGTGAGCGCTTAGGCCAAAATTAAGAACATTTTTTGCAAAGGTGTTTTTAAACTGCACCGTTTCATTATAGCAAAATAATGCAATACAATTTGTTCTCATATTGAGCAAGTGAAAGACTAATGGTGCACACAGGTCATTGGAGATATAGTCCAAGGCAAACTGTCCAGCTGGTTTTGCTTTTTGAAACTGCTTCACTGTTTTCAAATCCTGATCTGAAAAACTGTTTGGCAACTTTGAAGATTGCTTATGGAGATGTTTTTGAGGTCTGCAGAAAGTATGTTATAGCAATATCATGCTTGAAGTTCCTAGTGCTTTCATGTGACCTACATAAGTGTACCTCATTTCTTCCTGTAGGATTATAGACTCCATTTTCATGGCTCTGTTGAATTAAGCACCAAAATTGTTCATTAATAGCATGGGGCCATATGTTTCCCTCACTAAACAACACAGTGGGGAGCAAAGGATTACAAATACCAGTGTAATGAATTCAGAGAATGCATGCCAAGGGAAAAAAGAGAGGGTATGCCAGCTTCCATGACAATACCAGCAACAGAAACTCCCCTTGGACGATGGTCAAGGGTAAATATGATGAAAATATGGTTATTATGAAGAACTAAATTCCCAGGGGAACACTGACTTCTTATGGTACAACCCACCCTAGCAAGAGCCAAACGAGCATAGCTAAGGTGGTATGGTTAGCCTTGTTCCTCCTTATGACTGACATTCCCACTAGCCAACATGAATCAACAGCAGCACCAGTTGTATTACCAGCACTGGGAAGACTTATGATTTATTTATGGGGCATGCTTTTGAGCAAGAATATCTGAGATTTAGGAAAATGGGATGACCAGGTTATTCAGGACCTCTTCTGCAAGGGTTTCCCTTTTCTTTGCAAAGAAACATAGAATTTCTGCCTTTGAAAGCCCAAAGAATCTTAATCCAAGTAAGTATTCTCCAGTCGTATGTGCAACATATGCAAAAGATTATTGCTTTTCTGCAACAGTCAAAAAATATTTTAAGAAGTTAAGATAGTCTTCAGAGTTATTTGGTTTTGTTTTATTGGGTAGATTTTGGTGAATACATATTTTAAATGCATAATCTAGTATTGTATATTGGTTTATTATTAATATTTATCATAATGAGAAAACATAGTAATATGTCTAATCAAAATATACATATCTTTGTACATAATTTCTTTTACATTCTATTAAGGTTTTTTTCCAAATGTCTGTTTGATTTTCTCTGTCTTAAGCTAGAATAAAAGTAGTTCAGAAGAGCCTCATGTCATTAAATAAAATGTCAAGGGCTTCCTGAAGCAGTGAAGATTTAGGCTTTTTTTCATAATAGCTGAATCATTAGAGTTTACCGGTTAAATGTCTAATCTAAATAATTAAATAACTAACTTTGACATCTTGTGTGTATTATTACAAAGGCTAGACTCATGGAGACGTGGGGCCCATATTTCTCAAAAAGTCTTGGTTTTGTGCTGTATATTCTGTACCCTGTTAAAGCTACATAAACTGTTTCTTCTAATAAACGAGACTAAAAACATTGTATTATGATAATTCTGACAGAAACATTTTTCTTATTTCTTTTTGTTCTCCCTTGGATTAAAATTTATCAGAAAACAGATTTTCATCCACAAATCACGCCAGAATTATTAAAAATGTTCTGAATTTGGCGAAAAATTCAAAGTTCTGCATTTTTGAAAGGTTTATGTTGTATCTTGAATCACTGTCTTTCACTAGAAAGATTTTATTAAAGGGAAATTGATTTTATAGCACAAAAGAAAAAAAGTTTTTCATAGAACAATCTGTGTACAGAAGAGAAGGCAGTCATTGACAGACTGTACAGAGGCAGATTGATTTGTACAAGACTTATACACCTGTATACATCAAGAGTGCTTTGTCAAAATTTGTATGAACTTTAGTAATTTAGGTACTCTTGGTTATATCCCCTAATGTTATATTCACAAACTGAGGTAAAAACTAGAAATTTTTCTTAACCTAGTCAGATAGTATACATTCTATACAGCAACAAAGATAGATGCAGACTTTTACTTCAATGCCAATTTAGCCTCCGTAGGAGTTTTGGAGGGAGTTAAACATATTCCACAGCAGCTCACTTTACTGCATTCTGCAAAATCTGTAATTAGAGGATTCGAACAGTGATTTAGAGAAAATACTTTTTCCTCCAGAGATTCTCCAAAGACATTACAGAGATTTTAAATTTTCCTTTTTTACCTCATTTAATACCACAAATATCAGCAAGATGGCAAAGAACAACCAGTATACTTCCGCCAAAGGAGGGGGATATTTCAGAGCCCATCACAAACCATTAACAGATTAGTTATGTTGATGGCTTTTCCATGATAAATGCTCTCCCACTTAAAGATACATGCAGTGATTTCTAGGACAACACAACTTTGAAAATCACACTTAGATACAATGCTGTTCAAAGCCTTTTTTTTTTTTTTGATACAGTGCTCTTCAAGGTAATGCAAAGCATACTGTCTGTTTGAGATCATATGCAGATTACATTAAGATGCCTTCCACTTAGAGAAGGATTTTGATACAGGTTTCTCACAAAGGCAATGTGATCTTGTGAGAAAGCAAAGACATGCTATTCCGTAACAATAAACATGAAGCCTTACTAATAATTAACTAAGCCTCTGAGCTTAGTTGCGACATTTCTTGTCTAACTGCAACATATTACCCTGCCATGTCAGAGAATGTAACGTGGGAGGACTATCAGAAAGGAGTCCTTCTCAGGTGAATGGAGGAAGCCAAAAGCTATGGGAGTTGAGCAAAAAAGTCAAGACCTGAGGGACAGATTCACAGAGAATCAATGTACACTGCAGAGTAGCTTCAGAATGTCAGTGCATAACAGCATACGAGAAATCTAAAGTTAAAAGAGATGGAGAAGACTACAGTCAAGGAAGAAGCATGTCAAAATAAAAGTTCAGATAGCCATGGAGAACAGATCTGTTCAAATTACAGCCAGTGCCAATGTCCTCCCTAGATGGCAGCATCAGAGGGTCAGCCAAGCTGAGAGTGCTGCTTCTAAGTCCTCATGAAATGTCCAGAAAAAGATAACATAAAGAATTAAAACTGACTTATTTTACTTCATGGTTTGCCAAACAAGGTTTCCAAGCCTGGAAAACAAGTAGTAGCTATGTATCAATGTCTTTCTCTTCACAAGTTCCCTTTCCCTCTTTCTCTTGTTTATTGTTACAGGATCTTTTGGTTTGGTTTGGGGTTTTGTGTTTTTTTTTTTTAATTCTCTTCTGTTGGTGACCTGAAACTTCAAACTCTTCATTGAGCTTTGAGTGTAAGATCTCAAGACAACAGTGTTTTTTGAAAAGAGACAAATAATCATTAAATAGGAGAGCAATGACCTGTTCTTTTCCCTTTTGACCAGATGAGTAAAAAGCATTTTGCTTTCTGACCAGCATATATCTAGAAAGTTCAATTCACATGCACACACTTCAATGCAACTTATTGCATACTACTATAGTGTAGAAATAGGGATTGTCTGACATAATCACCCCTTTTCCAAAAGACTTTCTGTGGAGGTGAAGAAAGAGAAAATGGCAATGACAAGGAGAGAAAGGTTGAAATTCAATACATAACCATACACTCTTTTCCTAAGACCAGAAAAATTCAGCAGAGCATAGTTTCTACTGAGCATTGGATACTATCCAGGAAAAGCTTTAATTTAAAACTATCAAATAATCTAAAAAATGTTAGAGATATCTGGCATGTGTATTGCCACTATTTTTGCCTTGTCAGAAATCAAGAATGGTCCAAGATTACTTAAGAAGGCAGTGGCAAAACAGGACATCTCAATTTAGAAAAAGAGTAAGATTTTTTCAGCCTTTACTAGCTGCATAGTTTTGCATCTTGTGTCTGAATATCAATAAGTTGGAAAGCCTAGGATCTAAGTACACTGGTTTCATCAATTTTCTGCGTGACAGCTGTTCTGTTACTTCCTATGGTTTTATCTTTTTTCAGAGCTGGTTGCTTCTGTCAAAGACTGGGCCAGCCTATCTGTGTTATATAAAGTAACAAATGCTTGTACTTCCCTGTTCTGAGAACCTATTGTACTGTCTTCAACTATATTTAAGATAAGAAGAATCTTTTGTTTTAATCTGTTCCATCATCAGTGATATTTAGTGATACTCTAGTCATAAATGTATGTGAGCATTAAGAAATCACAGACTGATGTCCCTTCAGGTATTTCAGAGATTTAAATTGCTACTCCTTTTTTTTTTTTTTCCTTCTGACATTGTGCCAAATATTCCCACAAATTACTTAATTATTTTCCCCAGGGTTGAAATAAAGCTTCAGGGTTCAGGGTTCTTAAAGGCACCTGTGGCAGATTTTCTCATACCTGGAAACCACATAATAAGGCAATATAACAGTTTTTCACAGCAGCATTTTTACAAATAATTCTTCCTTCTTCATTTCCTCCAAAACTCTTGCATGAACAGTATTGTATCCTAGTGACCAACCTTGAGCCTTAAAGGGAATTTCACTGTATGATTCTGAGCAGATAATCTGCCCCCCAATTTGTTTGCCAAATGGGCATCTAATTTACATTCACAATTACCTCAATTGCATGCATAAATGAGCCAATGAAACACACAAATGTGTAACTGGTCAAAAATAGTAATTTCCATGGGCAATTGCAGTAATTGCATGCTCCTCGTGATTTTGAAAATCAGGAACTTAATGTTAATTTGATGCTGGTTCATGTTGCATAACAGTTATATTTAAAGATTAAGTTTATCATTTGCAAATGTAGTGGTCTTTTTTCTATTATGTCTTTTTTCCATTATGGTTAATTGGTGGGTAACTGTGTTTAACATTGCAGTGACTTCTTTTTGCTGATAAGCAGGGTTCAAACATTTCCCTAAAATAAGCAGGACTGCAAATCTATTTATATACTATATTGCATCACAGCAACCACAGTTTTATACCCCTTTTAACAGTATGTTTATAAAGAAATATTCATTGAGGTAAAAGACTTTGGGGAAAGAGATAATAAGTCACATAACTATTTGAATCTAAATGTTCTGATTAACAATAATCACATTACAGAAATGCCTAATTAATTTAACTCTTTGTTTTAGTCATAGCTGCTGCCAAAATCTAATTCTCACTCTCCATTTCCAAATGCAGGCAAATCTTGTGCCCTTGTTACTTCTTCCGCTGCCATTCTGTCTGTTTTTCTCTTAGATTGCAATTGCTTTCTGGACAACATAGAAATAAGACCTCTATGAGAGAGATTAGCAAGTGCCACGCTGTGTGACTGAATGACTCCAAAGTATTATATGAAAACTCTTATACAAGTGCATGAAAAGACTCACGTGTTTTGTACTACATTCATGTCCCAGGCCTAACAGTTTGATCAGTTTTGCAATATAGGTTGTATTTATAAACAAAATCCATTAGAACCGAGTCAAGTTAATAAGTAGAAGCCAATAAAGGAGGAGAAAACTCATGCTTGCCTTCAATAGCTGCTGGTTTCTTTCTTGGACTGTGTTCCAGAAGAAGACGAGGTGGTACCATTTCCTTATGCCCTGCACATGAGTATACAGGTTAAGAAGCATAGAAAATGTATTAATTAACAGGCTGAACAGATTAATTGGGAGGCTGAGCTCCCTTCAGAATTGTTCATGTTTAAAATATTACACTGTGCATAAAAGCTATTATCTTCCAGACACCATATGAAGGAAATGTGTTACTCCACAAATAATTGATTTTTAAGAGATACATTTTAAATCAATGAAGTACAAGTGACTCAAGCATATGCTGAAATGCTTACAGTTCTATTTTTCTTCATTAGACTAAAAAACTGAAGAATAATACTGTGGTAACAAGGTTACATATTCATGATGCCTCTTCAACAGTAAAAGCTTATTTTCTTCTGTCAAACAAATGATCTTCAGTTGTTCCCTCAAGTGCTCTTATTATGAACTTCTTGGAGCACCAGTAAAAATTATTATGTTTCTCATTCTTAAGGATTGTTCTTAATTAGCCAATACCAACCAGGTCATGCACTGTAAACATCCTCTGATTCCAGCTGCTGACTGAAACACCTCTACTCTCAGAGTGTTGAACTGTACTTCCTCACAGTATTTAACTGGGACTTTCTGTACTGTCTTAGCCTAGGTGCAGAAACTATGCGTTGTCCAAAATATTTTTCACTTCATTTTCCCAAAAATTCCAAAACAGATCTATTGCACTCCTATATTACTTATGCTTATTTTTTTTTGGTTTATAGCACTGGTTTGCAGCCTCCTTATTTCCTTTTACATTTCTTTCTCTAGGATTTATGCTCAGTAGCTATCCTGTCCTTGTCATTTTGAAAGAATAATTTGTTGTGTCCTGTGAAATAAAATCAAGCAGTTAAATCTAATACAGATTCAGTCATACATGCCAACACACTTTCACATGCAATCAGGCTGTTAAATTTCAGCTCCAGCTCCACATCAGAAACTCAAAGCCATGCCTCATGCTTGGTGATAGACTCACAAGAGAAGTTGAGGTCTTAATGAGCCTCAGAAACTGCAGTATCACACCTCTCTCATTTTGAAAAGGTATGTATGCTCATGGGGAATGCACAAGAAAAATATCATCTCGAAGACAGCAGTGAAGTTTGAGCACCATGGACTAATGTTATTGCATCTCATCAGCATATGTATGGTTGCAGGCAAATAATTTGCAAGCATGTTGTTTAGTTAATCTTGTAATTTGTATAAAATATCACACAAGGAGCTGCTCAAACTTGACTCACATGTCTGAGCCACTGACAAAATGTTGACACATTGACAAAATCAATGCACTGAAGGCGCTGTGAAACAAATGGTAAAAATCTGAGGTTTTATACATATTTTCTATCTTGGCAATATTTACAACTGGATATTTACCAATCTCATCAAAAATTACTATAAGCTTAAAATGAGCAGTAGACAAACTTCAGGAATCCAGATGTCTAGCCATGCTTTTCCAAACACTTTATGTCTTAAAAAAAAAAATCCTGAAATTGCAAACTGAGCTAACAAGGTGTTGAATACTACTTGTTTCCAACCAGAAGTTATATCCATAACTTTTGTCAACGTACAGAAACTTCATTAATTAAATTCCTAGTTCAGAATGAAAACAAGAGCAATACAAAAATTAATTAAGAATGGGTAAATAATCTTATTCTTTCTGGTAGCTTTGATTAAAGTCCTAGACTAAAGTTTAGTTCTTTTTTTTTTTCTTTTCTTTGTTTTTACCTAAACTAAATCACCTATCTGCCCATGGAAAAAGTATATATTTTACAATTTGGACTAATTGCTCTGTGTGAAAGATGATAAAGGGCAGTGGCACAGAGTGTTGAGTAATCAGTAATGAAGAAGGGTAGTCAATATTTCGGACTGCAGTGTGGTATCTACTGTGTGGGGCAACGATCTAACACCTTTAGGTCAAAGTATAGGTTGGCCCTATTCCTGTTCTTTGCTGTGGTAGCAGTTTTCTAATGACTGCACCACTGTTAGTATAATGCCAGTGCGATACCGCTTATTGCTAATGACTTGTCAAGTTCTATTTTATAGTTTTACAAGTTTTAAGCAAATAATTTATTTCATGCAAATTGACCACATGATCCAATATGAGAGTGTTTTAAGCACCAAAACTTAAGCTTCACAGATCAAAAACTTTCCCTTAGGCCAGAATGTTTGTTCTGAGCAGGTTCCCATCCACTGTGATAAAAAGCTTCTTTAATGTTTCCATGTGTTATTAAATGTCTCTCTATTCACTTTGATGGGAATGCAAAGGACACTAGCTGAATAAATATTTTATCCACTCTTTTGATAAAATATGTTAAAGGGGATATCTAAAGTCAAATTTCTTTTCTCTTCCTTTTTCTTTCCTGTGTAAGTTATAAAGCACAAGTGGTTTCTGCAGTACAGGGGGCGCATAAACAGAAATGAGGAACTGGCCTCAGCAGATCACGCCATTAGGATTAATGGTGTCTACTATCTTGACTCCAGCAGTGGCCACTTGGACACATATCCGTGATGTAAATGAGAGGAAAGCAGGATATTTTAAATTATCCTAGTGGACAATTAGATTGGTCCATGAATCATGAGAAGTCGTTATCCAGTTTACCACTACTATTATTGGGCATACAGTTATCTCACTGCTTTAAAAATGGAGCCATAGAAGAGCACTGAAATTTAGTGTCTGCATATTTATTTACTTCTCTTTTCAAACATAGACCTTATTTTCCTACCATGAGATAAGCCAAAAAGTTCCATTTGATTTGATTCTTTGATTGCTCCAGAAGATGTAATTGCAAACACAGAAATATGCGTACATTTCTATGTCTAATCTGTCCATGCAGTTGTGCTACAGATACCTTCTTCATATGTGATATTGTAAACAGCTTTCTGACAACAAAATGCTTGATGGAAACTGAAATAGTGAAATGTTTTGACTTTAAGTTCATAGGAATGTGTGTACCAGGAGAAAAACTGTCGTGCTAAGACATGAGTAGCTTCCTCCACTGCCTAAAAAGAAACATGCTGCGAAGATGAGTAGAAACTTTAAGACATTAGGTGGTAACATGAATACTTCATTGAAAATAAGCTACAGTCATCAAGCTCAGTAAAACTTCTGTCATCAGTGTTTATTAAATCACTTCAGATGTCATGAAGAAATTAATTCTGACTTGGTTTATGAATATTTTAGATTTTATATTACATGATAAGGAATACAAGACAAACTTTAATTACCTTGTTTTTCTCAATCTAGGCAGTGTCTTTCTATGTGTGTCAAAAATGTCATGTCCAAGCATTGAGGATAAATAGATTTCTTATGATAACAACAAATCATGTGGGTTTTCTTTCTTCCCTGTTCTGCCCAGTTCAATTTCTCTGCAGTGGCTTTAATTGACATAGATAAAGTCACTAAATTTATCTTTCTAAATCAAAAGATCATGGAATAAAAAAAAACACTTCTAAAATTATTCTAAAATTATTATTATTCTGAAACAGGTAAAGGAATTGTAGATGACTGGATATTCCAATTAGATATAGGGAGAAATAACACCATCACAGAAAGCAATATGTGGAAACACTGTTCCTATGACTGTATACTTCCTCATATACCAGTTATCTGAACAGTGGGAATCCTACACTCAAACAGAAGCAACACTTTGTTAAGATGTCTCAAATAACACAGCTAAATGTCATCAGATAAATTTCATTCTGCCCAGATATGACATCTTTCCCTAATGACAGAAGAAATAATTGAAATAAAGCAAGTGTGTTCTTTGCAGAGTCATTTGTTATGAAAAGCAAATTAAAATCAAATGCTTCATGGAGCTTGGAACAAGACATAGATCAGCAGAATGAGGTAAGACTGCCAAATATGCTTTTAGAGGATTGAAATCTGAATGGAGTCCCATTGTTCTGTCCAGGCTTCCAGTTTCGATGTGTAAGTTGCTTGAAGTTAAAGATGAGCCTCTCCCTTGTTATCAGTTATTATTTTTCAGAGATTAGACTGTCACTATTCTGAGAAAGGGTTCCTCTGCTTAGTATGTGTGCACGAAAAACTATGGGTAAACTGTTTTCCATTAAGAAAGAATAGCTGATGATCAAGAGGTGAGATTGTGTAACTGTTTTGAACAAGTTGCTCGTCTTGGGGAAGGAATGAATTGAAATACAGGTGCTCCAAAGAGGCAATATTTCTAAGGAACACATCGTAACAGAATGATTTTGTGTATGCTACTAAATCAAAGAGTGCCTCAGAATGTTACTGGGCTCTGGAATTCAGACATACATATCCTGCAACTTTTTTTTTTAATAACCTCTGATAATTTTGTCTTTTACCTGGTAGCAATGTCTCAAACAATTCATTGGCTCAGTTCTGGGGTTACAAGGGCCAAGAACCACTCCCAATGGGATGGGATGCGGCCGGCCCATTTTGCCATTGAGGAAGTGTAATGGATGTGGATCACTTGGGATTAAAATACATCAAAAATTTCACAGATAATATTGGAGCTCTACACAGCACCTAACTTAGGTGTAAAACATGTTATTGAGAGCTACTCCTCCCTCAACACACAGACAGCAAAACCAAGCCTATTATAAATAACCTAACACCCTTGGGAGGCCATCCATCTATTAAGCTAAAAGCAAGGACCAGTCAGCTAACAGTGAAGGTGTAGGAAGGATGCAGACTGATAATCTAAATGCTCTTTTGAATGGAGCACAGGGAAGGATTAAATTTCCCTTCTTAAGGCACCAAGAAAGAGTAACAGCAACTTGATAGCATTCTATTTTTAGTATGTAGATATTCAAGTTAATCCTTTATTTTGACAGTGCATTCTTATATGTATATACACACATTTATACTTATATACTATATATATGTGCATGCACAAGCATATTTGTAGATACGCATGCACGTATATACACAAATATATATAGATATTTGTTTAGTGAAGTTTCTGAACAGAAAATGCTTTTTCTAACCTTACTTTTTTGGTAACTGAACAGGTGTGAGATTCCATCAGCACAGATTCCTGGAGATTGTGTGAACATCAGTTAGTCAGCATGTTTTCACTCAGCCACCAAACCCAATTAAAGTCACAGCTGGGGGTTTCTTTGGGTTTGTTGTTTTTTCTTGTTGTTGTTGTTTGGTTGGGTTTTTTTGGTTGGTTGGTTTTCTTGTTTTCCTTTTCCTGGGGGTTTGTATCTCACACAATGCAAGTGTGCATAACAAGTGTACAAATTAGGCAGGCAAGAGAGGCATGGGTAGACCCATGAGTGAGGGTTTTTTTTGCTGTTTTAACCAACAGCCGATGCTATTGATCCCAACCAGAAATGTATACGATGTATCTTAGCTGCACCACAGACTGCACAGTTAAATCCATTTGCAACAATATTTCTGTTGAGAATTCTTTTCCAGAGATTTTACCACATTGAGGCTCTAAAATCCCTCTTTAGCTCAATTAATATCTCATGAAAGCTGTTTTAACTTTTGTGTTTAGAAGACTGAAGTCTTTAAGGAGTTAGGTTAGAAGTTAAGTTTTAACAGTTTTGTCATTAAGCATTAAGTAAGAAGTCACACAGATTTTCTTGACATTAAAAGAAAATTGAAGAGAAAAAACTGAAAATCTAATTGAATTTTCTCCACTTCCTCCTGTTATTTATCATATGCATTTAGCAGGTAAAAATAATTCTATATGTTATGTTTAGAAGTATTAAAAGACACATCTCAAAGAAGTAAGGCCTAGGACAGTGAAAATGATGGGTTACTGTGTGGAAATGATGGGTTATAATAGTTATTGCTAAATACTGGAGTGTAAAAGGACTGTAAAGGCAGATTATAAAATGAAAATACATATTCAGCCTTTCTCCCTCTCCTCAAATAACCTGGGATAAATTGGTATCACATACAGTGATCCCTAGCATAATTAACATGAATATCAGGAGTTTGTATAGATGCATACATTTCACAATATGAAGTATCCACAGAAAAATAATTAAAATAAGGAAAACACTACAATTAAATACTTGCTGCTAACAATTAAACAGAATGGAGGCGACAGATAAGCTGTTATGATGAAAGCCAATAGACACTGACTATGCCATGGGATCACTGCTCAGTAACATTTGGGTTATCTGTGTTTGGTTTATTTCTACATAGCATAATTTCAACTGTCATTGGTTCAACTATGTCTTAGAAACATTCAGTGCTAAAGTCAGAAAAGCTATCTACATATTACTTCAAGAAGGCTAAACTTTATGTTGCCTTCAGGAAAGAGTGCATATGCCAGGTTTTTCAAAACAAAAACAGCCTACCATTGATGAAATCAAGTTACAGGTATTTGTAGATAATGAATATGCTTAATACAGAAATCATTGGAAGTCCAGCCAAATCCAAACAGCTGTGACCACAGGCCAAGAAGTTTTTCTCCTCTCTGAATCTTTTTGGCAGAGTGAGAGAAACAAGAAGTTAATGGTTATGTTACCTGTTGTAATTATACCCCTGGCTAGCAGCCAAACACCACAAAACCCCTCGCTCACCCTCTCCCCTCCTGGGGATGAGGGAGACAATTAAAGGGGTAAAGGGAAAAAAGACTTGTGGGTTGGGAGAATTAAGGGACAGGCTGGCATGGGTGATACTGTCGTGGGTGTCTATTACAGGCCACCGGATCAGGACGAGGAAGTTGACGAGGCCTTCTACAGGCAGCTGGTAGCAGCCTCACAGTCACAGGCCCTGGTTATCGTGGGGGATTTTAACTACCCTGATATTTGCTGGAAGGCCTACTCAGCCAGCCATCCGCAGTCCAGGAGGTTTCTCCAGTGCATTGATGATAACTTCCTGATGCAAATGGTGGATGAGCCGACTAGGAGAGGAGCGCTGCTAGACCTCATTCTCACGAATAAGGAGGGTCTGGTTGAAGCGGTGAAGGTTGAGGGCAGCCTTGGTTGCAGTGACCATGAGGTGGTGGAGTTCAGGATCTCATGTGGCCGTAATAGAATCCTGAGCAGATTAGCAACACTGGACTTCAGTAGGGCTGACTTCAGCCTTTTCAAGCAATTGCTAGGGGAAATCCTGTGGGACAGGGTACTTGAAGGTAAAGGGGCCGAAGATAGTTGGTTAGCGTTCAAAGAGTGCTTCTTCCAAGCTCAAGATCGGTGCATCGCAACGGGTAGGAAGTCAAGGAAGGGTGCCAGGAGACCTGCATGGTTAAACAGGGATCTGCTGGGCAAACTCAAGTGTAAAAGGAGGGTCTATAGATCATGGAAGGAGGGGCTGGCCACTTGAGAGGAATATAAGAATGTTGTCAGAGAGTGTAGGGAGGCAACTAGGAAAGCTAAGGCCTCCTTAGAATTAAACCTTGCTAGAGGGGTCAAGGATAATAGAAAGCGCTTCTTCAAATACATTGCAGACAAGGCCAACACCAGAGGCAATGTAGGCCCACTGATGAATGAGGTGGGTGCTCTGGTGACAGAAGATACAGAGAAGGCAGAGTTACTGAATGCCGCTTTTGTCTCTGTCTATACTGCCAGAGGCTTTCCTGAAGAGTCCCGTACCCTTGTAGCCC
>WKFP01015039.1:336615-408055 GCA_011057875.1 Pterocles orientalis
GTAGGGGAGAGGGACCTGGGGGTCCTGGTGGACAGCAGGATGACCATGAGCCAGCACTGTGCCCTCGTGGCCAAGAAGGCCAATGGCATCCTGGGGTGTATCAGAAGGGGGGTGGTCAGTAGGTCAAGAGAGGTTCTCCTCCCCCTCTACTCTGCCCTGGTGAGACCTCATCTGGAATATTGTGTCCAGTTCTGGGCCCCTCAGTTCAGGAAGGACAGGGAACTGCTGGAACGAGTCCAGCGCAGAGCCACGAAGATGATGAAGGGAATGGAGCATCTCCCTTATGAGGAAAGGCTGAGGGAGCTGGGTCTCTTCAGCTTGGAAAAGAGGAGACTGAGGGGTGACCTTATTAATGTTTATAGATATGTAAAGGGTGAGTGTCAGGAGGATGGAGCCAGGCTCTTCTCTGTGACATCCAGTGATAGGACAAGGAGCAATGGGTTCAAGCTGGAACATAGGAGGTTCCACTTGAATATGAGAAAAAACTTCTTTACAGTGAGGGTGACAGAGCACTGGAACAGGCTGCCCAGAGAGGTTGTGGGGTCTCCTTCTCTGGAGACATTCAAAGCCCGCCTGGATGCGTTCCTGTGTGATCTGATCTAGGTGTTCCTGCTCCGGCAGGGGGATTGGACTAGATGATCTTTTGAGGTCCCTTCTAATCCCTAACATTCTGTGATTCTGTGAGATAAGAAAAAAATAATAACTAAACTACAATAAAATTGAAAATAACAATGAAAATAATAATGATAATAATAGCAATATATGCAAATACACAAATGAGTGATGCACAGTGAAACTTCTCATCTCTCAATGACTAATGCTCAGGTCATTCACAGCTAATGATCCCAGAACAGGGAGACTCCCAAAACTGCCATCCCAGAATGTCCAAGAGACTGAGATGATGTTGAGAGAGGGGTGAACCAGAGGGAGACAACCTGGAGTAAGAAAGAGTACTTCTGGACATACTCTCATCTATATACCAGGCATGACGTGAGTGATATGGAATATACCATTGTGCTATTTGGGTCTCAGTCCCAAACCTAAGGTCAAATACTAGGCTAGTAATTGGGGCTGTGCTCCCTCTCAGTTTCTCCTGCACCTGCAGACACTGGCACAGCAGAGAGGCTGAAAAGTCCTTGATTGTCCTGGCAGCAACTATAAACACCAGTATGTTATCAGCTGCCTTCTCAGCACAAATCCAAAACACAGCCTCCCACTAGCTACTATGAAGAAAGTTAAGTCCATCCCAGCTGAAACCAGGACACCTCTCTTGTCTGTACTTGACAATCACTTAAGGGAGTGAATCTGTAACCCATTCTCTGAAGTCAGATTTTCAACAATGTAGTTTGAAGTCAAGAAAACAAGAGATTTTATTAGATCAGATGTCAGAAATAGGGTCCAAAATTTCAGAAGTGTTGGTGACTAACTCCTGTTCCTCACTCCCACCGGAATCAATGAGAGCTAAGTATTAAGTATGTGTTAAATATCTAATACCTTTGAAGGTTAGGCTCTGTGTAATTAAGAAACTCAATGAACTTTCTCTTTCTTCTAAAAGTGCCAAGGCTGTAATATTTTTGGGAATTACAAAATAGTGACACAGTGCCAGTAAAAAAAAAAAAAGCCATAAAAAAATTGAAATTCAAGGCTATAATTTACACTCTCTGAAATATATGGTTATGTTAGGTTTGATGCAATACTCCTCAGCAGCTGTGGTTTCTATAGCAAGACAGAATACATGGCCTGAACTGTTTCAGGCTGAAACAATTTCAACTGAAGCTGCTGGTAAAGGGTAGGAAGAATTATGAGAAATACTGGAACGAATAACCCTGTAATGCTGGAGATAATTATTACTGTAAACCAAGCACTTTTTGGTGACTTCGAATACTCCTTCCCTTTCCTTTTCCCAGGAAAGATCCTCTTCCCAATGAAGAGGTTATTTTTAGGACAAAAAGTCGTGATTTTCACTGTTATGAGTTCCAACCCTTGTGCTCAAGGCCTCCTCTATGATTTTGGGGAAAATGACTGAACCTGCCATGCATTTCTATTCCACATATAAACAGATGTAACAGAAATTTTCTAAAAGAAATAAATAAGTAAATTGAATGTTGTAAGCATACAGTGAGTAAAAATTACAAAGCTTCAATTCTATGAAAGTAGAAGCTGTAAATTCTGTGGCTTTTTTCTGACACTAAAATTATTTAGACTGCTTTTGTTTGTCTCATTTAGAGAGGGAGTGATCTTCATATTTATTCAATAAAATATTTCCCTCTACATTTCTTCTTTTTCTCCTTCTCTCACTCCCAAAATACTATAGCAATTACATTATTGCCATTCATACTTTTCAGAGTGGCACTGCTGGTTTCCTGGCTGAGCCAACAGCTGTTCCTGGTAACACCATTTGAAATCTTACAGAAAACTTATCATTTCAAGTCCTCATTTAAGACAAATCCTTGCTTGCACATTTTTTAGCATACTTCTTGAATGGATGTAGGCTTTTTATCAATCAGACATTTAAAAGTTAACTTTTAGACAGTTAAATCTGGATAAATCGCCCAAGGTATCCATTTATAGTCAATGGAGAGAAATGGGTACCTTCAAAGGATGATTCATCTTTTCTAGGATGAAATTGTCCTCTGGAGGCCTCCATTTCATACCATTGGCTATAAAGACAGCTAAAGGTAAGGTTTGGCAATTAACTTTTGGGTATGTAAGTGAGGTGCAATGAATTGCAAACATCTGCTTTTGTGGTTCTACATAAAGATGACACTATATGCCATCAAAATATTCCAGGGCTACAATCAAGAGCTGTGCATGATTTTTCACACAGTGACTGCTGCCTAGTAACACAGTGCTCCCCAAAACTGCAATTATATGAATGAATATCACATAGAGAGAGAGGATTTTGTTATCGAGCTTAACTAAAAAAAAAAAAAAAAGGATAAAAGCATTGTTCAGGTTTAATGTGTGTGGACATTGAACACCTTTTGAACTCTATGTGCTGTTTACTCTGTCAGATAATACTGAGTGTATTGAAGTGAAACTAAGTGAAACAAGAGGATGGAAAGTGAAGTACCAGAGGGAAGAATAGCATTTCCTGATGAAGGAAAACTAAATTAGTCTTGACTCATTCTAGGTGTGTGTTGTTAAGTTACATGTCTTTTTTGACAAAGCAGATACACGCAGAAAGAAAGTGGATGACAAAAGAAAGAAGTGACTGAACAGAGAATGGTGAAAGGAACAGACTTGACACAGCTAACTGCCACAGTGGCAGTGGACTAGATGCAGAAGACAGTGGGCATAAGGAAGGCAAGGAGACCACATGCTGCTTAGGCCACAACTGAACACTCTTCTGTCCTCTGCATTGCACGTTCTCACAGAAGAAGAGGTGAGGAATTATTGCTAATCTGGAAATACTTCATGATGGAATGTGTCTTGTCAATGTGTTTGTAGATCCTGTCTACACTCTTCTTATCTGTGTGGTATGGTGACTGGGTACCATTTCTGCTGTTAAAACTGAGCTTCATCATTTGCCAGCAGACACAACAGAGAATCTATATTTGGATGAGGGGAGTAACTTCTCTCAGTCCCACAGTAAAGCTATAGGCTTTGCCTTGTTAATGAAAAATTCTGAAGAAAACTGGAAGCTCTTCATTATACGTTTTTCCTTCTTCATGATGTTTCAGTGTATTCAGTGTCAGGAGGTGTTTAAAGGCACATTTGCATAGATGTCAGTTATTTTCCTTTCTATTAAAGTCGAGAGAGACTCTCTGTGTGGTAGTTAACTTCCCTAAGACAGTTTTAGGATTATATTCTAGAGATAATGGATTCATCAACTCACTTATAATTTTAGAATTGTGTATATTTTAAAGACATATAACCTGCGTTTTTACAACTAACTGGAGGAGAAGATTGTGGGTTGTCATGTCTCATCAACAACAGATGTTCCCTTGCAACCCACATAAGGTTCCTAGTTTCTTGAAATGGTTGGCATTTAAGATGTAGTTGGCTGGCTTAGTTGGCTCAAGGCACTCTATGATGGCCTTTACAGTTTTCCAGGCATTGTGTAAGGAGATTAAGCAACTGATTAAGGTCTTCAGAGACTAAGGCTGATAAGTTTTTCAAAAATAGGTTCTGTAGTCCTCAGTGTTACAACACTAGAGTCTTTCTACAGGTCAGGCTTGCTCTCTAACTTTAGAAATGGCAGAAACAAGAGGTACATATGTGTAGATCCATGTAAATAGTCCTAAAATCTTTCTGGCTATACTATTTGCTAACAGGATGTCGCTGAGCAGGTGGTCCAACCTGTGAAACAAATAAGCCAAGCCTTTTAATCAGTCCCACTTTTAGCTACTTTAGGAGCACTTAGAACATTTGAAAAGGAAGGACTGAAGGAGACAAATTTTAAATGGTCAACAGAAAATTTCTTTCCAAGTGTTGGAAATGGCTGAAACATTTCACCTAAGCTGATCATCTTTACTGAAAAGATAATCTGCCATGGAAAGTTTTGAACCCTACCAGTTGAGGTTTGGCAGAGTTATAAGTAGCTGACTTCAGTGAAAGTGTTTTCCACCAACGTCGTTCATAATGCGATCTCAGCTCTATCAACAATTGTATCCCATCCCTTTAAATAACTAATCCTATGCATATTCCAGGTAGAAATGCTGTCAGCAAAATCTGCAATATATATAATTATTGACTGTGTTCTTTTGCAACATATTAATTTTTATAAGCTAGGTAATGTAGGCTTGAAAAGGAGACTCTTTCTTTTGGGAATTGTTTTTCCCCATATGTGAAGCCATCCAAACTAAGAAAGAAATATATGCTGACGTCTTGAACTTACGGTTTTTAGGTCTCTGAGTTGTTTCCTTCCTATGCCTCAAAAATATAGATAAAACTACTTTTGGATTAAATAATTTTCTGCAAATATCTTTCATATTGAACTAATTTCTGAGGATGATATTGAGTACTGAAGAAGGGTTGTGTAGTCTATAATGTTTCTATTTTTTAACCTACTTGAAATGCCATCAGTATCTGTTAGAATAATAATAACTGGAAATCAGTTATGATAATGAGTCATTAAAGGTAATAACCATTTTACAAGGTCATAGTTTAAACTTACTTTTACCTGTTTCACATGAAACTCAATTTATTTGTTATTAACTCCTTCTTTTGTTGGCATTTGACTTTTGCCTTTACTCTATAAATAGCTTACTTTTCAAAACTAAAGCGGTCAAGTCTTTTGATGATATTTCACAACAGAGCTAGCTTTTTTGAGACCTTGTTAACGAACCTTTTGAAACAACCCGAGATTTTGAAACTTGATTACTGAACTGTATGAAATGGTTATAATATGAAATAGTAGTAATAAAATGTAATACTTTTTTTAGTCTAGTAACTCTGCCTTCACAGATTAAATTGGTTTATTTCCATTAAAATCAAAGATTTAGACTCATTTACACCAGCAAAGGTTTTGGCTTTCTATTGTATCACATAAGTCTGACTCCTCAGAGTGGCTTGCAGTGAACTATCAAAGAAAGGCTCCATTCCTCCCCACAGAAGCAGAATACCACGCATTCCCTGGGTAGCTGCTTCCAAGAGACTGAAAGTCGTTTGAAATTTTTTTGGCAAAGTTACAGTAAAGTGCCATATGAGTGCAGACACATGCAGCTTTGTGTGCCAGCATCTGGCTCTGATTCACAGTGGTATGATATAAAGAAGGAATAATGGATAGCTGTTTTGCCTCTGTGGGATGGTGTCAGGATTGTGTGCTGATAATGTCCCCATTAGGAGACCAATGTCATTTCAGAGTTTGACCAGACACATCTTTTGGGGTGAGAAGGGAGTCATAGACAAGAACCTCATTAAAATATCATTAGTGGATGTCTTCTCATAACTGAATAAAAATGTAAAGAAGCAATATTTAGACTCCAAATGACAGCTAAAGCTATTGCAAGAATTGCACATTAATGAATTAGTTAGAAATTTTCAATAATTAAAACCTAATTTTCTGTTTCTCATACATATATTTAAAACTACTCTTCATTACTTCTTTCCTTACAGACTGTTTGAAAAGTATTCAGAACTCTCCCAGGAGATTATTAGAGGAATATATGCTTCTGTCATTCAATCACCTCCATTTATCTCATCAGTAGAAACAAATGTGGCGACAACTGTTTCATCATGTGAACAACTCTTTTATAAACTGATGGAAAATTAACTATCAACTCTGAAAATGAATCCAGATGAGTCTCTGCAAATTTTGGGGTACAGTACTGCTCTCAGAAGGAGAAGACATGTTAGTTCTTAGGTATCTTTCCTGATTAAAAAGTAAAACTGTAAAAGTTTCACAGCTCCCAAACTTTCCCTTTAGCATTTCAGTAAACAAATACCTGATTTGCTTGATTTCTACTGTAGAGGAGAGGTCTATTAAGTGCGTAGCATCAGAAAACATGTCTCCATAGAAAAAAATTATATTCTCTAGTGTTCTCTCTCAAATGTGAAAGCCTTTAACTTGGCCCAGTTTTTCATGCTGAATTTCTCTGAACAAGAGGCAAATAACATTACTTTCTTATTTATTATGACTCTTTTTATTGTACTTCATCAAATACATCCCCAGAGAAACTACACTGATATTAACATTGTCCCCGTGTAAATGTAATGTAACAATCTGAAAAGTTACACCCTGTCATTGATATATCCTCGACACATCCTAGTCTTTAATCAAGTAGGAGTGGCACTTAAAAATAGTTCAAGAGCCTAAAGTGTTTTGCTATCTAAACAGCAGAGGGCAAGTAACTCCAGTGCTACAGCCCAGCCACTGCAAATATAGGCATTTTATTTTCACAATTAAGTACTTAATGCTCTCAGGGGTTTTTGCAGCTATGGACTCTGATCTTGCACTATATTTACGTACATTTATACTAGTATCTCCACAAATATTTTTGGATATTAAATGGTAAGTATCATATAGACAATGTCTTGGAATTCTCTTACCACATGGTGTAACAACAATAGTCCCTGTTCTTTAACTGAATAATTCTTTACAATGGAAGAGAAGAGACAAGCCTTGGAAGAACATTGTAGACATGAAGGACATTCAATCGGCCTCTTCTTTCTGGGACCAAGCAGACTGTAGGATTCCCTATGGACTCTCACCACGATTTGACTGAATTTCTTAACTGTCTATGTCTGTCATTTTTTTTTCTTTTTTTCATGAGCGTATGTGCAAATGGTGAGGCTTCGACGGTTTTTTGATGAGAAGGTAGGATGACTGCTTTACTCCATAAGGTACACTTTGCCATGTAAATGCACCAGAAATACTGACAAATTTCTCCAAAGCAAATATTTTTTTCAGTGGTGTAAGATGAGCAAAATAGTCTACATTACTTTAGCTTTTAGACGCTTGCATGGAAATATAAACATATGGGGGTAAATTGATGAAAGGAAATGGTATGGCCACATTCCTTTGCAATCAGTCTGGCTTCCAGCTATTACTGGAAGCAGTCATGTAGTGGTATGAGATCCACAGGGTAATTGAGGGCTTCAGTGCAAAGATTTTAGGTAGGCTAAATTGACAATAATATCATATCTGTGCTGCCACTGTCTTTGTTGCCAATTAGATAACTGCAAAGATCATCCAGAGTACTGTGAAATGCAAGTAGTTTAACCGAAACTAGAACACAGTAAAACTGTGCACGTAAAATAAACCTTCGAGTGATTAAAATGAAACCAGAATCTGGCCATAAATATATAACATGCCTGTGAGAACAAGGGCACCATGTTGTGACCAAATATCCAAGAGATGTTTATCTCCCATAATTCAGCAGTACACAGCATGCACAACCAGATGCTGAGGTGGGCATGCAAAAAAGCAGGCATGCAAGAATCTACTTTAGGTAGGTACAAAGTAAAAAAGGCATTTCATTGGAACAACTCCTTGATCTACCAGAGTAGTTCAGGAAATGTAAAGCATACTGGCAAACATTGCAGGGAAAGCAGGGGAGGAGTGGTAAAACAGGAGTATGGCACGGGGGGAATAAAACAGAGCAGATACAGTTAACCTAGAGAAGCACGTGCTACATACTAGAGGAGTGACCAATTAGTGTCCCTGAAATCCATGCACATGGGTGAGGATTTCAAACACTCTAAGGGCAAAAAAAAAAAAAAAGTTATGAAAATCAAGTTAAAGGTTTCTACTAAAATAGAACCTTTTCTCCTACCAACAAAACACAAAAATATGAATAAGAACTTTAAAATTATTACTCAGAACAAAATTCAGGGATATAAAATAACTTATCAAATAAGTTGAATAGACTATATCCATGAAACTACACAAAATAAAGTCGGTGGCCTTCTGTATCATAAAAGCTATCTTGGACCTCAGAAATACCAGTGCCAGTAGAAGAATAGAGGTGCCAATCAGAACTGGTGTGTCTCAGTATCTCTTAAAAACCAAGCTTTCCTCTTTAGGTTTTAAAGTTTTAGAAGTAAAACTTGCAAAATTAACCCTGGAAGAAATACATATTAATTCTTTGTTTACAGGTAACCAAAAGGAGCACAAAGCAATTCGGACAGAGTTATTTGTTAGTGCTGAGACAGTACTGCCTGTACTTGTCTGAGAAACTGTAGTCCAGGGATAAATAAGATCAGAAAATCTATCTTTTGGAGGAAAGGTGGTTCAGCAGTCCTTCTGAGAAATTTTGATTTATCACATGTATGTTAGACAGAAAGTAAAAAACATTCTTATGCTCCTTACTTCATTGGACAAAATCAGAAAAAAAATGAGATGGATTTATGGTTTAGTAAAACCTGTTTGATTTTACGTCTAAAACTGCACTGATGTCTGTTGTAAAGGGCTGAGAACCACAGATACTTTTAGAAAAAGTAAAACAGAAGTCTCAGAAGTTAACTGATACTAACATTGATATAATTATTGTGATTTACAGGAAGATCGGCATAAAACTACTCAGTATCGTGGACAAATGCTGTCCAGAAAACCAAAAAAACTAGCTAATGCTTCATGAAGCAGCTTAGCAAGAATTCTCCTTTCTATGGCTTCCCATGAATTTGATGTGTTTAGTTAATGTACATTTCATTCATTTTTTAAAGATAAGACTGCAGTTACATGACAAAACTTTGAGTAAATGAACATTTCAGTCTCATTTATTAAGATCAACAAAAGAGCATTACATGACCCCAACAGATTGTTCAGGCAACTGTTGAAATCTGTCAGTTGATGTATTTTGAAAAGTGTATCTAATTAATGAAACTCTAGGATGTGAGTTTTACTTTTCATTATTTGATCTCTATAAAAAGCCATTTAAATAGTCTACTTTTCTGTAAATTCTTGCATAAAAAGTATATAAACCTGAAATAATCTGATGTTGGCAGTAATTAATATTAATTTTTCAATAATACAAATATTCAAAAAATACTCTCAAAGGACAAATATTGAATGGTTTTGTTATTACTGATTTTATAATTCCATATATTGTGCCTAATTAATCTAATGAGTGGGACACTGCTATTATAAACTCAAGCAGACAGAAATTCCTATTTGGTGTAAACCATTTTACAAAAGCCAATATATCTGTGTGAAGGTAAAAAAATGTGGTTTTTCTCCTTCACAAATGGGATTGACAGAAACAATTTCTGGCTTGAAAATACTGTGGTGTCAGGGAGACCGTAATTAAATTCCTTAGCTGAATTGCACTCAAATATTTTTGTTTAGACAATCTAATTTACCGTAAAATATATAAACCAATAAAAATATAAATTATAGCAGATTTTAAAGCTAATTGGATATTAGGATTATTAAAGGGACTTAGTGTGCTTGCATTTCCCTCACATTTATCTGTTGAAGAAAATGGATCACAGTAATAGTTCAGTTCACAAAGGTCAGCATGAAATGAGCATGTTGCCTGAGAAAGACAGCAACAAACACAGGGCAGTGTTTGGTGCAATCACCTCAACGATTCCTATACAGAGCACAGAGCCGGGCATACCTGGCCTTTACCTTGCTTCTCAGAGACATAGTCGACATTTCAGCATTACCTTTCATAGCTTCTGGGGTTGACTAAAGCTCGTTTTGAAGACAATGCTTTATTTTACTTCCCACAAAAATTTATCAAGCTCCATCACAACAACCATTCACAGCATTTAACTTCAGATGTTGACAAATGACTTTGCAGGTCAAAAAGTAGTTGCTTTACAGGTGGACCTACGTGTGGACTTTTGGAGACAGTAAATTAAGAAGTTGTTCTCTTCCTTTTCACCTACAAATCAGATGATTTAAGTTGCTTTATGACTTATTTCCTCTTTCTGGGGCCTTAAGCTGTCACCCTGTTTGTTCACCTGCAAGGACAGTTGACCACCCAATGACCATTGAACATCTTTCAGCTGTTTAACATGCAGTTTCTTAGTATGACTCTGTCATAGCACACTGAAACAACACAAGGCAAACACTGGGAGGCAAGAGCAGACAGTCATGTCTCTTATTTTCTGCAATTCAAGTCACTATAGACTTCCCTCTCTATCTCCCTGCTCCCTTTCATTTTCTTATCAGTTTCCTCATAGGTGGAAAGGTCAAAACTGAAAAGCAGTCTTCTCCAAAACTCCCTTCCTACGATGTGTCTGCTCTGACTTGGGAGAGCATCAAACGGCCCAGGGAGCCATCTGGAAAAAGAGCTCTGATGTGTCAAAGCTGCTTGCAATTGTCAGGAGAATATAGGAGAGATCTTGAAGATCTCCCTGCAAGTCCTTGTGTTGTGATTTACTGATGTTACAGCTGTGCAAAGCCAGAGACTGGGTGAATCACATCTGGTACAGGGGGGTTATTTTTTAAATCAAAGCGTAACTGAAGGTCTCGAAGGTTTTGCTAAGCTTTTTCCCACCCTAAGCCTAAACCAGCCCCTCTATTTATAACTCTCTGTCTTTAAAGTCCTAGAGGTGATATAATTTGCTCTCTTTTAAAGGAACCTGCTATCTCTCTGTGCCTCTCTTTGAGAACAGGCCATTCAAACCCTTGCCCTCCAAAATCCAGAGCTTGTTCATTTTCCCTCTGCAAAATCTGTGTCCTCTCTCTCCCCATTTTGAGATACTCTGTTTCTCAGCTACACCCTTAGGACTTCCCAGCTCTGACTGGACCGGGGCATGTCAAGAGAGGACTAAAGTCACAAGGTAGAGAGAAGAAATACATCCAATTCAGAGAAGTACCAGTGGAGAGCTCGTTGAGCAAATAATTGACTAAACAAAGCTTGTGACGTTTGTTGTGTCCTTAAATATTCTGTCCTTGACTCTTTTCATAAATATCATTACTTATCATTCCTAGGATATGTCCTCTCTTGTCCTCTTGCACTGGATTTCAGAAGGAAGAGTGTCCATTAAACAAGGCCAGGGTAGATCAACTTAATGAGACGATGTTCAGTCATCATCAGTAGCTCTAGCTTCTTTTTTGGCTAAGAATTAAGTGTCTGTGTTAGAACAGATGAGCATGGAGTTGTGGAAAGAGAGAAGATAAAGCACAGAACTAATAGATCAGAATTGCAGTTCTATTTTTGAAGCATTCTAGGGTTAAGGCTTGTTATTTCTGGGGGGAAAAAAAAAAAACAATAAGCTATTAACAATAAGCTCCTTCCTCTTGCATCTCAGCCAAAAAAACCCATGGAAAATTTTAGCAATTTCTATAGCCTTCAATTGACTCTACTTTTAAAGTAAGCTTAATTTTAACTCATGCATTGTAGACAGAAAATTAAAAGCTTTAATAATACAGCCACTAGCTCTTATGCTTTATTAAAACGATTTGCACACTCTTTGTTGCACTTGTGAGACCTTTCAACAATACAAAACACACTTTTAATACATAAAGGAGCAGAAACTCCCAGGGAAACAGAAGAGTATTAGAACAGAGTTCATGATGTAGGAAAGTACCTGGATAAAAATTCTCTTGCGCAAACAAGTCAATCACATAGCGACAGAATGCATATTGATCTAACAGAACAAAAAGGAAAAAAAAGAGTAATGAAGAAGGTAAATTTAAAATGTTGTTTCTATTTAAAAGTAAAGGTAAAGCTTGGCAGAGCAAAGACACATTTCATGGATAATATTACTTGTATGTTTGGGTTTTTTTCCTGACCTTCAAGTAATTTACACATTCAGAAAGAGACAATTGGACTCCTGGGCTGGCAGGGTGTAGTGTGTGCCCCAGGTCAGCAGCACACAGCCTTGGTTTTAGTGTAGGTCCTGAGTGAATGCACAATACTGTGCAAACTGCTGCCTGGCCACAGGTCCCAGAGAATTTTTCTTGTCCTTGAAGATTCATTTTGAATAATTGCAGCCAGGTGATAGAAAAATTCAATAAATTTTTATATCACAGTATTTTGTTAATATTGTTTTAACGGCATAGTCAATATGTACATTTAGTGTACAGGAATATATAGAGAACTCTGTGTATTTACATTCCTGGAGCAATGAGATTTTCCACAGAAACTTATCGTTTAACTACAGAATTATTTTCCAAACACTAATCTTTACAAATATATATATGAATATATTAAATCCGCATATACTTATTAAAACTATGCTATTCAGAAATTAAGGCTTTTGAATCTAAATTAAACTCTCATTTCAGAAATGTTATCATCTTGATTTCTCCTATATATAAGCAGAGTTGAAGACCTTAATAAAAATTTTTAACATTAAGAATGGTGAAGAAAAGTTACCAGTTGTATCTCAGTACAAAAGAATTGCAATATTATTGCTGGATTCTTCAGCAAACACATTGCCCCACTGGACTCTAAAGGACATTAGCTTTGAAAGTTAATGTTGATGACTAAATGCTGACTCTGGTTAGGTAAGTGAGTTCCCAACTATCCTTGAGGTAAGCATATTCGTCCGTCTGTCCAAGACTGCTCTAGCACAGTTCCTAGGCTACAGAAGTTCCATCTCTTCCTCTCTTCACCTCCTGTTGCATCTCTCCCTCTCTTCACCTCCTGTTTCATCTCTGTCCTATTCACCTTCAAAGCCACTTATTTTCTCTTTGCCAACTTCAAAACAAAATTATGCAGACTTTGGAATACATAAAATTTCAAAATTGGCGTGTTGTATTTAAATGCAAATTAATGTTCCAAATATGTAACACTCATTGTATTATCTACTTTCTTACATAGTTCACTGGAAAATCAGTATGAGTTTATGCTGAGGTGTTTATGTGATTGCTGCTCTGTTATGTTTGATTGCCACAGAAGTCCTCTGGTAGAGAGCAACAGCTTTCAAGTCATGACTTCCTATGGAGTTGCAGAAATTAAGAAAGGGTTTACAACCTCAGCAAATAGCCAATTGTGTCTACTAGTCGATAGCAGCCCATCCAGCTATTTCCTGTTACTTGAGATGGTGAGGGTAACACTAGTCGGTATTGTAGAATCTGAGGCAAACCTTTCAGGACATACAGAGGGCTGTAGCTATAAACACCACTTTTAAAACCTTTATGACTAGTCACAACAGTTTCTACTTTCATATTCAGGAATTCAAAATTATCTTTCTGACTGGCTCCAGTTTTGGATTCCATCCTCAAGGAATCTAAACAAGTTGGCTGCAACATCTGCCCTGAGTCTATGCTCTAATTTTCTGGAAAAAAAAGTAGTTGCGTATGTGTGAGGAAACAACTTTTTTTGGTTGGTTGGGTTGGGTTTTGGGTTTTTTGTTTGCTTGTTTGTTTGAGGTTTTTTTTGTGGAAAAGTAGTTTGAATAAACTTTAAAAAAAAGCTCTAGTCCTGGTTGTACCTGAGAATAAATATTTTGTATTAATCTCATGGGATTTCTTTAGTAACTTACTCCCTGAAAACTGGGATTTATTAAAAAAAATGGAAGGCAGAATGTTAAACTCTGAATATCAAAAATAGCATTTCTACTGTATATGACATAATAAGGTCCATTGCACAGTAATGTCCCAGTGAAGTTCATGAGAATTCTCGCAATCAGCAAAGACTGAAATCTAAAGAATTTTAAACGAATATGATTTTCCAAATGTTTCTTCATGGCTAAAAATTCCGTTTAATTTAAATTCTCCCATTAAAAAGAAAACTTCACACTACAGTTTTTAGCTTGTAACTTTGTAATAGTGGCACAGATACTCATCTGACTACTAATAAATCACGCCAAAGCTTGAGACTAGATTCCTACTGGTGAAAAGAGTCATAGATATTTCTGTCACTGGATCTCATCTGATTTAACCTAGGAGATTTGAGTAAGGAATTATGTAACAGCAGGTACATCGTGATAACCCTTCTGTGATTACTGCTCTATTTTTTACACTGTTGCAGAAAAGCTGTCAGAACTACTCCCTTGAGCAAGGAAAAGTAAGTATTGCAGTATCAGGAAATCTTGGCAAAACCATATCGGTTTCAAAATTATGCTTCCTTTGGGTCACAGTGGGACTGAAAAATAGAACTGAACTTTCTGAGAGCATCCAACTGGGCAGCAGCAGCTTAAGGTGGAAAAAGGAAGGATGAAAGTTGAAAAGGCAGCTTTCGAGGAAGGTGTGCAGCTCTATCTCCAGTGATGAAGGTGACTGAAGAGGCTCCTTCCTTCCTCCACTCCAGCTGCTCATTCCCACTTTCACCTGTCCACGGTTCAGTGCAGTCACTGGGGTCACACTCTAAAGCAAACCTACAAAAGTGATCTGTTAATGTTTGATGTTAAGATTGATCGTTTTCCTAATATTTGTCAGTTAAGGGGGGGAAGAGAGGGACCCACAAAAAACCCCAAACAAAAACCCCACCACTCCTCTCTATTACTATTACTCTCCGTGATCTCCTGACCCCTTCTTAAAATATTTTGCTGTCAGGGAGTAAAGTGCCTCATCTGCACACCATTGCTTTTTTTGAGCCTCATCCTGAACAGTATGGAGTGGATCTCACTGTTCACTGAAACTCTGTCAGAGCAAACAAGAACTGAAAGAGATTTGCACCACCCAAGAGGAGCTCAATAATTTGCTGAACTTTCCCCTTGGTCACAGCAACCAGCATGAAAGATGCTGCTTTGACTTTATGCCTCAAAGGCTCCAGTATTTCAAGTAAAATCTAAAATTAACTAGAAGACAAACAAATGCTAAAATATACTGGTTCAGCACGCTATACGAGTCAGAAAGGACGCTATGCCTCAAAATCTCTCAGATTTCTAAGAAACATATAATGTAGGCAACTCCTAAGGGGTCTAGAGCTGATGCCTGTGAAATTCTGAGAGAATCTGCCCGTGTGGATTCAGATATCCAGACAAGGATGACTGCTTTGATGCTCTGGCACAATGACTTATCTGTCGTTATCAGCTGAAAGGATCTGATAGGTGCACCATGCAATGCTGAGCTGCCTTTGTTAATGTCAGAGTAATCCTGTGCCTGCAGTGTGGCAATTCATACAGAGAGGCAGCTCCTGCTGCCTTTATTCATACAAAATTGTACCTAATGCCATGGAAGAGCCACAGGGAAAGCAGGGAACCAGTCAGTGCAACTTGGGGGTGGAAGAACTCAGGCTGGCTCTGACAAAGAGGAACATATAGTTGACATCTCCATTTCATGTTGGTGCATGTTGATTCTTTGTTTTATCACTTAATTTCTTCCTTTGACCAGAGTAATGGCATTTCTTTCCTTTTTATGAGAAATTTGGAAGCTGTTCATATCAAGTTACCTCAGGCAGATATATCATTAAATCATATAATGCCTGACAACTTGATAATGCCTCATATAACCTGATGTAATAGCAATTCTTACATTCCCTTTCCTCTGCTGCTACTTTCCTTATTGTTACTGAGGAAATATGTAGATGTAGAAACAAAACTCTATTCCCAACACGTCACTGGACAGTCTGTATTTTCAAAAAACACTTTACTAGCAATACATAATTGCTAGTAAATAAATAATAGTAAATAAATATGACATAATATTCTACTGAGCAAATGACTCAGACCTATTTTAAGAGAAATTGGTCCCTGGTAAAGAGGAATTTAAACTAAAATGAATTATTAGCCATGACAAACAGAACATTCTGGTTATTTAGATTGAACTTATTTTATTCTTGATAGCCTCCTTCTAGGGGTCTGAGATTCGTCTGGGATTTATTTGTACTGCACTTTTCCTTTTCATGGGTGGACTCTGGTTTTTGCCAGCTTTAGCTCCATTCTCTCTGCTTCTTCCCCACTACCTTATTAAGATCTTCGTCTGTTTCCTCCTGGTTTTGTTTACCTTTCTTTTCCGATTTAGTTACAGTCTGAAGAGCTTTCTCCTCTTTAACTTTCGGTTTGGCCTTTATTAACCCGACTTCTGTTGTTTTAGTCTCTGCCTGCTTGAACTTCTCAGTAGTCTTTGCTTCTCCTTTTCCATCCTTCACTTCCTTTTTAACTTTTGCTTCCACTTTAGTGCTCTTTACTTTCTTCTCCTCTGCAGGTAATAGAGAAAAAGGTTTCAGTGTCATTCTTTTCCCCCTAGAATAAGACTTAATACCATCTATTTTATCTTGTGCTATTAATAATGAATATTTCTTCATCATTAACACCTTGCTCAGGTCTGGTGAAAGCTATAACCCCTCTAAAACAGACAGACAGACAGAAATATGAGACTCAAGCATGTTTTGTCTTCAGTCTTGTACCAAGTGTTTGGCTGATAGTAGCCTGTGGCAAACAATAGTCAATGTTTGTAACGAGAATATGTTAGCTTTTACGGTATAAACTAGGTAGACAAATGTTGGTCATGAAACAAACAAATATACAAGGTACTTCCAGGCTAAATCTGGGTAATTTTAGACTTCAGAGATCAGAGCTAAACTCTGTAAGTGTCGTTGATTTAAAATATGGCTATTTGTTAGGATCGCTTTTATTCACCGATTCTAGGTGTCTGCTAAGAACTCTTGATTTCTTGAGTTTCCCTCTGTATCAGTTCCCTGAGCTGAAAGACTAGTCTGAGACAGACCAGTTCATGATGCGCCCTGCAGCAGACTGGGAAGGTTTCTGAGCAGGATTACTGAATTGTAAATATCAGTGGCTGAAGGTACACAGAGGTTGGTGAGACTAGGAGTATTCCTTCTGCTCATTTGTATCAGCAGCTTTTTCTCATCTGAGACATGAGTGGTGACAAGACATGTATTTCTAGTTCACTTCAGTGGAAAATCCAACAGTAGCTTCAAATGCCACTGAATAAGTTTTAAACTAATCTGTTCAGTGTGATATTCACACTTCTGTTTTCTTCATAATTCTGAAGGTCTCCATACTTGAGGCAAAACTTGAATGCTACAAGATCCTTGTCTTCTGTAAGACTCTGGACATCTGTTTCCATTGAGCCACTGATCTGACTAGACTGATTTTATCAATATGTAAATCAAAGAATTCTACTACATTCTAATACAGATATTTTTTTAGGGGACAATTCCTACTTTCAAAAAAGCCATGGCATGACCAAATATATTGCTGGCTAGTGAAGAAAGAATTTTCTTAACTAGTTATAGTGAAAATGTGTATGTCAAACCACTTAAGGATAGGCTTACTTTTTCAGGGAAACGGTCGTTCATGCCTTTAATTTGCATCTTTGAAATTTCAACATATTTTAAAAGTGATCATACATAGAAATAGCCCCTAGATGTTCTAAAGACATTTTAATTCAAATTTTGTTTTAATTTCAATATAACGTCATGTAGATTTTTCATATGCATTATATTCTCTGTTCTAATAAAATAAAGTTTATGAATATTAATGTAAATTCTGGTAAAAATATGTTGTATAAATAAATACCTTTGGGAGGAGATTTCTTTCCGTCTTTTTCATGTCTTTCAGGTTTGTCTTTTTGAATTGCTAGAAATGAGTACAATTGCATATTAGGAAAAAAGAATGGCAAAGAATGAGAAATCATTGCTAAAACACAACAACATCCCTGGCAGTGTCATATTTCTTCAAGATTCCAGTTTTTTGGTTTGCAAGTCTAGCTTTTTTTTCTCAGGTTCACACACTGGGGTAAAAAGCTTCAAAATATCTGTTGAAAAATATCACCTAATCAAAAGACAAGGCAGTCGCACAGATCTGAAGCTTTGTAGGGAATGTTTATATCGAAAATTCCAGATGACACAAACTTGCTCTGCTCGATCTCCTAGCAGATACAGTCTTGATCTTCTTGTGCTCCAGCTAACAGGAAGCCATGTGGCCACAGTCAGCTTACAGAAAAGAATTTTTCTTAGCTTGAGCTCACTGTCATACAAACACAGTCACAAGCCTGGAGCTCACTTCAGAGCCCAGCTTGAGTGAGTTCATGCCTGCACAGGATACACTATGCAAACACGCACACTACTATGTCCCAGAAAGGCTGTCAAAATATTATGTGGAGACTTCTATCTTTCCTCTCTTGGTTGCCATCCAGACGTATTGCCGGAACAAAGCAGCCTTGGATTACACTTCTTTCTTTTAAGTGATAACTACATAACAACAACATTCTCTCTAACTGATTTCCAGCTTGGAATTTCTGCCTATGAGCCACAATTGATGTTTATACTTGTTTTTCTTTTTTCGAGACAGCTGTTTCTTAGATGACATGTTCAAATAGCTTTTATATCACTGAAGCTTTCTGGAGCCTTTAACATGGGCTGAAGAAGCATCCTAAGTCTTTTCATTGAGTGTAGAGAAGATCTCCCGACTGTAAGGGAAGCAGCCACCTGATTTTCAGTTCTGTTCCCTGAAGCTGGCCTGGACCTGAGCATCCTCACTTTCTAGGGATTGCCAGTGGGTGAAACAGCCCCTCAGCACTGCTGGTAGCTGATCGGGTTTAGAGCAGACCCCCAACAAAAGGGAGGAGAGAGAACCTGACAATGAAGCACATCATGCTGCCAGCATAAACGTGCTGGAAAGGAAACACTGAAGGCAATGAGCATCCTAGTGCACTGAGTCCACCCAAGGGGACTTGCATGGCATGGAAACTCTTCAAGAGAGGGCAGCATGTCTATATGTCATACTGCAGGAGCATATCTCCCTAGCTAGAAAGTGATCAAATTCATAAAATTTTCCGGCCAGTGACTGGAGTCATGGCTGCCATTAAACACATTAGAGCTCTAAGTGATTATTTGGTTAGCTAGCAGAAGATAAATGGGTAAATAGGTTGGCTGCTCATCAGGAATATCTTGGAAGTTATTTGTTTTTTAAATCTACACACGCACCGTGTGCATTTATTTTCTCTGGGTTACTTCAGTGTGATTTAATCTTATGAAAAAATCCTACACTTTCAATTTATATACAGAAAGTAGAAAATATGACTAAATATTGCTTTTAAAGAGTGACTGGACGACAGCTACCTAGCAAAGTCCTTTTAAAGCTTCAAGTCTTCATTCCACATTTTCTCTTTCTTCACTCCCACTTTCTGATTTCACATTTCTCTTTAATGTAAAGACCAATAAAGACTGTTTTGTACATTTCAATCTATATTGTCTGAACAGATTGAAATTAAACCTAATTAATTAATGTAGCATATCATCATGAGACTAATGTGAATGCCATAAGAGACTGATATTAAGATATATTGCAGAGTATTTTTTTCAAAAGTTAACTGACTAAAAGTTAGAAGACACAAAAACTGAAACCTAACTTAATTATAGTAATACCTGGCTTCCAAAAAGTAATACAAGTGGGGAAAAAAAATAAGAAAACTTCAGAGCAAAAACATTTAAATGCTAAGCAATAATAAATGTTAGTCTTTAAAAAATGGCATAACAGGGCAGGATGATTGAATTTTTAAATCCCCCTGTCTAAATCATGACTAAAGATGGAATTATCAGTCAAAAGAATACTGAAAATTACCTCGTACACGATATTGCTTCAGAATATATATGAAAATTAGTAGAAATGTGAATCTTAACCAAAGCCACTTCTGCCATGGAGGACAGTACAAATCACGTACTAAAATGAAAATGTTATTGCAAAACAATAAAGACAAGAAAATTAAAATCTATTTTTGGATACGATGGAAGACCCAGACGGAGAGTTAGTAAACACTCTTGCATACGCTAGAAGACTAGTGTAGTGGACTGGAAGAACTTTATACTTTAAATGTTCCTCTGCACACTCTCACAACCTATAGAAGCACAAAAAATGTAAAATTGTAGAACGTGTAATAATAATCTGCATTACCTTTAGAAGGTGCTCTCTTTTCATGTTTTTCTGGCTTTTCAGGTTTCTCTTTGTGAATAGCTAGAAATAAATAGCAACAACATTAGTGGTTATTAAAAAAGAGAAATCATAGAGACATAGAATGGTCAGGACTGGAAGGGACCTTAGAGATCACCTAGTTCCAACACCCCTGCCGTGGGCAGAGACACCTCCCAATAGACCAGGTTACTCAAAGTCTCATCCAACCTGGCCTTGAACACTTCCAGGGGTGGGGCATCCACAACTTCTCTGGGCAACCTGCTCCAGTGCCTCACCACCCCCACAGGAAAAAATTTATTCCCAATATCTAATTTAAATCTACCCTCTTTCAGCTTAAAACCATTACCCCTTGTCCTCTCACTACACTCCCTGATAAAGAGTGCCTCCCCATCTCTCCTGTAGGCCCCCTTCAGGTACTGGAAGGCTGCTATAAGGTCTCCTTGGAGCCTTCTCTTCTCCAGGTTGAACAACCCCAACTCTCTCAGCCTGTCCTTGGACAGGAGGTGCTTTAGCCCTCTGGCCATCTTTGTGGCTCTCCTCCAGACTCACTCCAACAGGTCTGGGTCTTTTTTATGTTGGGGGCCCCAGAGCTGGATGCAGTACTCCAGGTGGGGTCTCGGGAGAGCAGAGTAGAGGGGGAGAATCACCTCCCTCGAGCTGCTGCTAATGCTTCTTTTGATGCAGCCCAGGACATGGTTGGCTCTCTGGGCTGCAAGCGCACATTGCTGGCTCAATGTTCGGCTTCTTATCAACCAGTACCCCCTAGTCCTTCTCCTCAGG
The DNA here is from genome assembly GCA_011057875.1 of Pterocles orientalis. NCBI lineage: Eukaryota > Metazoa > Chordata > Aves > Pterocliformes > Pteroclidae > Pterocles > Pterocles orientalis. The sequence goes on from WKFP01015039.1 coordinate 357,562, forward strand.
GCTGCTCTCAATCCATTCCCCTCCCAGCCTGTATTTGTGCTTGAGATTGCATCACATTTTGAGTGAGAAAAAATGAGAAAAAAGAACCAGAAACACCAGTAGGCACCATGGCTCTACATGCAAAGAACCAGGAAGATTGGTTTAGCTGCTGCTGTCTGCTCTTGATGCCAAAACAAGTGATTTGAACTTTCAAAAACTAACATCCCTGAATTCTCTGCTGTCAGGTAGGGGAGGAATGGCCTTTCCGGCACAACTGTAATTCCGTGGAAGAAGTTAGTCAAGATGAGTTATGCTTATTTATGTCATTTACTGTTTCCTTTTGATTTCTTTGTTTATACTATTGCTTATTGGTTTGTTTTAGTTTATTGTCATTTTGGAGCTTGTTTATTACTTTGGTTAATTTATGAAGAATTTCCTGAACTCCACATAACAACTAATGTTTTTTTTCCAGCTGTGAATGATTAAACACTGTAATTAATTACAAATATAATTGCAATGGCATTATAACTAATGCTCTTTGGGGCTTTTTGTTTGCTTTTAATTTCCACTTCACAACTTGAAATAAAGTAGACTATAGTGTCTGGATTTCTGTCTCAGGTTTCAGAATACACCTCAGTCAGGCAATAGTCACTGAGTGGCGGGTAGTCTGCAATAGTTCTCCTATCTGGGCTCTGATTTTCTATTTTTTTTTGTGATTTATGTTTACACAGTGACTTGTCCACAGGTGTGCAGAACTGATCTTTGGATGTGTTCATATCTCCTGAAGTACCCTTCAGGGACCAGGCATGTGAAAACACTCAGCTGCCTATTTGACTCCAGCATGAGTTTACACTGAGAACACAAAAATGTATGCATGAGCATTGCTATGTACTCTCCAGCCTTGTGTTGGTGTTTCAAAAGGCAGTAAGAATTGTGGAAGCAAAGCAGTGCTAGATACCTATTTATTGCAAGTAACTGCTTAAAGAATTAGTCCTGCCCTATTCAATGGCTATGCAACAGCCCTACCTAAAATCTTACATTTTTTTTTCATGACTTGCCTCATTACCTTTGTTTACAGGTTGTCAGGCGTTTTTCCTGGATGACTGTATTCTGTTAGCAACCATACTTCCTTGGAGTGCTGGAAATACTCAGAGATTACTGGGAGATTATACTAATCCGGGGTATAAAATATCTTATCTCCCCTCCTTAGAAAAGAACATGTATAAATCTTTATATGATAATCTCACGATTTTTGTTCATAAAGTTCTATAATTTTTTTTTTTTCTAATCAAGGGGATACAAAAATGGAAATTGAGTAGACAGTTCATTCTGGGGTACCTCAAAGTGTAAAATAATGGAATCATTACCTGCGTGCCTTTCTCTTTTCTCAGGTTTTTCTTGTCTCTCCAGTTTGTCTTTATGTGTTACTAGGAAAGAAGAAATATGCTCACATATATAAAAAAAAAAGACACAGAAAAACTTAAGAATCAAAAATAATTCTATTAAGATAAGCCTTAGGAGACAAAATGGCAAACTGTGTTACTCCTGAACTATCCCGTACATATCTGCACACCACACGTCATACCATGCAGGCACGAGCAGACTGCTCTGGCTAACAAGTTACTGCTTACCATCCAAGCCATGGTAACATGCCTCAGCTGTTTACTCCAGTAACATCATTGCTTGCAATTGTTTGCCCATTCCTGAAGCGAGAATTTTCAGAAAACTGCCAAGAACTAAGGCAAAGCTCACAGGAAGCGCCTGTACTAGAAAGAGGACATTACCGGGGCCACCTCATACTCTGTCAGGCAAGAGGCTCGTAAAAACCCTGGAATCAGTCCTGGAGCACGGGAGGATCACATGCACAAATGACTCATCTGTCACTTGCCAGCAGGCTTGAAATGGATAACCAGTAATGGATACAGATAGCTATCGATGCGTACAGATAGCTAGTAATGGACACTAGCTGAGATCGGTCCCTGGCAATGATGATCTCAGAGCCATTATTAGATGCCCAGTATGTGCAAAGTAAAAACTAACATTACGATAGTGGAAATTGTATCATGCCGTCCACTTATCCACATATCATTTTCCACTCGTTTTTCTTAAGATTTTATACAACAATTTTCCAGATAATGGGAAATAAGCTTGTGGATTTTAGAGCGCTTCAGAAAAATCAGTTGTGAAACTACAAGCTAGCTTCAACTTTAACTCATGTGGAGGTTTTATCCCAGTTTAGTAAAACTCCCTTTGTCAAACATGAGAAAATAAAGAAGTTTTTTAACTGTGAATTCCATATCTATCTGGAAGCAAAAGAAGGGTAGGGAATATTCATGCTCTTACAATTTTTTTTAGCAATATATTAAAGAAGTACATGAGAATGAGTTCCTGCCACAGCTCACTGAGTCACTTCTAAGTGACCGAGACCCTTTTAATTATTCTCTTTGTCGTTAGATAACTTTTGTAAACTCCATCACAGAAGTCGACTAGAAATTAGAGTAAGATGTTTTTTACTCTCTCTGTTTTCTAAACCTTGAAAAGGGAATGGATTCAAAGCAGAAAACAAGCAGTTAAAATATAGGGATGCAGTGAAACTTTGGAGTCTCCCAGACACACTACAATGAAACGGGCCTTAGAAAGACACGTATCCATAGTCATAGTTTTAAAATATAATGTACAGTCTTAAAACAGTGTTTCTTAATACAGTGGATACAGAGAATCTCTATATGCAGTAGTGTTTTAGTAGTAATTGTAGCAATAGTTCACTAAACAAAAATGAGTAATACATTCACTTGAAGACAAAATATAATTAGGTAGACAGAATGTTAATAGGAGTTGTGACAAGTTAAGGCAGTTTCATAATTTTTATTCTTCTTCATTGGCTAGCTGAGACTGACTGAGATCATTATTTCCTGTTCTAAGAAACTTTTAAAAACATTAACCATTGTTCTCTTATAAGATCAAATTGAAGTTTCCAAAGTTTTCCACAAAATAACAGCAGTTTTAATGAGACATTCATGTTTTAATATGAGACACTATAGTCTTTGTTCTATAATTTTTCAAAATCTCTGGAAAATTTTCTCTCGTTACCATTATTCCATTTTCTAGTAACAAATAGTAATTCTAACAGAAACCTGCAATTATGTGCCTGACATTGACTTCTAGAGTTGGTCTTGCTAACTCAATGTGTTTTGAATTGTTTATATAAAGTGGAAAAGCTCCAATCAGAGACATTAGAAAGTCCAAGTCAAACACAGATTTCAGGAAGGTGCGCATTCGCTTGCATTGTGAGACTCACGTTCTTGTTCTGGAATAAATCAGCTGTGTCTGGATACTGGATCTTTGTTTTCTGGGGTGATTTATTATGACCACTGGCCTATTCTCTAATTCAGAATAGGTTTCTTGCTTCAGCCTGAGACTTCATCAGTCACATTTTTAAGTAAAAGACATGTTCTCAGAGGGCTTAAAGTGTTTTGACAATTAGGTGTCACCCAACAAAATTCCATTTTGCCAAAAAATCCCTCACAAAAGGCAGACTGGATGGTGGCTCTTGGAGCCCAGAGCTAACTCATGAATCGTGGGTGGAGAGGAAGCAGTATCCTGATTCTGACTCCTACAACAGACAGAACTGTAATTTGTTGTTGGCATACACTAACAGCATATTAGTAAATCCTCTCTAACACTCTCTCCCCAATGCCTCTGAAATAAGTCTGGGGAAATTTCTTTTCTAAGGCGGATCTCTGAGGCAGAATGCCTCCAGGGACCATGCCCTGTATGTTGCAATTTACTCATTATGTTTTTGCTCAGATGTATTCCCACAGACAAATATGATGCTTGAATTTATTCAAGAAGAACAAAAATGACACCTATTTATGCTCTGAGCATCTTTTACCTAAGCAAATAATACATTAAAAACTTATTAATGAAACTCTGAATATAATTTTAACCTTTCTGCAGTCATGAATTCAAAGTGCTTTTAAAATCATCATTCCTCTTTTAGCTGGCTTTCACAACACCTCCTCCATCCTCAAACATAATTGGGATTTACAAGAAGCGTCTAAGAGTCAATAGATAAAACTGTTTTGAACCCCTGGTAAAAAGACAAACATCAGATGTTGAATACATACCCTTTAGGGGTTCTTTCCTCTCAATTTTTTCTTGTTTTTCAGGTTTCTCTCTGTGAACTACTAGAAATAATAATAATAATAAAAAACCCCTGCAATAAATCTGTAATCTGGAGGTATTATGTACACTTATTATTTCACCAAAATGATGGAGGTAAAATATTTGTAAAATCAAATAACGGATTTTAACTCTGAGTCACAGATACTAGATGACGTATAGACCTTCTTAATGTCAATATTTAATTCCATGCCCAAGAGAAATATTTTTCCTTGAATAAGCCTCCAGATGTTGGACTATATTTTTGCAACATAAGTGATGATTCAGCAACCTTAATCTAATCTGTGGGATGTCTTTTGCTCCCATTAAACAAGCACCCTGACTTTAAGATTTTTAACAGAGGAAATTATTTTCAGTCCTTGACAGCATTGTTTTCTATTCTTAACTGAAAAAAAAAAAATTGGTTAGCATATTGCTTTCTGTGCTCTTTTTTCTTTATTTTTAGCTGTTACTTCAGCAGGTAAACATGAATCCTTATGGACTCTACTGCCCACCCAATTTTCAGACCATGTTTTTGGATATGGTTGTATTCCACATCCACATGTTTTAGAGAGACATGAACGTTCACTGTCAACCTCTACTACTAAAAGACCAGAGTTTTGCCATTTCAAGGAAAAATCTTTTTGAAATACTCAAGTTTCTGTCAACAAGTAAACCACAGAAAACACAATTCTGATCAGAAGACAACTGTGAGCTCTATACACAAACATAGTAGTGCTTTTGCACACGTTCATTTCACCAGCTTTGAAGTAAATGTAATTTCACAGAGGTGCAAGCGTATTTTTTTGTTGGTTAAACACTTCCTCATTAAAAAATAGGTCCATGACTTCGAGAAAAATAATTCCAAGCATTGAGTAATTTCATTATGTCTTGCATGTGTTTGCATTATCCAAATGCATTTCCAGTCATAACAGGAAAATGATTGTTCATAACAATTAACGGTACAGTGGAAAGAGACTGAAGGGAGATTTTTCAAAGCCTTTAAGGAATGTGAACAACCAATTTACACTAAAAAAACCAGTCTGTGAAGAATGCAGGAGCACCAGCAACGTATTATTGGAATGAATTACAGTCTGTATCTCATTCAATTGCTTTAGGACATCTAGCAACATACCAAGCAAAAGCAGTCTCCTCTCTCTTTATACTGTGTAAAACTTAGACTGAATACTTTCGCAGAAAATGCAGCATGCTTTTACATCTTACATTTGTATTAGCAGGTGCTAGCTCAGTGCAAAACACTTCAAACTAGCACGTTGTCAGTTTTGGATGGGGCAACAGCACAGTTTTGCAAACAATATCTCTGCGATGGTCAATGGCAGTGAAACAAGAGCTTGTGCATGTCAGGCAAAAGCCCTTGTCTCTATGCCAAAAAAATACAGCTAAACTGTGCAGAACAGGCTCACAATAAGAAAGCTTGTTTTTAGCCACAGAACATCTTACTTGTGAAAGGGAGTCTTCTGTGGTTTGGTGTATTTTTTAATTTATTCTAGTTTCTCCATATAATTTGTCTATTTCATGGTTTGGAAAAAAACAAAAGAAGCCTTGAATGACACTAACTGAACTGAGTGCCAGTAGACCTTAAAGTGCACAGAGAAATCTGATTGAAGGATCCTTCACATCATCAAAATGGCACAGAGTGCTGAAATGCAAGGAAATGTTAATAATAATGTGGACTCCAAGCTAAAATAATAAAGGATCAATTGGCTCCTTCTTGAGAAATAAAAGCAACTTGATGCATCTTGGCAGGGAGCATGGAATGTGGATAAGTAGAGACCAGGCTGGCATAAACTATTTTTCTCTTCCCAATGATAGGCTATAGGTGATCTCTGGTTAGTCCAAGAGCCCTACCCTGTGTGTTGATATCTCTGTAGCCTCAGAGTTTGTTAATCTCAGATTGTAATGTTTACCATTACCTCATATGGACACCGACAGGCTTTTGGGTAGAACCTTATCTGGGAAGGGCAGGTGTTGCCAAAAAAGTAAAGGGGTCATGTTTCAGGGCTGTGATAACTGGCCATTTTTGACTCTTCAATCACTGTGCAGCAGGGACACCAACCAAAAACTACTGAAGCTTTTGATCTGACAAACTTAAATGTGATTTTTCTTTTGCTTATGAACTCTGTTTTCCCCCTCAGATATTTTCACGTTCAGTTTCATATGTAGTCCTGAAAGCTCTGTCATGGAAAATACTTCCCTTTCTATAGATCTTTTCTAGATTTAGTTGCTTAAGATCTATTTAGTTTTAAAGGGCTTAATACACGTCTCTTTTCAAGACCACAGCGCTTAGGTGCAAGCATTAAGTTCTAGAAATAAGCCAGGCTGTCCATATTATCATGTTTCTGTGAAACAAATTAGTTAATAAGATTTTATTCTTTTGCATATAAAAAGCAAATAGAAAGCACATAAAAATGTTTTTAAGGCTGTGAAGTCAATCACTCTTCATCTGAAAAATGCAAATACCAAAAATACATAAGCTCAGAATGAACTTTTATTAACATTTAGAAAAAATATAACATCCCAACGTAATTTTCACTAACCTAGATTTTGGAAATTGCTGAAACATTTTCATATGACTTTGAATGAAAATTCATCCTGGGGCAAAAGGATGAGCATGAAAAATCTCATCCTCAATGACTGGAGTGTGGTAAATTTATAAATAATCTAAAATAGGAGCTCATAATGGAAAATTCTAAGGTAACTTAACAATGTATTTCAAACTTAATCAGAGAAGAATATTGCTATCTACTTCACATAAAATTAAAACACAAGAACATAGCACATCTGTGAGAGATTTTTCCAGATTTCAGTCATCTAATAATATATTTGATTTGCATCAAGTGGAAGACATAGTGAAGGGGGATGTGATCAAGTTTTTCTTCATCAAAATGTTTGAGACAGAGACATTGCCCACCCCAAAAAAGCAAGTGCAAAGAGATGTAATAAGGAGCCACTAATTCCATACCTAAGGGAAGTAAAAATAGTTTCCAGCTGAGTAAGTCTTAAGTCCTCTGCTTAGTAAAAAACTAGGTGATGAGTGCAGTAAGCATGAAGCAGCGATTGCTTGCTCCAGCTAACTGACTAAGTGCTTGTCTACAGAGCAACACTCAGGAAAGTTAAGATAAGTGAACCAATACAATGAAGTTAGAGTGCATTAGTCAGAGAACATTAAATTTCTGTGTAGATGCTTTTATTCAGAAAAAATGGCTCTAATTTAATTCTTCTTGAAGGAATACTCAAAAAAAAAGAAAAAGAAAGAAAGGGCTTTATCTGGAGAGGGGCATAGGTTTCCAAGTCCAAACCAATAATCTCAGGAAATCCCAGCAATTAATGAACTATGGAGTCACCTGTGCTCATTACAAACCACCTCAATTACCTGTGAAAGGGGAAGAAGCTTGCCTCTGATTTTGCTCAGATCTTCCCTAACCGGCATGAGACGCACCCACTGCTCATGGCAGCACCTAAACCAGTGCTGGATTTAGCCCTTCAACACTGAATGCAAATGCCTACATAAGAGCAAGACAATGTCTGTACAATCTAAATTGTTTGCACAATTTAAAATTAGATTTAACTGCAGCAGTCAGTGTTACATCCATCTGAACTGAGAATTAGGTTTAACAGCTACTGGTGGTAGTCAAACTGCCCACAGCAGTGGGCAGTGGGCTTCACCCTAGGCTGCTGTAATCTCATCCAGCTAAATAAATACTCGACAGCTGAACCTGAGCCACCACAGCTGTGTTGCTCTCTGTCCCATGTTATCTAGTTTAAAGTTAACTCAGGTATATCTGTAGCCATGCCTCCAGAAATCAGGATAGATAGCACCTGTGTCAAACGTAAATACACCATTTAATTTGCGAATTTTGTCAATTCACATGGGTGCCCCTGTGCTGTGGATTTGCATGGTCCATCTCTATCTATTTATCTGTCTCAAATACCTTATCTTCCAGCCACGGTAAATTGAATTATGAGTACACATCATATTTGTCTTTATAATCTCTTAATTTATCCATATACTAAAATACAGACAGCTTTATTCTGTGATGTTTAATGGTTACATTACCAGCACAAGCATATTAACAAGTCAATAGGGATAGGAGGGACAGATATGTGCTACGCATAGTAAATGAAGTAGTTTTGAAGAGCCTGGAATCTATTTGTCAAATGAAGTTGAATTCAGAGAGATACTTTCTGGAAAAAAACAACCAGTGAGCTTAGAGTTAATCCAGAGGCACAGAAGTATCTGTCCTAAAATCACTGCAATCTAATGTATGGCTGTCAGAGGCAGCATTTTGTCACATTGTCTTCTTCCATTTCTTACTGCAACAGCAATTTATTAGTGAAGTGTATTTGCAAAAAGCCACACAGTAGATCAACCTTTTCCCATTCCTTCTCAACGCCTGTTGTAATAAGACATATTTCCCATAAATGCAGGACAATTCATTTCACTAATATTGGTTTTCCCCAGAAATGGAAATGATCCATCCATTTGGATTACCATTGGACCTTCCATTAGACAGGAATTATATACTTACATCTTCTTTTATCTTGATATATTTTATTGTTGTTCCCTGTTACCAAAGTATTGCATAGTTCTTATTCATTGATAGCAGTAGTACTTCTGAAACAGCCTTGAGGAGCATCTCAGAGTCTTGCAAAGCCTGTATACGTCACAAAATTACAAACTCACAAGACAGCTGCTCCCAGCGGAGACAGCTCCATCCCTCAGCTTCTCTCCTTGGTACAACTGCTCCATCCTTGACCATTGCAGTATCCCCGCACTGAACTCCCCCCAGTTTGTAGATGAATTTCCTGAACTGGGAAGTCCAGAACTGGATGCAGTATCTAGATCTGGTCTCATGAGAGCTGAGTACAGGGGCATAATTAATCCCTTACTTCCACTAACTGGCCAAGCTCCTGCTCATACAGTCCAGGGTGCCGTTGGCCCTTGTGAAAGTACTAACACATCAAATAAAAATTTGGAAAGACCCGATTTTGTAGTGAATTTGTGCTTATGTGTACACATAATCATGAAATAATTTAATTTAAATGCTCTTCAGCATGAGCAAATGTTTTGTTGAATCATTTCTCAGAGTAGTTCTTCTTTTCAGGATTAAATTGAATAAGTATAATAATTGAAATGGACTTTATTACTAGTAGTTTGTAAAAATATTTAATTAAAAAAATTTAGGGCACAAGTTTGCCTGACTCTTAATACTGTAAGAATTTTTCTTATAATTTCAGCCACTTCCAGCTGGGACTTCTATTGATTATGTCTGTTCCTCATAGTTCAGTACAATCTTTTCAAAATTAAGCTTATGGATGGAACTTCCTTACAAATCTTGGGACTTGGATTCAGTGGGTTTAACTATTCAAAAATACATTTAAAATTCTTTTTAAAACTCTAGTGTCCTCATATTTTTGGGCAGAGGACTGAAATTTGTTTGAGGCATTTGCGTCTGTTAAAAACATTCATTTTTACCTCTAGATTTTTCTTATTAAAAACAATAAAATAGTGTATTTGCACCTGCTTCCGGGAGGTCCTTTAGAAGGTAATAGTAAAACTCCTTAAAAATTCACTCCTCTATCACTGTCTAGCTTGAGGCCAGACAGAATGTTTTCTTGGAATTGTTCCTCCTATGTACAAGATGCATTTTTGGGACTAAATATGAAAGCAAAAAAAATTTGTCCTGTGCTTCAGTAAGTGATTGTATAATTAAAGACTGCATTATCAGGCATATGCATAAAGGGACTTAACTAAAGATGCCTGAATTTTTTTTTTCTGCCATCTAAAAACTTCTTAGTAATCATTTCTGCAACATTAATGTTCTTCTATGTAAAGCAGTGCACTTCTGTATAGATGAAATGGTACACAGGAGGTTGTTTTGGTCAAGATTGCAACTTCATTTGTGTTTTGAGAACACCATGCTTGAAAAGAGCTTAACTGGGATCCCTTGCTAACAGATCTGACTTCATTATTGCCTGGCTAGCCCACTGATACCCTAAAAAATTCATTTTCGTACAACATGATTTATTAAGTAGTTGGGAAGCAGTTCTAGGCACTCCAGGTGACCCTGATCAGCCCAGAACTGGAAAGCTAGCAACAGAGGTGTAAAATACTACAAAAACATATAATAATATATACAGAAATTAATATGATTGTGTGAGGGAGGATGTATGTATAGACATGCTATTTTTAATAAGCTTCCTTCTTGCTTCCTCCTGCTATTGCTAAGCACACACTGGTGTGTCAGAGAGATGCTCATCAAACTTTATGTGGCCTAACCTTTACAGAGCAGGTTTTCTTAGGCAAAAAATCTGCATATATACCAGGAAACTCTGTTTATGTGACCTCTGTAAACCAGTCCAAACCAGTTCCTCTCTAGATTTTTGGAAAGTGCCAGTTCGAGGAGATTAAACAGTCTGAAAAAGAGTAGGTTTTAAAAATGGAGGCTTTTCTTATCTCTGGTGCACACCTGCCTCACTGGTAACTACAAATTCCTAACTTGGATGGCACCCACTGGCCTATAAATTTGCTTTCTTTCTTGCCAAAAACACTTCATGCCTTCTGCACCAGAGGAAGTTCAACACTTTACTTCCTTGCACCTTTGCTATAAAAAAGATTTCTGGATAAGTTGGGGAAGGAGAATCTTATTATGAATGTACATTTACAGTATAGCCACACAAACATTAAACGATGCTATTTGTTAACGCTGACGTATATATAAATTTTTGATAATTTAGAGTCTGTGCCAACAGATCTTTGAATGCCTCCGTAATACAACAGTGGTAACATATATAGTTAACAAATGCACTGTATATTACATACATATATATAGCTAAATAGACAAAAAAATAAAGTTACCCTTCGGTGGTGTTCGTTTTTCGTGTCTCTCCGGTTTCTGTTTATGAATTTCTGAAAACAATGCAATGTAGAATTATCAATATTAAAATAATTGTCACACACAAAAATATCAGATGCATTTTCAAAAAAAAAAAACAACTAAGTGCTTCAAATATTATAACAGAGCCATGGCTTTATCATCTATATATTCAGAATTACATACATTAAAGTTCAATTTTATATATGTGCGCAGACAATATATGTGGACAAAAATTATAACGTTAAGTGACTTCAAATATTATTTTGTTTTTAACTGAGCAATACAGCTACTTTTAAAGTCAAGAATAGGTTTTGATGATCTGTAACATCTATACAGTAACATGTGTTGGTCGTGAATCAGAAAAAACATGTTTTTACTAAAAATTTTTCTGTATGTGTCATGAGTTGTTTACCAGGATTAGTATTTTATTTTCTCCAAATTGCCTTTGAAAGGAAAAAAAAAATTATTTTCACATTTTCTGCATTTTTTAAGGCTCACATGCTGAATTGGTAGCTCCAACAAACAATAAAAAGTAGACTCAATGCTTTATACAAATTACAGAGATGACAGTTACCAGGTTAGGGATCATTGTTTCAGAAAATGACTCATTTCAATCACGCTGTATACCAAATCACTGAGAACCGCCTCGTTAGAAGAGGAAATGGCACAGTATTTGCCTGCCCTTGCTATGCCGTCTCTTTGGAACTAATTCCTCACCTGTAACATTGGTGTTAAATTACTGTTATATACCTCTGTAACTGATTTTTTCCTCCTGTGTTTATTGTGCCAAAACAAGGATAATATTGCAAACGCAAAATGTTGAATTTGAGAAGAAACAAATCAGAATTCAATCAAGCTTGCATAGCACCGTTTGCATACAGTGATAGAAATTTAAATGCCATTTATTATGGGTGTGCAATAAAGTCATTAACACTGTACAGAGTGCTGGGTTTATGGTATTGTGCGCATATTTCCTGCAGTAGGAAACTGGTATAAAACACTGGATCAAATTTGTCTTTGACAAAAGCACATGCAAATCTCACTAAACAGGAGATACATCCTTGCATTTTAGCATTAGATTTGGTCTGCACGATCTAATAACAAGAACACTGACCTCAAAATTAATCCAACAGAGAAAAAGTTCTGCATATTATATCTTAACTCAAAAGAGCTACATTAATTCCAACCGAAAACTTCCACCTATACTCTTAGTTATTAGCTCAGGTTGTAACAGGATGCACATTGACAAAGAGATCGAGTAGAAAATGATATTTTCCCTTCCCTTTGCATAGGCCCTCAAAAACAAAACCAGAGTGTTTTTATTGGATAGCATTTGCCATCTGAAATAATGATTGTGTCTGGTTTGCAAGAAACATAACTGTTTTATAGCATCAGCCTACATTGTCTTCGGATAAAGAGAACATTATTTCACTGAGATAAAGGTTAAGAAAGGCCAAAATATGTAACACGCTTAGCCACTAGTGTAAGGCAGCATAACAAAGCTAATTATATTATGTTAAGCTAAAAGAATTTTTATTCTGTTTCATCTTACTCTTTGCAGCCTGGGTGTGTTATCTATTGTTCTATAAACCTCAAATGTGATTAGGAAGAAATCTTGCTATGTTGATTCACTGTATTTCAGCTGAGCCTGGATTATTTTTCTTTCTGCAACTGTGACTGGAGCTGGCCATATAAAGCCACCCCACATTGTATCAGCAGTGAAGCTTACTTGACACAAATGCTTCAGTAAGGTACTCCAAAAAATTTTCTAGACAGCAGCACTGAGAATCTTGTCTAACTTGCTGCTGCAATTAGGATACCACACATCACAAAAAACCCTACACAAATTCCTTGAAGTGAAAAGCATCTTTATAATACTTGTGTGTATATGTGTTTGTATATATTGTAAAATGTGCCATCGTTAAGACATCGTCACAAGCTCCCCATTATAATTTGAACCATTGTAAAAAATTGCAACGTGGAATACATTAATTCTGATACGTTACAACATAAATTTTCCCAGTACAAATAAATGTGTTCTCAATACATGCTGATCTTGATCAATTTGCAAGAAAGAAAATAGTGACTCTTTTCTAACTCCAAAATATTTAAAATAAGGAAACACATTAGATTATTGGAGATTTTTTTTCTCTTTTGAGAGTTTCGATACTCTCTGCCTCTTCCTTTATGACAAATAGCTTTAATTTTCCAGTAATCACATCATATCTTATTGCTGATTTGACAAAGCGGCTATAATATCATAGAAGACTTACATGACCAGTTTAAAGCATGTAATTTATCTCTATCAATGTGACAAAATGTTAAAAAATCCTAAATATTATGAATTCATGTTTAGAAAAATAACAGAATCAAGCAGCAGCAAGGATAACCTTTGTCACCACGGCAACCATCCTGATTCTTTATGAGATGACAGCACAGTTAACTTATTGTAAGGGAGTTTGTATTTTAAAAACTGTATTTCATTGTTTGTTTTCTTCAGTTATCAAGCAGACATGAAAAATTATCTTTCCCTTTGCATTTCTTGGGTTTTGAATGGATAAGTACTTTATTTCCTTAAATAGGGATACTGCTAGACACCGACTTCTCTAGGCCTCGGGTCTTGTGCAGATATAGAGAACATGCAGGGTGATTATTTTAAATAACTTAAAGAAGGGAAGCTAGTGGTATCACTGACAATTTCAAGATGCTGAAAGAATATCTATCCTACTACATTGTTAGCAGGCCAATTTATCTATGCAGCGTTGACCCAAAGCAAGACCTCACAGTCAGCTGAGGATCTGTATTGCAGGTGACTTTCCTGAAAATTCCTGCTGAATGTGCAGTTTGAGTGCTAGCTTCCCTCACCCCGCACCGAGCTAATTTTCATTAATAGCAGTTCACAGTGTCTAACAACAGCCCAGCACTGGGTATGCACTACAAAGCCCCACCTCCGGGAAGATCAGAAGGGGAGAAGCAGAACCCTACATCTTGCTGCTTTAGAGAGTGAAGTGGGGAGCAGCAATCAGGCATTGCTAAAACAACTCCTAGACCCCACTCTCTGGTGATTCTCTGTCTTACAGCTGAAATATACCTACCCCCAACTAACCAAGTAAAAAAGTCAATGACTCGAGAGCCAAAATGAGGAAAAATGGGATTCCTGTCCCCGTCTAAAACCACAATAATGCTTTACTCAACATAACCCAGATAATCAGCAAAACAACTGGGAATTTAACTCTGATCCCTGACATTCAATATTATCTCCTCATGCTTAAAGCCATCTTGTTTCTACCTAAGTACTGTAGTGAGGATGAAAATTAGGTCTAATGTATGTACTGTTTTAAAGATGAAATTGAACAGGTGGAATTTTACTTGAGATGATAATACATTGTTCCTTCTAAGCAAATTTTACCAGTTGGTCGTCTTTTTCAATCTGTTTCAGGTGACACAGCGATATATGCCTTTAGTGCTTTGACATTCTTTCCCTTATAAATATCTAAGTGTGAAAAGGAAAATTAGTCTTATTCAGAGCCCTGGTGAACCAGAGGTTAATAGTTTGCTTTTGAGCAGTCAAAACCCTTACAGCTATTGCCAGCAATTTAATAGGGCTGTAGCCTTGCTAGTTTATCAAGACTAATTGGTAGCAGGCAGCTGATTATCCTGAAGACTTGGTGGAAATAGACACTGAGGGCAAGGCAAGAGTGAGTGCTGTTAAGAGCTTTAGAAGATGAAAGGGATGTCATTTCTAATGTGTTTCTAGATGCTATCTGTATGAAGAATTATAGTCAACTCTCTTGCTGCTGGTGTCCTCAGGAGAAATTTGCACTTGTGCAGCTGATATCTATTTTTAATCTAGATAGTACCAGCTGGTGAAGGTGACAGTTATCCTTGTGGGGCTAGGACGGGAATAAAGGAATTTGTGTATTAGAGCTACTTCCAGCTAACTACTAATCCATCATGTAGCTGTACTCTAGAGGAAAAAAAACAAAAATTTTGCAACTGGAAAAAAACATGGGGAAAAGCAAAAGAACAGGAAATATTAAATCGGGGAATTAAATTGGTATGTTATACCTATATCAAGAACCAAAGACAGTGTAACAGAATGTTTTAAGAACCAAAATTCAGTGTTGGAAAGTCTGAGCAACACACATGACTAATTTAGGTGACTTCCCTTCTAGCTTGCTAGTAGCAGTCTTATCCCCAGTGTTTTCTTAGATCTTGCCCTGTTCTGAGGGTTCATAGCAACTACAGGTTGGGGTACAGAACAACTTTTCCTGAAGTCATGTGTCTAAGATCTTTCTTGAAAACATGATGGGAGACGAATTGCCTCTTACCAATGAAAATGTGGAATGGTTTGTGTGCTCATCCAATGCATGAGGTACCAGATCATGGCGCCTCTTCAGGAGGGTTTCAAAACTGTTTATCCATCTCCTTGGAAATCACAACAATAGTTTAGAGTCAGAATGAAGGTTTATTTTTTCTTTTCTTTTTTTCTTTCGTATTTTGCAAAACTATAGAGCATCTCTTTCATTTGCTGTGTAAGACCACTTCTTATTCTTCTTGGTGAAAACCCTCTGCTTTGGTGTATATTTACCCCAAACATGTTGTTCTAAACTATAAACATTGCTAATGTCATTCACATGAAGTGACATTGATTGGTCCTAAACATATTCAGCAAAACTCAGCTAGTTCATCTTAGTTGCCTTTATTCTCTCCACTTGATACTTTCTTTGGTATCACCAAGCAGCTATCAGAGATACAGAGAACATGACCATCAAATATTTCTGAACAATTTACCTATCTTGAGTAGCATTTATGTTCCCTCCAGAGTACAGGGATTTAACACGGCCTTCCAGAAATATGTTAAGACATTTTTATAATGCCAGAACAGGACAAAAATAAATAGATAAATAATAGATTTCAGTTCAAGAGATATTCTATTGCTTCCACACTATTGCAGTTTCACTGGTGTATAATAGAAATTCACTGCACGTGACCTGTTGACATCTTCATGGTCTTGTTGAGGAGTGATTCCAGGATGATGTTTTATCTTATTTTTATTTTTACAAGACTACACAGTGAAGGAGTTGCATTGTGAGGAAGGCATTTTCAGAATAGTGTGCATGCTATTTTCATAACAGGAAAACATCCCAGCCCATACACAGGTTTTGTTATAAGCCACTCTTTCATAATCTCCAGATTTCTCAACTGAATTTATTCCACTTCCCCTTTTTTCATTGTGTTAAAGATAATAAATATACACCTATTTTTCTATATTGCTGTTTGAAATAGTGTACCTTTTCCTATAGAATAAAATAGCTTTAGCAACTAATGGTGAGTAAAAGTATATCATTATATTACTATGTACTTATTAAAATAATTTTAAAACAAAATCACTGATTGGTATTATTGACCTCTCGCCTTTGGTTTTGTATGTTGGGGCATTTTCACATATCTACCAGGGCTGCTTAAAAACAAAATCCCGCAAAATCTTTCAATACAATTTTGTCTTTCAGCAAAATAAGAAAATATTTCTTTTTCCTGAAAAGCTGAGATGAGAGGGAAAGTTTGATAGAAGTCTCCAAGGCTGAAGAACTAGCTGTAAACATGAAAGCTGTTACATAGTTCTCTCAAGATTTTGTTCTCTGAGATAAATCCAAAAGTTGTATTACATCTTTTAATGACTGGGCTTTTGAAATAATTAAAAGCAGAAGATATTAAAAGATCTTAAATCCTAAACACCTTTTTGCCTACAAATTATTTTTATTCGAAGTATATAAATATGTTAAGACTGTTTTATTCATTCCCAGACTGTACTTCTGTAGCTTGGTTCTGAAAAGTAAAAGCAATGCTAATTACACTTTGCTTAAAAAAACACCCAACAAAATATAACCACAAAAACCCCCAACCCAAATGAATCATAGTTAGAACCATGTGATCAGAAACAAGTTTTTCTTTCTGTAGAAAGTAAAATTGTCTTGACATGTTTCTCTTTATGGATTCCAGCCCACAAAGATGTTATTGGACCAGTTTTGGTCCAATATGGATGTTATTCATAATCAGTTTTATCAGAGTCTGCATTTAATTGAATGTAATTTTATGCAGACAAAATGTAGACAAAAATTGTAGACCTCTAAGGAGAGCAAAATGATATATACAGTAATACATAAAATCTCTAATCTTGATTAACATCAAAGAAATCTTTTCCCATATAAATCTATTCAATAGGGGTTTTTTTGTGAAAGGAGAAAAAAGTAGAATAAAGAAATCACAGGATTAACCACAGCTCCTCTCCTCAGCTTTAAAATACATCAACTCTGCAGATTTTACCTTAATGTATTAGTCCCTAAATATCTATTCCTATAAATTCAATCACCTCTTGATCTGATTGATTTTTTTTTCAGAGGCCTAACACGTGGAAGAGGTACTCTTTTTGTGGGTCATGATCATGAGACTCCACTTGCTATATTCTCTCCTTAGCACAGCAGCAGCTGTGAGGGCTTTCGGGCTCTCTCAGAAACATGCAGGACCCACAGTTTTGGCGCTGTGGGTTTAGCTGAATTTTAGATGACCCTCTCCCTTACCAGGTCAGGCATTTGCTCTGTCTCAGGCACAGCAGGTTCCTAGCCAGCAGCCATCTGCCTAACATTCCCCACTTCTTTTAGGATGAGAACCTCCCCAGTGCTCCACTTCTGGGGCACTCCATCCACTGAGATGACATGGATAGCTTCCCTGAAGGTTTTCCCTGATCTAAGAGGATAGCTTAAACACCTGCAAACCTCTGCGGTGCTATGCTTCTGTGCAGGATTCCTGATATCTTTGTCGTTCAAAATTCACTGTTTATCTTTTAAAAGCTAGCTGGCAAGCAAGTTTGGATTAAAATGTTTCGACTCAAGTTGAAATCCAATCACTGTTCTTCAATAGGCAAAAGAACTGTAATTGAACATCCCTATTCCCCAGTAGCATATAGTATTGTTTCATCTGGATAATACGGAAAATATTTTCTTTATAATATAAAATGCTATTTTATAGTGGATATGCTATTACTGTATTGATCAGAGTAAGTAAAACAAGACGAGATTTCTAAAAATATATTAATAACAGAAACGGATGCCACAAAACCACAAAATGCAAGAAATACATATCTGGAAAAGTAGTTGAAAATCTGAGAATTAAATCAATCAATGATTTTTATCTTTTAACACAGGGTGTACTTTACACAAAGCTATGCAAAATGCCTTGTAGTAAAGTGTAGCCTACGGAGACAGTGAAAGCCTTTTAGAGAGATCTATGATAGAAACTCATACACAGAAAAGTGGACATTACCATATGGCAACATAAAAGGAACTGAATTCAGAAGGCATTACCAGCACAAATAGATATATACTTTAGGGATGAACAGAACTGCATAATTAATTTTTAAGACACACATAACAACCACACTGGCCACTCAATTTTCAGGTTGCACCTATGGTACACTGAATTGCTTTTCTCTAGTCCATTTCCAATTTTTAGGTTGGAAGTTGTTTCCTGAACACGGATATTACCTCCAGAAAACCCACTTGTTCTCTTTATTTTTCTAGATATGTTACTGTATAACAAAAGGACTTCTAAATATAATAAAAGACGATGTTCTAAGTTCAGTATTGTGCCCAGAAATAGTTAGTTGCCATGTTAGCTAACGATGTAAATGTTGCTAGATATTCTTCTGATATAAACAATAATAATAACAAATTATCATGAATATATACTGTTATTTTAAACTTTAGAAAACCCTCTTAGTAAAGAATTTTAAATGTAAGAATCTTAATAGGCACCTAGTGGCATCTTAAATATCCTAAGGTACTCTGATATTCACCAGCTACCCTGTAAGAGTGCCCTTCTTGCATAGATCCTGTGTCATTTCTGTCAGTCCCATGCCACATCTCAGATACTGTGTGGGATCTAAAATGGCACTAGTCGTCTGTGTTCACCTGAATCCCGCTCAGTGCATTTCCAATGTGGGAAAAGGTTGTTGCTCAACGACACTGACTTAAAAATAAAAAGGAACACACTTTCAAATGTATACGGGACTTCTGTAAGATAACATATCTGACTGGGACTAATTACTAATCACCTGGGAATTTGGGAAAGTAAAACATTGTCTTCAAAATCTAGTTATGAAACCTAACTTGTTCCAGCAGCTTACTGCCACGGTGGTTTTACTCCTTAACATTCATGTCCATGCTGTCTGTAGCCTTGGATTCATGGAAAGTGGTAGATGTACTACAGACACGCAAGGACTGTGATCCTGTTGAATTCAGTGACACTATGACTCAGGGAGTCCCTGACTGGGGAAAATGTCTAGATCATGGAGACCTCTTTCGGGAAATTATGCCTGTCTTTTTAACAGTTCTTATACCCTTCCTGAGGCATATTCATTGGTCACTCTTGGTAAATAAAAAGGACTTCTGTCCCATCACAGAGTGAGCTGGACTTCTGGTCTGATCGTATATCATATATGCATCATCCTTACATACTTAATATATAAAAAAAATCAGACATATTATAAATTGCAGGACCTTATAAATTTGTTGGTACGTTTTTCCCTATCCTGTCTGAATACCCAAAACGGTTGTTTTTAGGGTTATACAGGCCATAATGCCAAAATCACTTTCAAATCCCAATTAGCAAATCCTCGACCAGTCTTCTCTAAACAGCTTCTGCCTACTTCTCCCCTTTCCCAGGCCAAGCTATTGTAAGCGTTTGCTTCATCACTCTTGAAAGTAGATGTAGGAAATGATCCAGTCTGAGAACCTTTACTTTTGGGAGCACTTTGTTTGTTGTTAGTGCAGATTAATACCCAGATCTGAACAAGCAAATAGTCTGTGCTGAATCAATTCTGACTGTTTCAACTTCAGACATGTTAATGGGAGTGAGGGTCCGGAGTCAGGTCTGGGGGAACTGCACTTTGGCCAGAGATGCTGAGGGTAAGTCCCTGTAATCAACTGTACCCTTAGAAGCTGTCACGGCTTTTGAAGAGCATGATGTGTATGTCCTCAGCATATTAACAACCAGCCTAATACTGAGGCAACTCATTTGAACTGAAGACAGAGGGATAAGCTGATTTGCTGAGAAGTTTATATGTAATTAACAGTTTCTTGCAACCTGTAACAGAGATTTCTGTTGTTGGTGCCTTTTTGTTTTAAATTATGTTTTGTTAACTGCTTTTTCCTATAAAAGGAGTTTTATAGACAAGGAGAATAGGATCATTTTGTGTAACTATTTTATACATCTTTCTATCTCATACATGGGCTAAGTCACAGAAATTTAGACATCCACCCCTACTTCAAGGAAATCAAGTTTCTTTTGATTGTTGGTATAGAATAAT
The DNA here is from genome assembly GCA_011057875.1 of Pterocles orientalis. Classification (NCBI taxonomy): domain Eukaryota; kingdom Metazoa; phylum Chordata; class Aves; order Pterocliformes; family Pteroclidae; genus Pterocles; species Pterocles orientalis. The sequence continues at coordinate 377,968 of WKFP01015039.1, forward strand.
CTGATGACAATAAAAATTTATTTGGTAATACAAAGATGGTAATGGTGCTATGACAGTGCTTTATTTTTCACTCTGCCTTCTAAGTTCATTATATTTACTGAAATTACACTTACATAGTGAGAGAGGAAGAGAAAGACATAGACAGAGAGACAAAGAGAGGATTTAATCTAAACCCAAATATAAAAGGAAGGATATTTTACAAAAACAATTTACTAAGCTTCAAAAAGTAAAGTAAAAAAAATAAATTATAACCTTAGAATATTTTTCAAAGATTTCCAACAACTGACTCCTAAGATCATATACTAGATTCATGTTTCCCAGACAGAATGCATCAGCTGTTTTGAAGCAGAGGAAGATGCTGCTTTAACATACCACCCCCACTGCTACACTTACACAGCTTGGCAGGCATACCCTGGCTAGCTAAATAAGGGATCCATGTTCAGATTTTAAGTTTTCACTTACCCATATGTAAACTGGAGTGAAGTTCCAGAAGAGTTTAATAATGACATTTTTAGCCATGGATGACAATGCTGAATTGTCTGCACTTGCCTATATTTTACAGATCATTATTTTCAAATTTGTACACCAGGTTTCTCAGCTCTTCTCCAAACTCACAACTGATGTCAGTAACATCCACCAAGAAAAGATAAATCTTTCTCTCTTTTTCTAAAAAAAACACATTCTAGTAAAAAGGGCCAAAATATGAGAAAACATAGAGGGGTCAAATAATTCATTTTGTCTCTGAAGGTTAAACTAACTGTAAAAAAGTGAACAAGATTATCAGTCATAATCGTTGTTCTACAAAGAAAAGAAGCCAAAAACATATCAAGCCTGCAAGAAACTGTTATTAAGCTTCTCAACATCTTTTGTGAAAATGTTCTGTGGCTATAGCAGGTTGAGAATATGCATTGTTAGAGACTGCAAAGTTCTCTACAGAATAATCCCTCACTACCTCCACTGAGGAACACTTTTTTTTTCTGGACAATATCAAATGTTCACTCTTTTCCAATTATTAAAGATAAATATTCGTGATAAGGCTTGGACTGGCAAAAATAATTGCAATAAAAAGACACTCAAGAGGCATTTTCATCCTTTCCAAAGGATTCTGAAATTGATATTAGCCCTGTTGCATGCACAAGCCCATTGTAATTTTTGTACTTTTATTATCTTTGCTTTCAATGTACATGTCTAGGAAGGTGATCTTTGCTTTGTTTGGGTTCGTAATTATCATTACACTTTTCTCTGCTTCCTTCATCATGACACAGTGTCCTTATGAATCCCCTTGAATTTCTTTTAATATGTAATTTTATTGTGGTACTACCAATCTTCCTATTCTTTTAGTTACTGTATTATAATTTTGTGCTAACATTTTAACATTCATAAAATCTGCCAGTCAACAAAGCAAAAGACTGAAGGCTTATCCATACATCGAAAATAGGTACGGAGATTTTTCAAAAACATCTCAGCCTATTCTTGAATACCACAATAACTGGGCTATATCCAATACAAATACTTAAAAATTAGGGGCAGCAATCATAATGCATATTTCCAGGTTGAAATTTGAGAGAGGTTTCCCATAAATATGTGCAAAAGGTCAAACAGTTCGTCTTCTGGAGATGGTAGTAGTGTAATACACAATCTCACCGGGTCATTTTTCTTTGTTGTTTAGGATGTTCAAATGCCACAAGCATAAGAGCCACCTAAGAAGGATAATTCATAAAGCCATGGATAACAATGTTGAACAGAGTGGAAGGGACCTTGATGCAGATATAGTGCTTTAAATGAAAGCGTAGAATATTCCATCACCTAAAAATCCGGTTCTGATTTTGTGGCTCTAACTGCTGGCTTTTTGACACTCAAAAAGTCTCAACATTTGTATAGCTGGTCTTCCTTCGGGTCCAGTTTTAACAATAGTCACATGGGAAAAATCACAGATGCAATGCCCTGTTTTGTTGTAGAAAGCTTTTCTTCTGGAACTCTTCTTTCCGGACCATAGACATGACAGCACACATCAGTTAGGAAAAGCTACTCAAAAAGATGTGTACCTTGTGCTCAGAGGAACAGACTGTGATGTCTGTGAGAGTGCTGCCTTCTTGAGCTCATCGAGCCCTTGCCTCACCTCCCAGGGCTTTGCCTTCTGTGCTCATGAGCTTTAGACCTGGGAGTAAATTTTTGCTCTGTCCAAGCAGAAAAGCTGTTGACTCTAGATCATTAGAGATCTCTCAGAAAACTTCTATATAGGCACAGACCCAGGCAATTCAACTCCTTGCTGGTTACACAATTTTACGAGAAGTCTGCAAAGAGAGACAGTAACAGTCTGAGGAGCTTACAGCTGCCTGTCACAGAGCAGAATTACAAAATCCACTGCACTGGCCTTTCTAAGGGGCTGATGGCCTCAGGCCACATACGTTGTACTTCTGTAGCCCAGAAAAACAGGTGACATAATCGAGTATAATCAAGGCCAGATCGTAGCTGCCAAATGAAATGGAGCCCTCCAGCCATCTGGAGATGGTAACAAGTTATTTGAGGGTGTTACTATGTGAAGCTTATGGCTATGCCTAGAAAGGGTCTTAGACCACTTTTTTCATCAGTCCTACACAAGAAACAGCTTGTTGCGGGGAGACAAAGATGGGACTCCTTAACTTCCAAAAGATGGAGGGAAAGATTTTGAGCACACATCCAGGAAGTGGAAACCCCCACTCAAAATCTGTTTTATAGCAGATGAAGCTTGTTTGAATTTGGGCCCTTTCACATCTGTGTGTGTGAGTTATACTATAAGATGCCAGGTCCAGAGAAATCACCAGTTCCTTGTCCATTTCCTTCCCCCCAAAGACAAAGGACTTTCTCAGGCATTTTTCTCTAGGGCAGGGTTGTGAGCTTTGAATACCGAGAAAAATATTTCAAGCTGGCAGTTCCTTTGAAGGAGGATTTTTAGGTCCATCAGTCATCTCACCCCTTCCAACTGACAAATGGAAGCAGCTTCTAGTTTATTTTGAAGGCTTCTGTGAATCTTATTTCTACAACCTAGTGTCCCAATGCAAAGTGTAAGGCATGAGGATGTCACTGATTTCAAAAGAAGCAGGCTTTGCAGTGCTGAGCATGGTGTTGTCTATAACATTTTTGTGAATTAAGCTTTCTTAGCCGTGAAGTACCTCCACGGTACTCCCAGCCTGGTCAGCTACGTTGGCCCATGGTAAGTAGACACCTTCCAACCATGCACCTGGCATGCCTGCCAGTAACATGCTACAGATTTAGACTCTGCACCCACTGTAAAACTAGCAATGCGTGTCTCTCTCCGAGAGAAGAGAGAGGGCAATGCTGAGCCCTTTCGAGATTCTTACCAGTGGAGTAATGAGATGGAATGCTTTCCTATACTGTCTATGTTTAATTCAGTCCTAACATGAAGGATCATCCATAGAAAGATGAATGGTCCTGGTCTTCAAGCCTGTTCTTTCCTTGCATGTCCTATTGAGACTGACAAGACGTATCATTAAATAGAAGCCTGATCCAGTTCCAATTAACTTCAGAGAAAACTGGACTGTAATCTCAGCACCAACTGGGGTGGTAGATTCTTCAATACAGAAATTTACCTGTTGAGAATTTGATGGATACCAAATTCAGATCACACAGGGCTGGTTACACATCTTGTTATTATCAAGCTGTGCTCAATTTGTAGAAAAAAGCACACCCTAATTTTAAAAAAAGCTTTACATCCTCTCACCAATGTCTCAAGCCTACTAATACATTTTCATTTTGATTTAGTAGAAGTTGAACTTAAGTTTTATGTTTCAGCATAACAGTTTTCGTGTCTGAAAAGATTTATGTTCTAAATCCTACTTGCTTCAGGTGTCTGCACTAAAAATTCAATGATAACTAAGTAATTTTTTTTTTGAAAGATGTGGAAATAGTCCTTTTTTTTAGGGTTCTGTGTTGGCACAAGGTAAAATGCCTTTACAACCTCTCACCATTATTTCTCATTAAATATTCTTTCTATATCATTGTTTCTCAATACTATTTCTATCCAGACGTACACGTAACTCATATTGACACTAATATGAATCCCATCTACAGGGCAAGGGTACAGATAATATTATCTCTGTAATTCTGCTATTTTTATGAACATTTTTCAGATTTTCTGGATAATGAAACAGCCAAGAATTCTCCCAGAGCAGAAAACAGTACAGCAAGCATTATTACTCAAGTTTCTTGTTTAACGATTTTGCTAAAGAACAATTTACATTGTTAGCAGACTGACACACAACTAACAGAATCTATACCACATAAACAGAATCTATATCACAGATACACTAGTTGATTCTTAGAACAGTTGCAAAATGTTTGCCCTCTATATTAAGGCAACTGACCAACCTTTTTTCAGGGAAGGTTCCACCTCACCTAAAACAAGAGAAAAGAAGTCAGAGAAGAGATACCATACCAAAAAAACACAAATATATTTTTTCTCACATTGGCTCATTTTAATTTTTTTAAAAATTATTTGCTTTATATGCTAAATGGCAGGCACTCCATTCTGAGATTTTGCATTTTTCATAACACATCTTTCTTACCATAGAGGATTTCCTGGGTCTGAGGTAGATAAATACAATATTCAGTAGTAATCAAGTAAATGTCCAAATCTGTGTTTGTGCTTCTGAATGTTAACTTCTGACCACAATTAACAATTTGCTTGATGTTATACAGGCTTCCATGTTTTAAGGAAAGGCTCAGTGGTTCCGTTTTGGCTCCAAATAAAAAAGATTGTAAATCTAACACCACTTCCAGTTAAATCCAAGGCAAAAAAATTCTGTGGAACTATGAGCATTTGATTGGTGCCATGTGTCGTTCCACCTCTATGTGGGACATGAAATGTAAAGGATTGAACCTGGATGGTGAGTACACTACAGCGCACAATGAGCAATGAGTTCATGTGTACTTACTTTTTATGACATAATGCAGTTCCCTACTGCCTTTTCACACTCCTGGTAGGTACTGATGAAATTCCACTTGTGCCAAAGACTGGGACTGAGGTTTCCAAACATTTCATAGTGAGCATTTAGATCTTGTATGTCATGTATTTTATGACCTTTCTTACTTGCATTAACACTTATCCACTTGAGAATTTGAAAGCTTGCAGGTGCTTTGGGAGCTATGAAATGGTAAAAATGAACACTTTTCAAATTTTAGCAAGCTCTCCATATTTCACCTTTTCTTTTTCTCAATCATATGAGAAACTGGCTTTCTGCTAGCTGTAAATCATATCTCAGAATAGGATGCCCAGTTCATAGACTCATGTGTAGCAGCCTATTAGTATTCCCATATGGTGCTAAAATAAAAAGCCATGCAAACATTTAAAAGGTAGAAATTTTATAATATCTCAAGTTTATGAATAAACAGAAGTCAGTTTTGGTACATGTTGCTTTTTAATTGTATTCTGGTGTAGCCAAATAGAATATAAAATAAACTATGATGGAATGAAGATGTCACTCCTACATTCATTGCTTGTCAAAATGACCAATATGATGTGACATGATGATCCACTACTGCTCTGCTCATATCAGGGAACTCCTTTTTTTTTTTTTTAAAACAGAACAATAGTTATTTCCAAACTTGAAATGTTAGCAATCTGCTTTCATTTGTCAGATTATTTCAGATGAAGAATGTTACTATAATGGCAGAACCATAATTTCTAGCAAACTGAATTATTTGCAACATGTCATCCGAAGTCCTCTTAGTTCAGAAAAAAAGCTATTTTTTCTTTCATTTTTTTTTTTGTTTCACTATATTGTCCAGTCATCAATGTATGAAATAAAAAACTTCTGTTTCTTGGTCTATTTTGTGTATTTACTGTGGTTCTTTAGATTCTTGCTGATTAAAAGAAAGCAGCTATTGCCGTTCTCTGAAGCAATACAGCGATGCATACTTTGGTTGTGGCTTTGAAGTCTTGCATAAATTATCACTCTTTACTTGAAGATATATTAGTGGTAATATTTAATTCTGACAGCTTTTCTGTAATGGTACATTAAACATGAGATGAAAGCTAACAAAGAGACCAATTTACTGATCGGGATAGCCAGTAGATGCTTTATTAGCAACAACATTCACCTTTCATTTTGTTTGACCTTCCTGTCTGTGAGGTTAAAAGCTGAGTAAGCCAATATAATGCATGTAAACCAGCAGTTAGAGCAGTTACAGAAGTCTTTACATTACAAATACCTTCATCACTGTCATCATCATCACTCCATACGATGTCAGACAGAAAAGAAATAAAGCCATAGAGCCAATCAGTGGATTCTTCCAGTGTCTCATGAATGATTCTCAGTGGTTCTGTGCTGAGCTTGTTAATAGATCTTCCTGAGTGCAGAGTTTAAAACAAAAGTGGTTTGAAAAAAAACAAACAACTCCTTCAGTGACTGAAGTTAATCTTCATTTTATGCAGGGCTAATTATACTACCTCCTTTAATGAAAACAAAGGTTGTGAATGTTAATTTTTATTATTTAAGGGCTTGAGGACAGCTCTCCTTCCTGTGAAGGACTGGTATAAGCTTGTATCCTACTGGACTTGCTGTTAGCAGAGTGATCTAGGACTCAGTGGATAATTTTGTCTGTGCTCCAAGTTCCAGCTCTTCTTTTGAAATTTGGTTGGGTTAAGAAAAATACTTATTTGATTCTACCTAATATTCACCCTTTCAGATAATCTCTTTCTTTCAGCCCAATTTTTTTCTTTAGCCCAGGTCCTCTGCCTCTCGGTGTCCATTTAGGATTCATTGCCATCTGTGTCCCACTCCTTATATCACATCTCCCCTTAAACCTTCTGCTTTACACAAGTCCTGGATAAGGAAATTGCTGTCCTGAAATTAGGCCCTGGCTTAACCACACAGGTCATATCATTGCCATGGAGTACATGTGAAGGATGGGAAGATGGAAGCTCTGTAGACCTGGGCCAGAATAAACCTGAGTCTGGAATGAAGGGGAATGCAAAGTTCAAATTGTGACACAGAGACAGCTACTTTCAAACACATGTTCCTGTGTATCTAGTTCTTCTCTAACAACTTTAGAAAAGTTTCTTTTACTTGTACATGTGCACATCTGCATGTTTAACTAGTTTTGATCTTATGGCTCCTGTAGGCAAGTAAGCTGGCAAACAAGGGACTTGTGCAATTTAATGTGCTCCACCTTCCTGGGACCTCTACTGGGCCCCCTGCTCCCCACTGTATCCACACCCAGGGAGAGCAACCACCAGTAGGTAATACAAGGATTTCCTTAAAGGTTTTTCCAGTTGTGATTTCATGAAATTTCTCCATGCCCTCTTTATGCTAGCATAGTATTTCAGGGGAACTTTCAACCTCTGATGGAGCATTTATTCCAACCTTTCTGTCCAGTCAACCTTTATTATCTTGAAATCTGTATCAAACACCACTTCGGAAGAGGGACAACTGTTATTCAGTCTGTGTTCCTGTCCACTGTATTTGAAATGGCAGACTGAATGATCACCCATCTGTGTGAAGGCTTCCCACAAACGTAGACAATCAAAGGTTTGAGTCATTGGCCTAGTCTTGTTCCTAGAAGTTTCAACAGAAACATACACACTGAATTTAACAGTATCAAGATGGGAACCAGATCTCTGTTTGCCACTACCTTCATGTACACAAATATTTCAGTAGGAAGATAAACACAAGACTCTTCAGAACTACTTCTGGTTGCAGTGTTCTGACTCACAAGCTACATCTTAGCGGTAATCAGAAATAGAATCACACAGAATTGCAGGTTGCAAAGACAGGCAAAGGGCAGGCTTGAAGCAACTTCTTTGATGGCAGCAGTATGAACAGTTATTTTCTGAAAGTGCTGTAACGAAATATACAAGTAACTTTATTTGAAATACAAATATATCACTAAATGGCTCCTTTTATTTATAATTAATTAGTCTGAAACAGAAAAGACCAGACTGATTTTCTTTTATTTTGCATATGCTTATTAATAATGTAGACCAAAGAAGTGTTTTGGTTAATATTTTTTTGAAGATTACGTTGTATAGATAAATGCTACTGAACAATCAGGAATATCAAATAAATTAGTCATGTGCCACAATGAAACGACATAATTGCAAAGAAATATGTGTGATCTCTTTATTTAGTGTACTATTGCGTGTTACGCTTTGCAACAGATTAAAAAATTCAGAAAGACTGAGTAGTATAACAGTGAATATTTGCTTGGCTTGTAATAAGGCATTTATTTATTTGCATTGGCCTCATGCATTGAGATGTATAGATTTTATTTTTTCAATTGACTTGCCACAGATGCCCTTCTCAACTGTTTACTGGGAGAATGAACACCTTTATTTAGGCTATTAAAAAGTAAATCTACAACGTGACCCCTGATGTCACTTACATTTTGTTCTAATCTAGAGGTGCTAAGGTATCCAACTGGACTAATAGAATGAACACGGCCAGAGGGGTCTTAGCATAACTGAGGTTTTGATTCACAAGCACGGATGGTGTAACTTTGGACAGCTGCCTTGATTTCCACCCTGGCTATCCACCTACCCTTTACCCACTGGTTGCTTAGGGCTGGTTCAGTTGCTTTTACAGACACAGGCTTTTACAGACACAGGGATTACAGCTGAAAACTAAACAGGAATTGGTGTCAATTTATTTTCATATACTAGTCTATCAACTAGCAGTTCAAGAACTGCTTCACAGGTAGAAGAGCTGTCCCTCAGGGCAGGCAAGGGAAATGCTCAAAGAAGAGCAAGATCAAGAGCAGAGGAAATTATTCCAACCACCCCAAGGCAAGCCATCTCTGCTGATGAATCAGAGCCCTCAACATCATATCCTGGTCTTTAATTCATAATATCTTCACAGCCAACTATGAAAAAGGATTAGAAATTGTAAGTGTCCAGAGGCAAATTTCTCCAGTCATGCCTACACTCACAGTCCCAAATAGCAAATCCTATTTAACATAAAAGATTTAGAAAAAAACAGTTTGATGCTGTGTAGAGGACACTTTAGTGGAATTTGCAAAATTATATTTTGTATACAAACAGGTACTGTGAGATCCACTTGCGGTATGATGCGAGTGACGCAGGCCTGGAAAGCTGTCTCCTTGTGCACAGATCTTCTGTTTGACTTTTGTTGTATTTCCTACATTTTTACAAAGTAGTGCTAACAGCAATGACATGGCCTAAAATGCTTAAGAACACCACACTAGGTAATGCTGAAGTGAAAATTACTACTGATCAAATTCATGCTTTTAGCTCTCCCCACAACTTTGACAATAGCAGGTTCTTTCCCTAATAGAACAAAATGCACAAGAAACAGGAAATAAAGCAATTCAGCGGGTAACAAGTTGAGATAGATGCTATTTGCCTCACACACATGCAAAGAAAGATAACCATTTCCAGGGGATTTGCATACTCATACTTCAAGAGTGAAGCTGAGAGAATGCAATTTTCATAACAAAGTTTGAGCTTGATGTTTTCATGTAATCTAGATTTTTTTTAATTTACACATGTCCAGAAAGGGTACAGTATAATGACATTTTTTTAGAATAGTCTTGGATTCAACACATTCAGACTGGGTTAGCTGTCCCCTGTCTGACTTTTTATTTCTTGGCAGACTTTAGAACACAAATTATTTTAAAACTAAGCTCACAATATACTTCTCTTGTTAGCATATATTTATATAGTATGTAACATATAGTTTGTGACTAATCTATAACTATAAACTGTAATCTATGTATGACAGATCATATATCATGTATCATATCTATCTCATATCATCTCATATATCACCTATTGTGCTGGGAGTAGCAGAGGCACAATCTTGAATTTAAACTGTAAAGAGCCTTTATGAATACAGAGTATTTCTCAGATAGATCAATACAGGCTGTAAAGTTCTCTTTTGCTGAACTTCTAAACAGGGACTGAGCCAATTGTTCCTCTTAGACAATATAGTAGAAAAATACTAAATGTCTGAAGGAGGAAGGAGGAAGGAAGGGAAAGGAAGAGAATGGTTACTCAGCAGGTTAAGCTCAGGGATGAAACATGCAATTAATGTTGAAGACTTTTTGTTGACAGCATGTTATTTCATTTAATCACAGTTTAAATTCAGATTATCCTATCTAGCCAAATGTACCTGAAAGCCAGATGTTGAATCCCTAGTGGTTTCTAGGATCCCTCAAAAGCCAATGCAGAAAGACATATTGTGACCTTCAGAAGGAAGTACCTCACTTTCCTCTGATAGATTTTTTAGAGTTACATGAATTATTTTCCAAAGATGTCCATCCCTTTCCATTGACTAGGAAGGAAAGCATGCCTGAAAAATTAGCATGGACGTGACACCTTATTTTTGTATGACTGGGGTATGTGACATGGATCCTACTAGTGGTGCTGATTCATATTTAAATCTTTATTGTGATTGTACACTTTGGCTAAGCACTTAGATTTGTAACTTTACATTCATAATTAATTCTGGGTCAATATGACTATTCACCTCAACAAATTACTTGCATCCCAAAACAGCACTAGTACTACCAACAATGCCTTGCTATAACATTTGGTTTTGTCATGGCTTTCCATTACTTGGAACAGTGTAAGAAATGTTTTTCTGTTCAGTAAGAGTTCAGCTCCACTTCTGCTGGCACTTTCACTGCTATGAGAACAATTAACAGTTTTATCTTTTTTTTGTCAGTGGGAACTTCAAAAATTCCAGAACTTCCTGGAAATAGTTCTTCGAGGAATAATTTCAGAAGTGTAGGCATTAAATACTTATGAAAAAATCCCTTTTTATTTTGAAACTGTCTTTCATGATTATTACATCAAAAATAAACTGCTACAATTCTTTGTAGCTCTCCAGCATTATTGGTACAGAAACAGTAGTTTGATTCGCAATGTGAGAACAAGAATTGTGATCAATTAATTTCTTCAGTTTTGAACTCCTTGGTTCACAATTTTAACTCAAATCAATTTGAAAAAATAGTTCATACCTTTAACGGTAATTAATAACTCACACTTAACACAGCTCTTTGAAATCAACCAATGACAGACTCCTGAAGCCCATCAATCAGCATTAGGTACGTTCTTCGGAAGAGATAATTTTCACAAAGTGACAAAGTCACTTCAACTTCAGTAAAATTGTGGTATTTTGCGAACAGAAGGAACATTTTTCTCACTAGGATTGATAATGGGCCCTTTAACAGTGGCTTTTGGAAACAGGAATTGATTTCCATACCATAATCACATGGTAGGGTTTGTTATAGTGCCTCAAGCAAATTTGGTTATGTTTCATGGTCTGTTTCTTTTATTCCTGTGAAGTGCACAACAAAAAGTGATTAATTGATTTTTCTGTGCAAATCACTTCTGTCATTATTCCAGTCTTAATAGTTCTACCAGGACTGTAGTCTCCTATCAACCTTTTTTTGCTTATCACATAGTTAAATATATACTCAGAGTTCAACCTGTTTTGAAGGTTGGGTTTTTTTTAATGAACTGCAGTGAATTACTTAATAATTGCTGGATTTTAATCAATTATGTATTTTGACTTCAGTGAATTGAATGCAATTAAATTACAAATGATTATAATTATCTAGTGTAAAGATTGATCTATGAGATATAATCTAATTAATTGATACTGACAAGGTACAGCTGATGAAGACAGAATTCCTGTCATGTTTGATAAAATACAAAAGCCTAACACTATTTTGTGATAATAAAACATATCCCAGTTTTAATAAAATATTCTCTTATAAATATAGAGAGACTTGTATTTTAATTTGAATAATTATATATATTTTAAGGTCTGTTATTAGTAATAGCAGTTGATTCTACCCTGTAGTCTTCTGAAGAGCAGCACCTAACGTATAAAACTCAATATACACACAAAGTCTTCCATTATTAATATTGTAGTTTATCAGCATAGATGTCCTTAGATCTTATCTTCCTGTTTCACAGAATAACATTTTTGTCATACTCACAGCACTAAGCTTCAGGACAAACTGTGGTGGCTATCATTGAATTATAAGTATAAAAGCAATGACAAACAAAACTCAGACTGAACGTTACCCAGCAATTTTCATTTTATAGGTACTTAAATTGTAAATATGAAGACTACAGTCTGTAGTATAAATCTGTTCTGCCTCTTTCTAATATCAAGTCAAGAGAGAAAACCTCACTTGAAAGTGGACAAAGGCGTTTAACCCAAAACAAGAACAATGTAGCGATAACTAGAATCTGCTTGCCAAAATTTAGAAAGAAATTCACAAAGATTCACAAGGTATCGAGTAATTTCAGGTACTTTCAGTAGGGTGACACGTGTGGACAGGACTGTAGGTTTGGGATGGGCTTTAAATGTAGTTTATATGACTTGATTTGGTGTCAGCTGAAAGGCTTCTGATTTGATGGATCAGACCCTAGTTAGGTGGTGTTTTCTGAAACAGCCAGGCAGTTTATCTAAGATGACTTAAAACTTTACTTTTCTAATTCTGAGGATTCAGTTCTCTGTCTAAGAACACAGATCTTTACTTCAGATAATAAGCGCAATGATGTTAAATAATTGTACAATGGCGTATTTAAAGGGCATTTGCAAGGGTAAAATGAGCTGACAGATCTATTTCGAGCATGATGCGAAAATTGGGAGGAGGCTATAGCAATGAACTTCGCAGCCTCAGTGAGCCAGATTCGGAGGTTAGCAGAGAAGCAGTGCTGCTGTGTGCTGGCACTCTGCTCGTGCCCATGCTTTGTTATCTCCGGCCAGCAGACCACACGCGCACACGCTGTTTCAGAACACTGCAGGCAGAATGTCTTTACCAGGCGGTAAACAGGGATCATCACAATGTTGTGAATAGGTGGCTATAGCGGATGGCAACAGGATGAACCCCAGAAAGGCCAATAAAAAAAAAGGAAGAAACACCGTTAGCAATGATGAACATCCTCAGCTGCCGCTTGACTAAAGGAAGCAGTTACAAAGTGAAGTGAGGAGTTATTTCATTTCTGTGGGGCTGCTATTATGAAGCAGAAATTGGAGTACATTAAAAAGAAAAACAGTATGCTGTAGGTGTGAGATAACACAGTACAAATCAGAGTAATGTGAAAACATGGTTAAATAAGGTACAGGTATTTTCACAAGTTACAAACATTATATTGCTGAAAAGAATATATTACATATAGTTGATTCCAGCTGAATTATTTTGATTTCTTCAACAACAAATAACCAAAGAATTACATTATCACAATTGTTACTGAACAAATTACTGGTTTTGTTTGTTTGTTTAAAATTAGATATTTCACAGATACCATTGTGGGCTGGAAATCTGGTTCGGTTTTTTTTTATCCCACGAAGTGCATTTAAGTTTTCAAAATCTATTTCTCTTCTGAGATCTTTCGCTATTCCTTGAGTCAGTTTTGGAAATTTCATGTTTTCAATTTCATGACTTCATGATGTTTGATCTATCACAATTTATCATCTTGTACATGCTACACCAATTGCAGTGAATACAGTACTTGCAGCACTGCAGTACTTTATAGACTGTCATTCTTTCCAGCATAAAGTCATTTTCTAGGGGGTTTATAACTCAGCTGTGAGATTTGCTGCAGAGTGAAACATGGGAACCAAGATGTCATCCAGGCAGCCCTTCTTTAAAGTGGAATTGTATTTAAATCCTCTTAATTTTATTTATAATTATGAAAGACAGAGAAAAAAAATTGTTTTGTAGATTTACTGTAGATGCAGAAAAAAATTGTATTTCAAAAGACTATAGCACTTTTTTTGATAAGTTCCAAGGTGAGCACAGCGAGGGCCAACATAGTTTTTTTTGTTTTGTTTTTTTTTTTAATATCCTATTCCTTTGTTCTATGGGAGATCTGTCTAAGGTTTTACATATATGGAGAAGCTTTTACCAATTATTTGGTGAGCTATGAAACGTCTCTTGCACCAAAAGACAAAATTATTTGTTCTGTTAAGTTTTTTGGTGCTTCAGAGTAAGACAGAAGTTCATTCTTTTTCCTGAATAAGTGCAAAAGGTGTTATCTATTTTAATACTGCTGGATATGTAGTAAAAAAATACAAGAGTAAATTTAAGTACACTCTTCTTTTTGCAGTCCTTAAAAGTTTCCAGTGAACATGAGCCCAATAGAATGACTGCAGTGTGGTGACATTCCAGGAGAAAAATGGATGTATATAGGCCTAATAATGATTATCTGACAAAAAAAAAACAACACAAAAGCAAAACCAAAAACCCAAAACCAAACAACAGAAAAAAATACCCTAGCACGATATCTATTTTGCTGACTTCCACTTCTCTTAACAATGAAACAAACATTCTGCACCTAAGGGGTTTTGCACTTTACAGTTTGATCATGCAGGAGACTGGGAAGAAGAGTGTCCTTGTGCCAATTATACAGTACAAGTTGTTTGGAGCCTGCTCTTTTCCCTTGTGTGTCTTTTTTCTCCAAAAAGCAGAAGTTCATGTGAATATATGGTTCCTAATTTTTTTTGTTTGCTTTCCTCTACTGGAGAATATTGATAGGTATGTCATTCTGACTACCCAGGGCCAGACAAAAGCTTTCAGTCTCTATAAGACATTGATATAAGTGACCACAAGCTATGGCAGGGAAAAGGTGACTTCACTCTTTGTTAGTCAGAAGTTTATGCAGGAGGCCCCACAACAATTCGGCCAGATGTTTTGCCATTAACTTAAAAAGGAGAAAAAAACAACCCACCAAACATTAAAGACAACATCTGACTGGGAGCCCTGCTGCTTCTTGTGGGGCTGGGAGTTCCTTATCTCCATGCCCTGTTTGCTCCCCGTTCCTGTCATTGACAAGCATCACCTCTACAGAGGTCTGCCTTTGCTGCAGGTCTCTAAAAAGCATCTTTATGGTTGAGCAAAATGAATTATCCACAACAAAGAGCCTGCTCTTTTTTCGTTTATGAAAGCAGTCACGATAAAATGGCAAGCTCACCACATTATGTGTGTGTTCTATATTTTCACTCAGATTATTTTGTGGATAGTTTTAGGTTTCATAGATCTGGTGAGGTTTCATTAGGTTTTGTTTAGTCTGGCCCTTAGGTGACTGGCTGAATCACTACCAATTTGCTCTGAATATTGAACGCTCTCGAGCTGAAATTAGGGTAGTGCTAGTTAGCTGTAATTGGTCACAGAGATGGCAGGGAATTCTGAACACTTTATTAGCCCATTAGCAAATGTGGATTCCTGTGTAATCAATCTTTAGGACTAAAATAATCTTAAAATATTTAGTTACATTTACCAATTAAAATATATAATCCAGTTATGTGTACAAGAAATGTGTGAAATACATTCACGAATTGTGAAGCCAATTAACAAGATTTATTTTCTAGCACAAAAGATGGTCATTGAAACAAACTGTTACGAAGCACACATAAAACCAAAATGAATCTTTTTTCTGTATTCCTGAAAATTCTGAGAACTTGTAAGAGAACTTCCAAAGTGGTATGTTACTTATTGCATATTCATACACGCTACGTACTGCATGAGATCCATAGTTTCTTAATTCAGGCTTTTGTAATGCATGTCACCTTCATACCACATTAGAAATATTTCAGTCATGTTTACAGTTGTACAATATACCATGACAGGAATCAGTAGAGGGACTGTTGCCAACACTGGATCTGGACAGCCATGGCCATCTGGCCAAATCTTGAACACTAACAAGAATGGGGAATCTGCAGCCCCTCTCAGGAACCTGTTTCAGTGCTGCGCTGCCCTCCTGGTAAAGACTTTTTCCACTCCAGTGTTCAACATGACCCTTTCAGGCAGCAATTTCTGGCCATACCCAACCTGCTATATCACCTGGTACGACACGGACATCATCTTGGTATTTGTCGTCTGTCATCTCTGTAGCTGCCCTGAAAAAAACTGGAGGCTGCTCTTAGGTCACCTCTCAGTTTCCGCTTGTCTAGACTAACTGAATTAAATTCTCTCAGCTTGCCTCATTCATATGCTATGCATACTTTCTAAACTTGAACTTCATGGAACTTCAGGTAAAGAAATAAGAAAGAAATTGAATGCACTGACTTACGAAAGGCAAGTGTTATTTAAGGAAAAAATGCGCTGAATATTCCATGTTTTATAGATTAAAAATATACAGTTGCATATAATTTTTGGCATCTTTCATTTATATTTAAAAACTAGGAAATAAATTGTAATCATACTTGCAAAACTAAACTTAACAGTCCTGAAAATAACTATTAACTTTTTAAATGTAGTTCTGTCTGTTAAAAAAGCAGTGTCAAACCCAAGAGAAAGTATCACTGGGTTTTAGGTTTAAGGAGTCACATAAAAATATGATCCAAATTCTACTTTCTATACGAAAAGACAGCATTACCTCCACCGGAGACAAAAGGCCAGACTGTCAGAGGGTGAAAATCATTCCAGTCTCAGTAATGTGTGTCAGGTGGTCCTATGTGAAATCTTCAGCTATTTCCATGGAATTTTTATAAATCAGTGGGCTTCACCTGGGAAAATCAGACTGAGTAGGAACTCAAGAGTTGAAACCCAGGGGCTGTGATAAGAGCTTTGTAGCCATTGTTATATTTATGTAAATACAGAAAACAGTCTAATAAATCCTGGTCCAAAGGAGCACAGCAGTTCCTTCTCTTAATATTTCACCATTGAGATCTGATTTAAATGCTGGCTTAATTAATCACTTAGGAACAGAAATATCTTTGGGAAGAAAAATAAATTAACTGATGAACTCAAAATACTAAAGTATCATCTCTCAGAGATCTCCACAAAATAAGAACTTTAATTTTTAAATTTTTTTTTTTTTTTATTTTTTTTTTTGCTACAGCCTGGTCTCAAAATGTCAGTTTCCATTAACACCTTTGGGATTTAAGCCCATTTAACCAATACAACGTGAACATTAGATTTCCATCTGCTTAGGAAGTTTCCTTCAGTCTCCGTTATGAATGCAGATTCTCATCACTTAGCATTACCTTGACTTGCATATCGAGCATGCATGAGCTGACAGACAGTTCAGGAATCGCTTAGTTTAGGAGTTTTGCTTGAGTTATGCCCTGATTCCTGACTGCTTACTGAAATCATATTAAGAACTTGATTGATTGATTGATTGATTGATTGACTGACAGTTCATATGGAAAATTAAGAGCAGAATATAGTGGTTTCTCTCTCTTGATTTACATCTATGTTGTAGCATTAAGTGTGTTGTGTGCAAACTAAAATCTGGTACTTGTTTTGGAGGATCACTCAAAAGGAACTTTGTTTTGCTGTAACTCAGGTGAATTCCTTCAGAAAACAAAGGCAAAAGAGAAACAAAAAACAGAGGTTTGTGATACGTCTTCTCCCCATTTCAAGCTTCTATGTCATCCATTAATCCCAGATTGGTCGGTTTCTTTCAAGCTCTATCTATGTCTCAAAATATTTTTAAGTAAATCTTGAGGTCAGTAATGATACACAGCAGGACAAAATTCTGTGGATTCATCTATAAAGTAATAAATCTAGGAAAATAACTTTGAAACATTAACTCAATTTGTTTTGAATTAAACGTCTGGAGTCTGAATTTCAATTCCTATTTAATTATTGTGACAGATGTGATAACTTTAGAGCTACAATTCTTATTTAAGAAAGAAAAGGACCCTAATAATTTGTTTTCTGTCTCACTTACATGCTTCCCAGTCATCACAGCCTAGTTACCTCTCAGCAGTTTTGCTGCTGAAGTGGCTTGCTGAACACTATGCACCCTTCACAAACATAAGTAGTTAATTTATTTTTCAATATATATCATTGCTAGATCCAAGGCATAAAAATCAAATAGCAATGAGATAATTTCTATTCCCCGTTCCTTTCTTCCCGTTTCTCAATCACGGTCACAGCCCTTGTACCACACATTTCATTCTCATTTTTCTCCTCAGTAATCTGCATGTGCCCCAAAAACTTGATCCTGTTCAGTCAGTTTTCCAAGTTTGAAACTACTCTAAAATTATTGCTTTTTTGAAGACAAGGGTGTGACTTAGCTAACGTTAAGAACCTAGTCCCCTGTGCTTGTGGTTTTTTAAGATGAATTTAGGGTTAACATGTTTAAAAATGATCTTTTGCATATTTTTTGTCATTTAATGGTACAAACTGAATTGTGTAAACTGTGTCAGAATACTCAAGGCAACTATGAAAGATTTTAAAATATATTTCAGAAAATTTGAATTAATAATTAGTTTTATTTTTCTTGAATTAATTTTAAATAAAAATTGCAAAACAGAAATATGACCACACATGCTCACATATACATATTATATTACTCTCAACACACATATTTTCCAGGATGAGGATGGGCTGCAAAATGGAGACAGTTAAATTATAAAGAGGTATTAAGTGTCAACTAATATGTTCTGACATTTCTCACAGTATCTCCTCTCTTAGTAAACTCAGCAGAGACACTGTGCTGGCTCCAGGAAGGCGTGAGACATGCATATTTACATAATCCACATTCCTTAACAAATTTTGTAATTTTAATATATAAGATATCAAACAGAATATGCTGAATTTTACCTGCAATGGCTTTGTAATCCACCAAGTCAAACATTACAATAGCTACTGCTGACCAGGTAACAATCAGAGCAACCACAAGAAGCCATGCTGCTGGTGAGCTGAACGTTGTCACAAGGTCTTCCGTAACTGATTTTTTGCCCACTTTCATGGATGATGAGGGAATGGAGCCGTTCTTACCATCCATTATTGTCGTGGTTGTAGACATACGTCCTAGGCAAATAGTCAAAGCAGAGGAAATAGAATGTAACCCTTGGAACCTAAAAATTGCAAATATGACAGTTGTTTTGGAATCGCTCCGTAATATAAATACGTAAATATTGCATTATGAAAGTCATGCTCTTGTGCTTTCCAGAAGGAGTTTTCCTGAACTTCAGGTAATCTGGGAGCAAACATGGTGAAATAGCTATAACTGGCCTTTTTTATTACAGTATGACATTTTTCACTCTGCCACAAATAGCTACAGAACTAGGAGACAGATTAATGAAAGCATAAAATATTATTACTTTCCAAAGGACTGTCTTGTTATGGGCTGTAGGCCAGATTTCCAGGTATTATGATTAAGCGTACTTCCAATGACTGTAATGGAGCCAATGCATCTATGCCACTCGAGGTTTGGCTGGACTTCTGCTGTCAAGGACATGTATCAATGGCAATAGGAATGCATATACTCAATTTCATCTAACAGAAACACAAATGATTGTCCAGTCTCTTTCAAGTAGTGAGGAGGCTTGTAGCTGATTTTAAATACCTTTGTTTGTGGCATTTTCTACTTAATGAAATAATCTCCTAAAAAATAAGAGTCACAGTGCCAAAGCAGACTTAACTCCAGAAAGTATAGGTTTGGTACTAGAAAGGTTGTAGGAAGGTGAGCACATAACTTAGCTAAGTAAACAGTTGTCATGCATTAACTGTTTAATGGACAGTTAACAGTAGTGACTTAATCTGCTTCCTGGAGTATTAAGAAATGTTTATTCTGGACACAAACCAAAAATACAGTAACTGAAACCTGACCATTTTTGAAAATTTTCAAATTACTCTTCTTCACAAAATAAAGTGATAACCTGAACAGTCTTGGTTGGTATTTGTTTTCTAACATATACCATAACAGTGGTAAAAATATTTATAACTCCACAGTCAAAAACAGTAGAAGAGCATGGTATCTCCACTTAGCTTAGTTTGCAGTATCTGCTTGTAAGCTACTGTTAAAATATTCAAAGACGTGTTACATATGTTCTTGGTCTGGTTGATGACACAAACTCTTATAAATTGATGCCAGTGATTTCAGGGGCTCTTGCCCACACAGAGATCTGAACTTTCAAGGAATCAAGTGGTGCCTGGTTTGCTCATTTTCATCACCTTTGCTTCTTATCCTGAGATTACCTATATTCTGCCACAGCTGATACAACCTATAAAGCTGACAATTTTCTAGGATGACAGAGGTAAGGAAAGTGTCAGAGCTGCTCTATACAAAGATAAACAGATTTAGTTTCCTTTTTCACATAGAAAATGGCAAATATGCCATTCAAAACTATCAGTAGAGCTAAGGTGAAAGGCTGTTGCAGACTTTCAGTTATTTGCCATCACAACATGCGTGTAGCCTCTAACTGAGAATCGCTATATTTATATTTTTAAAGAAATAAATTAAAAAGTGTTAGATCTTTAATATTACCTATAGCTACATTATTATCCTTAAAAAAAAAAAAATGGCATAACGAGTCTTCCAATCCTCATACTAATGGATATTGGTTTTGTTTCTTTTTCTGTAGAAAGTAAGAATCTCTAAAGTGATACAGAAGTGACTTTTATGTATCTCTACATATAGAATGATTTTGGCATCAGAGGTTCCTTAACATTTAATCTGTTTTATCTGTAGAGTGTTCAAATCCATTCCCTGAACTATTCTACATTTTGGTTATTACGTAGTGCATTGCATTTGTGTGTACTTCCCTTAGCTCTACCTTTTAAGCTTGCTTCTGCACTAGAATCCTGACACTGATCAGTGCCTTGCTTCAAGCCCTGGAAAGCTGCTCTGTTAAACTGCAGGGTTGTATAAGCAGAACGAGATTGACATATTACATGTTTTTTGTTACTTATTTGAAATTCAGTCTTACTTATAGAATGTTTATTCTGCTTATGAATAATGTCTATCTGCTAGGATAGAATTTATATTAAAAAGTATTTTAAAAACCACCACTGCTTCCATTTCTCTAAACATAAGTTTTGAATCAAACATTTCACAGCAGAAAGAAAAATCTGTCAAGTGACAGCTAGCAATAAAGTTCAGCTTCCTAAAGTCAAATTCAAAATCAATAGCATTTTGTTATCCTATTGCATATAAAACGCAAGTAATTTGTGTATGCAACAGGTCAGAAATGACACATTATGCATTTTTTCCCTTGGGCATGTCAGTCAGAGTTTACGATGTGTAAGAGAGAATATTAAGGCAGTCACATCTTAACAAATCTGATTAGTATCACAGCATATCTCCAAGGACATACTAATGACAGATATTTGCACAGTTACAATACAAGCAATTAAAACTTCATAGGTGTATATAGATATAGACATATACATATGAATACCATTCAAAGAATCATTCCTCTAAGTCTGTTGCTATATAGAAATAGTTTCTTCCTATTTAGTATACCTCACTTTTCAAATTCAGATTGCTATGTGCCTTCTTTGGTGAAGAAAATACTTTCCCAAAATTTGTCGGTCTGAGCAATGCTACAGAGACAAAGCTGAAGTATGCTAGAAGGTTCTCCATTGCATGATTTTGGCTGCTGATGTAGCCGAGTCAGATTTCCCCTTAAAAATCCAGGATGTTATACAATAAAATCACCACAGTAACATTCACTGAAGTGGGAGTGAACAGCTATTGATGCAAATTTTCCTGGAAGTCAGGCTAAGAAAAATGTTGTTAAACTCCTTGAGGTTCCCAGGGCGGGTGCTTGCAGCACGATTCAGGTGCATAAGAAAGGTCTCTGGTGTTGTTATAGGTGCCTTACAGTATCAGACACAACTTCACAGGACTGGCAGGCATCATCTACAGGACAGTAGCTTCTGAACTGTCTGAAGGAACCCAGACAGGATGCCCTAAACCACTGCAAACACTGCAAAATTACATTTTTATGCCCCTATCTACTAACATAAATGAAATTGGCTGGAGGAATCTATTTGAGGACTCCTGAGGAAGACATTGTTTCTGCTACATAATCTTATCTGGGGTGAATTGAATATTGGTACCATCATTATTTCATGACTTCCAAAAGAAGAGGCAATAACACCAAGATGATTGCCCTCCCTGCTACAGCCACTCTGTTATTGCAGTACCCACGATGGTACCCTGATGTTTTTTCTCTGGCTGATCACTGCTTTGCAGGTTTTGTGTGCATTTTTGTCCATCTCCTGCCAGTGCTAACCTTCTCCCCAAACCTGCAATGATACTATTTACACAGTTAGACTACTGGAGAAAGAAGGGACCTTCACATGGGCAATGTTTCTATCAATTCAGCCAGCAGCAATTCTCCTCTTTTTCAGAAAAGTGGCAAAGTTAAGCAGAGCTCCTGCCCAAAGATGTCAGTGGGGCTTCAGGAGCCCAGTGAAGGAGTGGTAAAGATGGGCATTTTTGTTGCTTTGAAACCACCTGATGGAACTATTGAGTCTTATTTTTACAACTGACAGGGGTCATTCAGCAACAGGTTAAAATGAAATTCCTGAACTTCTCCAGACATCCTTGCTGCCCATATAATGCACATCTTCTGTCCTAAGACAAATTTCACTGTATTACAGCCAACTAGAATTCAAGTCAGTTTACTTTAGTATACTCAGACAAACACTGCAGTGGATCAGGAGATTCATGAACTGATCATTTGTCCCTGCTTTCGGGGAGGCAACATCTGTCATAGGAACGGAGGGTGCAGCTGCAGGCCGTTACAATTTCAGCCATCCAATTTTAATCCACCACCACATGTCTGCTAGAGTCTCCTGGCACTTTGGGTTGTGATTGCTATTGATTTTCAATGAGGATGGGAACTCTAAAAAGTTGTATATACATTTCTATAAAAAGATTACTCCAGGGATATATATCTCTGGCTCCACATCACAATTTCTCATGCACACCGAACTACCCCATCGGGTCACAAATGTCACCTTTACGACAACAGATTGATTTGCTAAATCCCAAACAGCTAAAACTCTGAGATTGTTACTGTTCCTCTGGTTTCAGAGTTGTCACTTAGGATACAATCTGAAGACCCATAAGGTCTCGTAAATATAAATAAACCTTGACAATTGGTGACACCTTGGAGGAGAACATTGTGTGACTTTCAGAGTCCAGGGTGAGCTTGTAGTCCTGGAAGCTTAGATGAAATGCAGTTTGTATTTGTCAGATGAGCTCTCCCTAAAGCATAATAAGCATAGGAATCCATGGTTAAGGATGGACACATTAGTTCAGCAGCTATACCTTCCACTGCTCTAGAAGAAAACCAAAGCAACACAAAAAACCCAAACCAAACAAAAAATTACTACTACTCCATATTTTACTCATTCAAATGTAAAATAGTAGTTCTCCACATTTATGCTAGTTCATAGGTATTTTATGTATAACAATCCTTGTTCTGCCAATAGCACAAAAAAAATCAAGTGAAATATTTAATGTGCAATGCCTTTTTAAGCCTGAGCATATTAAAAGCAGAGGGCTAGTAATGCTACTAGAAAAAAAGAAGTTGTTCCTTTTTAAATAATAATATTGTTGCTAGGGCAATTCAGTTGAGATGTGAGAAGCCTCAGTGCAGTTTGCTCTAAATGAGAGAGCTGGTAGATTTTGACTTGGTTGAGGGTGTCCCTGCCAATGGCAGTAGATCTTGCATATCTTTTATTCCCCGGATGAACACTCCAATAAATAGGCTACAGAGTATTCTGGATTCTGGTCATTAGTGGCTCATGTTTGACCTATTCCTCTTCACTTGGAATATTTAAATACTAATTAAGGGAGCAAAAAAGAGAAAGAATGACTGTATAAATGAACACTGTACATTAAGTACTGGCTCAAGTCTTGGGCTTTAACCTGGTGACCTTATCAGTCCACCTTTATTGCGATAAGGCAGGCAGGAGTCTCAGCCGACTGTAAGGAGGGTACTGCAGGGAGAAGAGAACAGGGGATTAGAACCTCTGTGGGCAACAGAGATAAGATAACGTGCTTCATTTTTTCAGGCCCAGCACATCACAATTAGTGAGTCCACAGACCTCTGCAGCTCTCACAATAATCGTTCTTTCCTATGTGGGGAAAATGCTTTCTACCACAAGAAAAGAATATACCTGAGCCTGTTGTTCAGGTGATACTTATGCCTGACTTTGGCATCCTCTTTTAATCTCTCTGCTGTGTTTTCTGCATCCTTGGCTTATAAAATTTGAAAGGAAAAGACAGAGTTTCTGCTGTGGCTAATAAGTAGTAGTTTGCAATAAAACGTCAGTAAAATGATTCTTTCCTGAAGTGGTCTAATGACTTCTGTTCATAAAGCTTTTGCCTCGTCATAAACACATAGCCAATTTTCTAATACTTCCATAGGCACAGGGAGTTGAAAACTCTTCACTGGACATGTGGTTTTTACCTCCTCTACACATTTATGTGGAAACAAAATGCTGAGCAGAGAGAAGAGAGTCCCTCAGGACGCACTGTATGCACCTGAACAAAGAGCCTCCACCATCTTATCCAGCCAGCACCAGAGGCCAAGAGATGGAGATACTGGACAATGAGTAACAGAGTACAGAAAAACTCAGAGGAGGAAGAGCAAGAGGAGTCCAGCTGGGCAAAACTTTTCTGTCTCCTCTAAATGCTGCCAAAGCATGTGATTACAGTGGATTTAAGATCACTATTACCAGGATGTGTAGTCCTGGTAACCCTCAACAGGTTAGGAACCTAGTTGGATCCACTAATATGGATCAGATTTCTTATTGAACACACATGCTAATAGAAGAGCAAGGCTCCTCCTAACACTGGTAGAGAAGCAGATGGAAACAGGCAAAGACAACTTAAATAGGCATATTCAACTTATCCATGAGCTCCTCTCTCTCGCCATTATCTGCAACAGACTCTGTGAGCGGGGCAGTGACCTACAGTTCAGCCCAGAAATGGGTGGTGGGCACCTAGCATAGTTCTTCTGAGTATGATGGAGCTTCTGCAAGCTGTTGAGCAGAAATGTGGCAATTTTAAGAAAAGCCAGTTTATTTAGAGCTGCAGCATAAATCTTCTCTTGAGATGGCTGACGTTCAGCTATTTCTTTTCTTTTATATCGTGTTACATCCCTGTACGTATGAATGAATGCAACCGGAATAACTAAAAGGGAATAATATATAAAAGGAGTTTCACAACTGATACCAGAATTTACAGACTTCTAAATTCATCGCACAGAATACTGAAGTGTTGCTCTACAGTTTATGTAATTAAAGAGCAAAGAGAAAAATCTCTCAACACATATTGTGTATATATTGGCAAACTTACGAAACTTTAAAGGTCTTTCTGCAGACTGAAGGCTTAGAAAGATGTGACTGGGACTCTCTGTGAAGGAACATATTCAGATTTGTTGGTGACTGATAGATATAAAAATGTAATATTCTTTATAAAATGTGGAAAATAGGGTTGGAGATTATGCAGCAACCAATTTTACATGACAAAAGGAATAGAATAAAGATTATGGAATATGGAGAGGATGGTGCATGAAAATTAACTGAACAATTGAATTCAGAAAAGGCACTTTTAATTACATATGGTGCTGTGTACTTTTTAAATTTCCTTTTCTGTTATTATATCTGTATTGGTTTTCTTTTTGATCAATAGAGAGCATCTGATAATTTAAAGAAGTAAATTGTGTTAATCTTTTCCATTCATTCTTTGAGAAATTATGTACACCAATCTTTTGATCTCATCGATTTCAATAAGAAGTTTGTAGAATAAAAGATAGATCCTGTCAAGCCATTTCATTATCTAGTTCAAAGAAAATGTGTACTTCATACAGTATCAGTAAATAATACTAATAGCAGTGATACTGCTAACAAATACTATGAGGTGAAAACAAGAAGTTATTAATGCTGCATTCTAAGATGTGGTATATATTTTGAGATTATAATAGTGACTCTTTCTTAGGATACAGTACACTACCATGTACTCTGTGGAAAAAAAAAAACGAAACAAAGAATCTCTGATGAAAATAGTTTAACTAATACTAATCAGAAAACCTCCATAACTCCATGAACAGAAAATTACTATCCAATGATGTACAGCCAGATTATGACAGGGACTGGTCAACTGCCTGAAAAGAAAAGGACTTTTGAATACAAAGACATAACCTCTGATTCAGGAATTTGCCTTATTTCACATCCCTTGCTGAGCAAGTATTCCAGCAGGGCAGGGGTTAAGCATTAAATCACTGAATTTATATTTTTTCCTCAGCCAGTGGCTGCTGATAAAGGCAAGATAATGTACCAGCTGGACCAATCCTCTGACATATTGCCTGTTCTCATGTCCTTGCTGAGCTTATTTTCATCAAATAATACCAAATGAGTATCAAAGAAAAATCCATTTTTAAGCAGAATTTATTTCTGTTATTGCATCTCCATTGCTCTTTATTTGCAATGCTACTTGTACGGAAACAGGATCTTTTCAGTTTAAGAATCTGCTGCTTATACCGTACTCGTAGTCCTAATTGTTCCATCGCAATATTACAACCATTTCCGTGTCAATCTGTTGTGAAAATTATGATTCTGTATGGAGCAGCAAGAGAAAATGAACATTTAAGAAACGAATCTACTGTTTTTATGCAAATACCCTGTATAATAAAACAGAGAAATATAAAATGTACAGGAGGATTTTTTTTCCACATGGAAATATTTTTCAAAACCTGTTGTGAAATGCTAGTGACTCTAAACAAAAGAAGTATGGAAAACTCAGAAACTAAGCTCCAATGTTTTAAAATAAGTTTCCTACTGTATTTTGCGTTTTCTAATATAATGCATTCTATACCTGCTATAAATCACTTTTTGAAATAATTAATCAGCTGAAGCACAACAGTTTTTCGTCGTAATCCAAGAATACCAAATCAAAATACTTCCAAACCCCACGTTTTCCATGCAGCTAAGATTATTTGAATGCATGTATTTGATTTCTTTTTTTCCTGAGCAGAGCTACAAAGATTACTTTAAAGACACTCGTGTGTATACAAAAGATTGGTTATATTTCATGTAGCAAGTTGGCATACATTGTTAACTGCTTGCCATGCAGATTCAAATGATAAATTTGGAACATTGTTGTACATAAATAGCCAGAATCCCCTGAGGGCAAGCTGGCCTTCACCCCCTCACTAGCTCTCCTAATAAAGAGGAGAAATCTGGTCGATACTTCAAATTAATCGGAGGAAAATTTGTCTCGTATTCCTTTGCCTTCATTCCAAAATAAAGAATATTATACTGATACAACCTTCAACCTTCTGTCTCTGTGTGGTAGTTTCTAGTGTACGTGTATAATTCAAACAGCTTTTACATTACTCTGCTTATTCAAGTACAACAGACAGAAGAGATTAGTGGTTAGTTAGTAGCTAAAAGATTTCTGTGTTGTTGAGCCTCCTGAAATAGTCTTATATGACTGATTGTATTGTGAGCCTCTCAGCAATGTTTCATATCTGAAATGACTTTAGAAAGAAAAGTAAGGGAAGCCCTAAAGACCAGGTTTAAAAGATAGCAGGTTTTACTGGGAAATTTTATAGAACATTTTACTTACAGCTGTATCTCTTTGTGTAGTAATTTCTTAAGAACTTAGGAGGCCACAGGGGTTAACAATAATCAACACAGGAAAAGTTACTTCTATAAAGTCAAAACTGCAGGAAGCACAGCTGACAAGAACAAGCAAATTGCCATTTACTGCATGTTAAACCAGAGAATGGCAAAGGGAGTTTGAGACACTCTGTTTCCAAAATGCACTAGACTTCGTCTTTTCATTGTCTGGGAGCTGGGCATTTCAGCTTTTCCCTTTGAAATAACTCTACAGTTTGATATGTTTTTTTAGATTTTAGAAATGCTGAGATTTGTTATAAAACCAAATGTTTTATTTCCAGCTTCTAGATATGCAGATATGTTAAGAATGTAAACGAATTCTGAACACTCAATCTTAAACTACCAGCACCCTGGAAAAATTTTTTTTTTTTGGTTCCACACCTGAATTTTTTTATTGATCAGTACTAATACCTTCCCTTCTTGGGAAACAAATTGGTGCTCTACAACACTGAAAAGAAGTTTTACCTTCCTGTTCATCTTAGAAATCTGACATTTCAGAAAGAGATGCCAAAGGGATATTTAGATGTTCATGTGAGTTGATGTAAGTTGAGAGGTACATCTTATCTTTTAAAATGTCAAAATGAAGGTTGGAGGAAAATGGTTGCCATTTATCTTTAAACAGCATGAAATCTTCTGAAGCAAGAGCACTGTATGCATTCCCCTTGTTACTGGAAACTCAACTGTACACATCCCTGAATCCTTCAGAGGGGATCAGAGAAAAACATTTACTTCTTTTTTTAATTATTATTATTATAGAAAAAAATAAAAGAATTGTGTTCCTTTCTGTGAAATAATGAGTCATAATAAGTATTGAAAGTCATGAGTATAAACAGTAGATTACAAATGTCTCTGTCTTCACTCCGGACAAGTATGCCAGTATAAAGCAACTCTGTAAAGGCATTTCCAGAACTGTGCTTCCTCTGGTAGAGTTACCATTACCTCTCATATAAGTGTATCTAGGAATGACTAATAAGATGATTTGTTTGATTCCTTTTATTCCAAGCTAACCTGGCAGTGAAGTTAGGACCAACTTTATGTGCCTTAATGGACTGATATCTACAGACCCTGAAAAGAGTTCTAGCAACAACTCAGTATACTCTCCACAATTTATGGTGCAAACAGCATCTCACATTTCAGGTCTGCCAAGTCTTCCATATGGAGTTATGCAGTCATGACAGCATGCAAATATGGATATATTTTGAATGAATCTACATGTGAGTCATAGTGAAGAGACTTGGTCCTAGCTGTCTTGGCAGAGACAGAAGGAAAAGGCATTTCTAGCCAACAAGAATACCGTAACTGCTATGCTAAGAATGATGCAGTAAATATATGTGTGTGTGTGTGTGTGTGTATATATATATATATATAAGACTTTGTTAAAAAGTAGAGAGACAAAATTCCACATCTGATGAAAGAGGAAAACTCAAATAAGTGTTCATGACAAGTCAGTCATCTATGTCACCGATATATTTGATCTGTAAATGACAATTTACTGTGAAACTATATCACAGGTCATGCTGTCTGGGAGAGAGAAAACTGAGAGAGATCTACTGAAGAAAACTGTTATGTGGCATGAAAAATAGTATAACCAATTTCATGAGAGACAGTGGCTAGCTGTAGTAAATAGGAACAGACGAACTAAGGTCTGTCTTCTGTCAGGGAGTTATTTCCTAATAAATATGAAAGTACTCCACCTGTATACTTACAGAAAAGAATTGTAGAACCATAGAATCATAGAATGGTTTGGGTTGGAAAGGACCTTAAAGATCATCAAGTTCCAACCCCGATGCCATGGGCAGTGACACCTCCCACTAGCCCAGGTTGCTCAAAGCCTCATCCAGCCTGGTCTTGAATACCCCCAGGGATGGGGCATCCACAGTTTCCCTGGGAAACTTGTTCCAATGTCTCACCACCCTCAAAGTGAAAAATTTCTTCCTGATGTCTAGTCTAAATTTACCTTCTTTTAGCTTATACCCGTTACCCCTTGTCCTATTTACCCCCGATAAAGAGTGCCTCCCCATCTCTCCTGTAGGCCCCCTTCAGGTACTGGAAGGCTGCTATTAGGTCCCCTCGGAGCCTTCTCTTCTCCAGGCTGAACAACACCAACTCTTTCAGCCTGTCCTCATAGGGGAGGTGCTCTAGCCCTCTGAATAATTTTGTGGCTCTCCTCTGGACTCTCTCCAACAGGTCCAGGTCTTTTTTATGTTGGGGGCCCCACATCTGAACACAGTACTCCAGGTGGGGTTTCACGAGAGCAGAGTAGAGGGGGAGAATCACCTCCCTTGACCTGCTGCTAATGCTTCTCTTGATGCAGCCCAGGACATGGTTGGCTTTCTGGGCTGCAAGCACACACTGCTGGCTCATGTTGAGCTGCTCATCCACCAATACCCCCAAGTCCTTCTCCTCAGAGCTGTTCTCTATCCATTCTCCACCCAGCCTGTATTTGTGCTTGGGATTGCCTCGACCCACGTGCAGGACCTTGCACTTGGCCTTGTTAAATTTCATGAGGTTTGCATTGGCCCACCTCTCAAGACTGCCAGGGTCCCTCTGGATGGCATCCCTTCCCTCCAGCATGTCCACCACACCACACAGCTTGGTGTCATTGGCAAACTTGCTGAGGGTGCACTCCATCCCACTGTCCATGTCTCCAACAAAGATGCTAAACAACACTGGTCCCAGTACTGACCCCTGTGGAACACCACTTGTCACTGGTCTCCACTTGGACATTGAG